>JAVJIF010002528.1:0-397224 GCA_038442645.1 Agave tequilana | reverse complement strand
TCCTCAAGTTGACATAAGTAGTTCTTCTTCATAAGTCTCGCTTATGACGCATCCCAATTCATGAATAAGCTTTCTGAGAGTTGTAGGGGGAAGTGTCTTTGTAAAGAGATCTGCCATATTATCACTTGATCGGATATGCTGAATATTAATTTTCTTATCCTTTTCAAGCTCTTGGCTGAATGAGAAGAACTTCGGGGGTATATGCTTGGTACGGTCGCTTTTGATGAATCATTTCTTCATTTGAGCGACGCATGCAGCATTGTCTTCAAACAGTACAGTTGGATCTCTGTTGACTGGTAATCCACAAGTTTCTTGGATGTGTTGAGTTACAGACCTTAGCCATACACATTCTCGACTTGCTTCATGGAGTGCTATGACTTCAGCATGAATAGAAGAAGTGGCAATAAGTGTCTACTTTTGTGAACGCCAAGAGATCGATGCTGCACCTCCACATGTGAACACATATCCTGTTTGAAACTTACCTTTATGTGGATCTGATAAATAACCTGCATCTGCATAACCAGTTATTTCTTGTTTTGATCCTCTGGAATAAAACAAACCAAAGTTAGTTGTTTCTCAAAGATAACGAAATACATGTTTAATACCATTCCAATGTCTCCGTGTAGGAGATGAGCTAAATCTTGCTAATAAATTAGTAGCAAATGCTATATCTGGTCGGGTACAATTAGCTAGATACATGAGAGCTCCAATTGCACTTAGGTATGGTACTTCAGGACCAAGAACCTCTTCATTATCTTCGCGAGGGCGAAATGGATCTTTTTCCACATTCAATGATCTAACAACCATTGGAGTGCTTAAAGGATTTGCTTTATCCATGTTAAAGCGTTTTAAAACCTTTTCAGTGTAATTTAATTGATGCAAAAGTATTCTACTTTGAAAGTGCTCAATCTGTAAACCAATACAATATTTGGTTTTTCCAAGGTCTTTCATTTCAAATTCATTCTTTAAATATATCATTGCTTCTAGGATTTCTTTGTGAGTCCCAATAATGTTTAAATCATCAACATATACAGCAATGATAATGAATCCGGATGCTATTTTCTTTATAAAAACACATGGGCATATAGGATTATTTACATATCCTTCTTTAATAAATACTCGCTTAAGCGATTATACCACATGCGCCCTGATTGTTTTAACCCATATAACGATCTTTGTAATTTGATCGAATATAATTCTTTGGGTTTTGAACTTAATGCTTCAGGCATTTTAAATCCTTTAGGGATTTTCATATAAATATCGCTATCAAGCGACCCATATAAATAAGCTGTAACAACATCCATAAGACGCATTTCTAAATTTTAGAAACTGCTAGGCTGATTAAATATCTAAACGTAATTGCATCCATTACCGGAGAATACGTTTCTTCATAATCAATTCCAGCTCTTTACGAAAAACCTTGAGCAACAAGTCAAGCTTTATACCTCACAATCTCATTTCTCTCGTTGCGTTTTCGCATAAAAACCCATTTGTATCCTACTGGTCTCACAACTTCAGGCGTGAGAATAATAGGTCCAAATACTTTACGCTTATTAAGCGAATTTAAGTCAGCATGTATAGCGTCTTTCCACTTTGTCCAATCATGTCTATTTTGACATTCAGTGACGGATCTTGGTTCAGGATCCTCACTTCCGTTAACAATATCACATGCTACGGAATAAGAAAATATTTTATCCATATTTTCCATCTCATTGCGATTCCATAATCCTCCTGTATTGACATAATCAATAGAGATCTCATGATTTCTATATCTTCAGGATTTTCCATCTCTTGATTTGTCTTATTTGTGTTTCTTCTAGAACACATTCTTGCACACTAGGGTCATCGTGCTTATCTGCTCCTTTTCTTTTTCGAGGATTTTTATCTTTGGAACCGATTGGTCACCATGCTTCAGGCGTGTCTTAGACTCATTAGTGATTTCATTCTCGGGTTGTCCTTTTGGGATTTCAATCCGAGCAGGAGCATTTACAGCTGGTATATATGATTTAGTCACTCTTTTCGTATCGATGAACGCATCTAGTAATTGATTTGCTATTTCTTGTAAATGCATAATCTTTTGCACTTCTAATTCAATTTATTTTGTGTGAGGATCAAGATGCAATAAGGATGATTCACTCCATGTAATCTCCTTCTCCAGCTATTTCTTTTCTCCCCCTAATGCTAGAAAAATTGCCTCATTGAAGTGGCAATCGGCAAACCGAGCCGTAAAAATATCACCGATTTTCGGCTCAAGATATCTTATAATAGAAGGAGATTCATAGCCGACATATATTCCCAGTCTCCTTTGAGGACCCATCTTTGTACGTGTGTGGAGCAATCGGTACATATACCGCACAACCAAAAATTCTAAGATGGGAAATATTTGGTTCTTGACCAAATGCTAATTATAGAGGGGAGTACTCATGATATGCACTTGGTCTGATGCGAATTAATGCTGCAGCATGTAAAACTGCATGACCCGATACAGAAATAGGAAGCTTTGTTCTCATTATTAATGATCTAGCAATAAGTTGGAGGCGCTTAATCAGTGACTCAGCCAAACTATTTTGTGTATGTATATGGGCAACAGGATGTTCAACAACTATTCCAATTGACATACAATAATCATTAAAAGCCTGAGACGTAAACTCACCAGCATTGTCAAGCCTAACTTTCTTGATTGTATACTCAGGAAATTGTATCCGTAATCTAATTATCTGAGTAAGAAATCTCGCAAATACCACATTGCGAGTTGACAATAAACAAACGTGTGACCATCTACTAGAGACATCTATCAATACTATAAAATATCTAAATGGTCCACACAATGGGTGTATAGGCCCATAGATATCATCTTGGATACGTTCAAGAAATGTAGGTGATTCTGTTTTTATTTTAGCTGGTGATGGTCTCATGATTAATTTTTCTAGAGAACAAGCCTCACATGGAATTTTACTAACTTGAAGGATCTTCTGGCTCTTTAATGTATGTCCATGTGAATCTCAATAATTCTTCGCATCATCATTGAACCAGGATGACCTAAACGATCATGCCACAGAGTTAATGTCTCTGTATCTTCTTTAACTACCATATGTGACTCTATCACTTTTATATATGTGTAATGCAATCTTGAGGAAAGCTTTGGTAGTTTTTCTAGTATGTACTTCTTTCTTGATATATAAGTAGTAAGATACATATACTTCATATTTTCTTCAGTTGCAGACTGAGTATCATATCCATGAAGATATATATCATTAAAACTCAACAAATTTCTTTTAGATTTTGGTCAAAACGAAGCATCTTTTATGAAAAACTTTGTTCCATTTGGCAATATAAAGCTGGCTTTACCAGTCCCTTCAATCAAGTCTACAGGACCTGATATTGTATTGATGATTGCCTTTGTTGGTTTTAAATCAAAGAAGTATCTTTTATGTTTGAGAATAATATGTGTTGTACCACTATCCGGTATGCAAATTTCTCCAGTTTTGGTCTTGACTTCATCATTAGAATAATCCATATCAAGCTTCATGCAAAATAAATAATTTGGTGAGAATAAAATTTGAAACATATTATTATAAGTGAAATATTTCATTCAAAGATAAATTTGAAAATTACAAATAACAAAATATGATAATATACAATCATATGTCTAATTATCACTAGTATCATGATGGGTTAGAAGATCAACAAAATCATCAGTAAAATCTGAAGCATTAAGATGAGTTGAATCATCCATAGGATCATCATGTTCAGTGAAATTCACTTCTTTCTCTTTTCCTTTCAAGGATGCTTTGTAAAGCTTGCAAAGGTGCTCCGGTGTTCGGCACACTCTAGACCAGTATCTTTTGGAGCCACATTTATAACAGAAATCTTCAGGATTCCGAAGAGAATTTTCACGAACATCTTTTCTTTTATCATGTCTTTCTACATGATGCTTCTTGTGAATCACGTTATTCTGTGAAGGGTCGTAAAAATCACTTCGACCGCGTCCACGGCCACGGCCACGGCCACGACCACGTCTACGGCCATGACCATAATTATATCCTGGTCCATAATTCTTAGAAAATGCAGCATTTGCTTTTGGAATTGCTGCTGAACCAGTAGGACGAGACTGATGATTTTTGATCAAAAGCTCATTATTTTTCTCTGCTACAAGAAGAGATGAAATTAGTTCAGAATATTTCTTAAAACCACGCAACCTATATTGTTGTTGCAGTGTTATATTAGATGCATGAAATGTGGAGTAAGTCTTCTCTAACATTTCTTCATCTGTGATATCTACCCCACAGAATTTCAATTGGGATACTATTCTGAACATTGCAGAGTTATAATCGCTAACTTTCTTAAAATCTTGGAAGCATAAAGTATTCCATTCATCACGGGTGGTAGGGAGCACAACTTCCTTTTGGTGATCAAATCTTTCTTTGAGATTTTTTCATAAGACACTTGAGTCTCTTACAATGAGATATTCACATTTTAAACTTTCGTCAAGATGTCTGCTGATAAAGATCGTCACCTTCGCCTTATCTTGTGACGACGTAGAATTTATTTCTTTAATAGTTTCAGTGAGACCTATTGACTCGAGATGCATCTTAATATCAATAACCCAAGACATATAATTCCTTCCCGTGATATCAAGTGGAATGAACTCAAGCTTTGCAAAGTTTGACATGATGATAACTATAACAAAATATAAAAATAATTAGAATCACAACATTTTATTTCTCAATAAATAGAAAAACTTACATGTCAATCATAATAGCTACAAGCAAAAGAGGGAAGATAAACATTACAATAAAAAGGTACGGGCGAAATTCACTTGGATTCATATCTCCAAGAAAAACGATAGAAGTATTGATGATGATGACGAAAATAATAAACTTCAGAAATAGACTAAGCATCTTGCGAAAAACTCGAACACTAAGCTTCCAGAGATGATGAAAATTTTGAGAATGAAGAGAGATTGAGGAGTGAGTTATGTGGTTTAAAATTCACCAATTTATAGGATGAAAACTAGCCGTTTATAGCCGTTGGGGTTTATAGCCGTTGGGGGATTATAGCCGTTGGGGGAGAGAGAAAAACAATTTTGATTTTATACAATTAAATATTGTAATTAAGAAAATGATAAAATAAATGCATTGTACTACATATATTTATGAGTTATAATATATGCACGCCACTCTACTTGGTGGGTGCTTTGCAGGCATAATTAATAAAACAATAATTATTGAAATAAATACACCACGCTACTCGGTAAACCTTTCAGTGGGTGTTTGTCCAGATATAATAGCAGAATAATAAAATATACAATATTGGAAGCTTGGGGTTTAATCCACGCAAGCATCAAATTAGAGGTTAGTAGAGATATCATAATCACATTACTTTACTATAAATAGGTGGCAGAGCCTCCTTTCATTATAGTAGTGGTGTTATATGAATATAATTAGTATAATAATTCAGTTTTTCGTAATCACATCACATTTCTATAAATAGGTGGCAGAGCCTCCTTTCATTATAGTGGTGTGTTATACGAATATTATAAGTATAGTAACTTGCAAATTTTATCTTGAGATTGTAGAGGTAGAGGCTGGGACTTGTGATGGGACTTTTCCTTGAGCAATGAAAGCAGAGGTTCGTGACAAGACCTTTACCGTAAGCTAATGGAGGCAGAGGCTTGACGTGGTAGACTTTTTCCCTGAGCTGACGGAGGTAGAGGCTGGGGACAGACTAGAGCGATCGTGCTGATAACGTGTTGTAAAACTCCGAGAAATATAACACCAAACAGAGAATTCTAGAGACAGAGTAGAAGTAGAAATTCTTATTGATTTCTGAAGTGTGTACATTGAAATGAATCAGGGAGGGCTTATTTATAGGAAAACTTTTGGGTACTATGCAGTCACTATGTACGCTTGCGTCATCGCTTACATCAGCACATAGTAAACTCATTAATGGTGCACAGTAAAGATAGGCAGCCACTTTTACAACATGTGTGTATATATATATTGCTGTTAAAAGGAGTTCAATCTTTTTATTGATTATAATGAAAAATTATTACTATTGTTATTGATATTATTATTCTTTTGAAGGTCGTGGGGTGCTCAGACGCAGCGATCGCTGCAAAACTTTGATATCGGCGGCAAGCAGGAGAAGATGCCGGAGGCCATAGTTCGAGCCTTCGGCATCTTGAAGAAATGCGCCGCAAAGGTCGCTGCTCATAGACCCACAACACTTTGTTATTTTTCTCGATGAAACTACTTGGCAGCTATTTTTTTTTTTTTGAAAACATGATGGAGGTCACCCTGCAGTCGACACACATAATCATCACTAATTATTCAATTTAAATCCCCCAATTTGATAATTGTGGGCAGAATTAATATCTAAATTTGAATTCTTTGAGAAAATGTCTGTTATATCCATTCATGCTTTCCTTTTGCTGCTATTACTACAACTACTACTACTGCTACTGCTACTATTATTATTATTATGAAATAAAACAAGAGTAGAAAAAATAGAGGGATGCAAGAAGTTTCGATCCATAGTGTTTATCTTAGGAACTTGCTAAACAAATAATATTATTTTCTTATATTATAAGTGAGGAGAAAGCCAACAAAGAAAGATAAAGGCATTCCAGAAAGTAGAAGTGAACATTCCAAAATTAGAAAACAGAACTTGATTTAAGAAGAGGCTTATTGCTTTAACAAGACTATATCACTTCTGAAGATGAATTTCTTCTTATTTTCATTTGCTTTCCACATTTGGTTACTTCTAAGCATTTTTACTTTGAATCTGAACTTTTTTCATGAGATGGATCTGCTCAGTCACATTTCACGGACTTCTTCGGTCGTATGGAGCACAAAAAACTTAGCAAATTGTTGTTAGCTTTGCCTGTTAGGCTATGACTTATTGTTAAAAAAGAAAAGAGAGAGAAAAGAAATTATATTCGAGATAGATATTGTCATATATGTATGTAGGGAGTTGATCCTCTAAGAACGGTTATCACAGATTTCTGTGAGAACTTTCATGTTGGGCTGTCAGATCTGAAAGATCAAATCAAATAAAATCAGATCTCTATCAGATCTCGGCTCACATTAAAGCCCTCACAAAAATCTGTGAGAACCGTTCTTAGAGGACCAACTCACCCACGTCTTTGAACTTAGTTTGACCTTCCAGTTTTCCCATAAAGTTATCACTAACTTTGCCTCACTAGCTTAGAATATTGAATTTAAATAAACATAAACTTGAATCTAAATCCAGTATGATTGGATGTGGATCCTTTAAGTATATCTTAAATATTTCACTATTCAGTTTTTTGTGGTTAGGAGTGGATCTCCAATTAAGATAGGGCCTGTTTGGTTAAGGGTGGAAGTGAGGAAGTGAGGAATTGAGGAAGTAGTAATAATTCCCTTTGGAACTTGGGAATTGGTTAGTAAGTTTTCCGGTGTTTGGATGTTGTTGAGAAGTGTGATTTGAAAAATATTTTGTTTTCTCTGGTGTTTGGATGGTAATGTGAAAGTGGTAGTGGAAAAGTTGACTACAAAGTTGACCGAAAATAATATTAAAATAAAAATTAATTAAGAAAAATAAAAAATAGACTGTAATGTTGGAGGAGAGAATATAGTAGAGGAGTTGATGACATGCCAGGTGCTGTTGAAGATTGCAAAGGAGTTTACGACGAAAGGCAAAGGGACAGCAGGCAGAAATTTAGCAGCAGCAGCAGAAGACAGTAAAGTCGGTCGACCGGTCCGGTCGACCGACGTGCACAGCGTGCACAGGAATTGGGCGGTCGACCGGCCGGTCGACCGCAACACTCTGTCTGCAGAAGACAGAGCTCTCGGGTTTTCTGGGTCGACCGGCCGGTGGACCGGAGCAGCTCTGTCTGCAGGAACCCAGCTCTCGGGTTTTCTGGGTCGACCGTCCGGTCGACCGTAAGAGGGGGTCGGTCGACCGTTCGGTCGACCGACAGTCGGGTCTGGGCTAAAAACTGCTGCTTCGGAAAATTGTGTATTTAAGCCCTAAGTGTAATTTCTAGGGTTTAGTGCCTTGAGAAAGAAAAGCTGCGGACTCTCTTGCATTCAAAGAGATCCAGAGCTATTGTAATCATCTTTCTAATTGAAAACTCCCTCCATAGATTGCCCCGAGGACGTAGGCATTATTGGCCCAAAGGCCTATCACTCTAGTTTTGATGATGATCAACTCATGTAGTTATATTTTCTAATGATCTTGTTTAATTAGTGACAGATTCTTTATCAAGATCTTAGTAGGTGCAAAGCTCAACAAAGGATTAAATGTCAAGATTTGGAGCTAGCACGGGGTGATCCAAGGAGCTTTGGATCAAGCTTGGACCAAGTCAAGAAGATGAGAAGCCTTCAAGGGAAGACTTCAAGAAGTTGAAGACTTGTGTCTAGGTATAAGATTTTTATTTGTTTTAGATAAAAATGTAAAGGATAGAATAGTTGGTGGATTGCTCAAGTCATATCACACACACACTCTTGATAGAATTGTTTTCATGATAAAAATTTCATTTCATAAAAGATTTTCTTGTTAAGAAAAGATTTTCATTGTGACAAAATTCTATTTGGTTCTTGGTATTTCAAGTTTACATATCTTATATCCAAAACCAAGTTTAGTGCTTTATGTCAAAAACTAGATATTTCATCTTGATTGTGTAGTGGATCATATCCATACACACTATGCCTTAAAGTATATCTTGTTTTTGTATTTGATGAAAATTTGAAAAAACATGTTTTAGAAAAATAGTTTTTATTATGAGCCAATATTTCCAAGTTACAAAAAATAGTCAAATCTTTAATAACATGCCTTGATTTTGTGCAAGCATGTTTCTATATCATAAAACTATTTTTTGTAGAATTTCTAAGTATTTATGGGATTTTTTTTAAGCCAAAAAAAAACCAATCTTTAATCCCAATTTTTCAGGTTCTGGCAGTTCTGATTTTTCAGAACTGACAGTGGCCGGTCGACCGGGTCGGTCGACCGGACGTGCACAGACGTGCACGCCTGTGTGCACTGGAGAACGGTCGACCGTGCCGGTCGACCGCTTCAGAGAGCTTTGCTCTCAGGAAATCTCGGTCGACCGGGCCGGTCGACCGACAGAGAGTTTACTCTCTTCTCCAGTTGCTCGGTCGACCGGAGGCTCCAACGGTCGGATTTTGACTGTTGGCGGTCGACCGGACCGGTCGACCGGCAGCTCTGACAGAGCCCAACGGTCAGATTTTTCTGGCCTCTATAAAAGGGGGTTTTGTCATTGTTTGAAGCCAAGATTTTAGGAGAGCTTTTGTCCAGATATTTCCATTCTTTTAGCAGAGTTTTCTCCACAAAATAGAGTGCCAATATTTCCTATCAAAAGGGATTTTATCAAGAGAGTGTTTATTGTGATTTCTTGAGTTTTCCATCAAAGTTCTTTCCTTGATTTCTCACACTACACTTGAGCATCCATAGTTATATCTATCCTATAGGAGTGTTGTAGTGAGAATTTTGTTAGGTGATCAAGTGTTTAGATCACCAAGATCTTTCTTTGTATTTGAGGAAGCGGGCAAGTGTGCTCGCGGTGTTTTGAGTTCGGGTGCGGACTTGTTGTACGAGGTGCGGCCTCGACGAGCCGGTGGGCTTGTGGTGTGTAAGGGACTTTGGGAGTCCGAGGGCTTGTAGGTGTTGCGGCACCAAGGAGAGATCCGGTTGGATCGTGCATAGTGGAAATCCTTCGTGTGTCGAAGGCGGGGATGTAGAGCAAGTGTGCTCGAACCTCGAAACAAACCCTTTGTGTTTGCGATTGCTCACTCTTGCTCTCTTACTCTTTTTGTCTCACTTATATCTTGCATTACTTTATAGTCTTTATCTCTTATATGCATGATATACCTTTGAGCTAAAAATTGCTATACTTGCTTGGGATTGTTATTAACACTAGTATTCAACCAAGAGAGCCAATGCGGCACCTCAACCCATTCAAGGGGAATCTAGAGGAGTTTGTCCAGAGCCTCGCAAGGGGAATTCGGCAACACTCTTGTGTTATACATAAGTGTTCAATTAAAAGAAGTTTAATTTGGTCAACTTAGTTTTAATTCCGCATTATTTGTTCATAAGTGACCATTAGATTAGCCATCACCTATTCACCCCCCCTAGGTGATCTTACAATTGGTATCAGAGCTAGTGCTCTTGATATTGGGTCTAACAACCTAAGAGTTAAAGATCCTCTTTTAGGCTAATCACAAGATTTGTACACACACAATGGACTTCATGTCACCACCCACCTTTGACACTCTTAACATCCAAATTTGGAAGGTTAAGATGTCTTTGTTCCTCAAAGGACTTGGCCTTAGTGTATATCTTGCCACAACTAATAAAGAATATTGCTTAAATGGTAAGAACATTGAGGCTAATGCAAAAGCCCTTCATGCTATTAAGTCAACCCTAAATGATGATTATTTATCTAGGGTTTCTAATGTTGAATCGGCTTTTGTAGCTTGGAACATCATCACCTCCCTTGGCGAAAAGGATCTATACTATGCGGGGAGCGATTCGGACGTTGGAAGCGACACCTCCAACGCATGCTTTATGGTCCAAGGGGATGACCCCCTTGAGGTAAATTCCGAATCCGATGATGAGGACATGTCATATGATGAGCTATCTACTTTTTGTCATCTTTTGCTTGAGAGATATGACATAATTAAGAAAGAAAATAAAAATTTGAAAAAGGACATTGCATGCATGCATAAGGAACAAGATTCATTTAGAAGTAACATTGCATGTTTAGAAAAAGATAACAAGAATTTGAAAAAGAATTTTGATGCCATGCTTAATGATAAAGATTCATTAGAAAATAAAATGGCATGCTTAGAAAAAGAAAATAAAGATTTGAAAAATGAAAATGTTTCCCTTATGTCTAAATTGAATGATTTATGTGAAGGGAACACTATTTTGAAAAATAAGATTGATTTGGTGGAAAAATGAAAAGAAGTTGTTTTTCAAGAAAATAAATCTTAAAAAGAAAAATTTGTGAAAAAGAAAAGGAAAATGTTTGTAAAAAGAAAAAGAAAATTGTTCATATATCTCATCATGCTTCTCATGCACACATTGATCAAAATGAGATTAAAAATTTGAAAAATAAAATTGATAATTTGAGCTCTAATTTGAGCTCATGTGCATTCAATCATACTAGATTGGAATCCTTGTTTCAAAAGAAACAAGTTCCTCATACTCATGCACATTCACATCATGCACATGCTTATGATGTACATCATGCTCACACTCCCACTCATAAGTATGCAAAGGTGTACATATGTACACATTGTGGCCGCAAAGGCCATTTAGCAAAATTTTGTTATGAAAGGTTAAATGTTCTTATTTTTGATAAAAATAAAAATGCTTGGTTCCTTACAAGACTAACCCCATAGGACCCAAGAAAATATGGGTACCAAAATCCCCACCTTGTGTATTTGATGTAGGTGAGGGATCTCTCAAAACGTGAGAGATTTGGTGCCTTGATGGTGGGTGCATTTGAACTAAAATGACACATACTTGGAGCACCGCTATCAAGAAATTTTGGTGGGTCAACCACCATGCTTGGAGCTTTGGAGTTGGTAACAACCTCTAAACTCCTACTTTTATGTACATGCTTTTATTTTCATAATATCATTCATAGCATGTTCATGTTTTAAGATTTTATGTGCTTCATGTGGCATTTACATGCTTAAATGTAGAATGTGTCAAAACTTGCATTTATATATATATGAATAGTGAACTACAATTGACTCATATATATTTGAACTTCATGCTCATTTGTATCCACTATATGCATGTGTATAGGCTAGTTTTGATGATTCGGTCATTTATACTTGTTATGCCTATCTTTGATCTTACTTCATGTATATGTGTGTTTAATTCAAATCTAATAAATATACATGTATACCCCTTGAGTCATTTGCCTTCATGCAATATATATTGGACTCTTTTCATATTTGGGATATGTATGCATATTGTTAGAATTGGATAAATCATACATATACCATGAAGATTAGTATTTTAATAATAAAAAAAATGATTTTTCATATTTTTGATTTGTATTAAAGATTAAAACATGTGTAAAACAAAATGTGATTTATGATCTTTTTTGAGCTTGAATGACTATTTTCATAAAGCATTGCTAAATACAAAATACTTTATGAAAAATATATGATTTGTTTTAAGATGAAAAATAAGATTTTCATGAGATTCATGCTTCACTTTCTATTTTCATGAAAATACCATTTACATAACCTTTGAACACTCATCTTTTATGATAAAAGATAATTTTTGAGCTTTATGGACTATGAGTGCTTAAACTTGCATGTATTTAGTATTATTCATGAAAAACATTTGACTTTGTATTTTTGAAGGATCTTTAACTAGTTTGTCAAAAATCCATTTAAACTAGTTATCTATTCTTCAAATTGATTCACATGATCCTCTTTTTAATCATATGGATAAATTCTTTTGTATTCTCAAAATTTATTTGATGCTTCATGATTTGAATATTAGTTTAAATGTTAGCATTTGTCAACACTTGGATTTATACTTATACACATTATGGATCACAAATAAATCTATATATGATTAGGTTTGAATGCTTATTTGTGCCCATTAGGTGTGTTAGTATAGCCTAAGTTTTGATGATTATTACATTTTAAACTTGTATTCCCATTTTGGATTTATGCTATGATCATGTGCCTTCATTTTATGTATATGTTTGTCTTGCCAAAATATTAAGATATACATGGATACCTCTTGAGTCATTTGCCTTTCATGCAAATCTATATATAGACTCAAATGTGTTTTAAGGATATGTATGTATACTTAATGTCTTGTCAAAACATACATATATCTTGAAATATAAATTTTTTTTTAATAAAAATTTTGTAATTTTTTCAATAAAATTTTTGTGATGGATTTCATGATTTCAAAATTTTAAGGAATATTGAGTTTTATTGCTATTTTTCATGATACCATGTTCCACATAACACTATCACACTCACTTCTTTTTGATATGGACTTTATGGATAGAGTGCTTTTTAGTGCCTTGTGTTTCATTGGTATTTCATGAAAAACTTTTGACTTATTCCTTGATTGAAGGATTCCGTACTAGTTGTTAAACACCTTCATTTAACTAGTTCGAATTCTTCATGTGGTAGATTTTATGATATATACACTTAAGCTTAATTTTCAATTGGTATCATTGGATATTTTTAATTGGTATCAATATCACCTCTTATTGTGTATACTCATATGTTGTTCTTTCATATATGTATGTATCTACTTAAATTGGTATACTCTTTTCATACATATATATGATTGCTGTGTGCTTGTATTAAAATGGATTTATATTGTAAAGCACAATAGTTGTTAATGCTAAGCTTACTTCAAATCTTATTTATTTTAAAGCTTATGCATTGTATTTCAAAATTGGTATCAAAATTCAAAATTTGATTGTTCTACATTTGGTACCTTAAAAGAAAGTTGTGTATTTTAAGATATTACAAAATTTTGTTTTCATAAGAAAAGTTCAAAATTTTGTCTTGTTAAAGAAATATTCAAAATTTTGATTTGTATTTCTATATGCAAGGAGAGCTTAACATCTCTCTTACATATGGATTCATGTTGAGTATATTATAAATTGAGGAGCTTGACAACTCTTCTTTATATGATATACGTGTGTAGGGGGAGCTTCACATCTCCTCTTATGTATTACATAATATGTGTTATGTGAGTTAGGGCTTGTCATCCCTTCTTCATGTAATGCATATGTGTAGGGAAGTTAACTTAGCGTCTTCCTCTTCATGAATGTATATCGCATATAAATCTTATTGATTGATTTGATTTTACCCTCCTTGATTTCCTTATTTTTGACAAAAAGGGGAGAAAATTTGTTTGATGATTTGAACTTTGAACCCTTTGTTGATGATTGACAAAAAGGGGGAGAAGTATTTGAGTTATATGCATGATTTCCTTAAGGGGGAGAAGTATTTGTTCCTTACTTAAGGGGGAGAAAGATTTTGACTTGTGCTTTTACTCATGCATCACAAGAAATAAAAGATTTGTTTTGTTTTACATGCATTCATTTGCATACATTTTTATGTGCTTCATTGAATATCTATTGCTTATTTATTATGCATGAGTTAAGGGAGAGCTTCTTTGAAGCTTTACTTTAATCCATGCATATATAACTTCATGAGTTTTGTCATCATCAAAAAGGGGGAGATTGTTGGCCCAAAAGCCTATCACTCTAGTTTTGATGATGATCAACTCATGTAGTTATATTTTCTAATGATCTTGTTTAATTAGTGACAAATTCTTTATCAAGATCTTAGTAGGTGCAAAGCTCAACAAAGGATTAAATGTCAAGATTTGGAGCTAGCACGGGGTGATCCAAGGAGCTTTGGATCAAGCTTGGACCAAGTCAAGAAGATGAGAAGCCTTCAAGGGAAGACTTCAAGAAGTTGAAGACTTGTGTCTAGGTATAAGATTTTTATTTGTTTTAGATAAAAATGTAAAGGATAGAATAGTTGGTGGATTGCTCAAGTCATATCACACACACACTCTTGATAGAATTGTTTTCATGATAAAAATTTCATTTCATAAAAGATTTTCTTGTTAAGAAAAGATTTTCATTGTGACAAAATTCTATTTGGTTCTTGGTATTTCAAGTTTACATATCTTATATCCAAAACCAAGTTTAGTGCTTTATGTCAAAAACTAGATATTTCATCTTGATTGTGTAGTGGATCATATCCATACACACTATGCCTTAAAGTATATCTTGTTTTTGTATTTGATGAAAATTTGGAAAAACATGTTTTAGAAAAACAGTTTTTATTATGAGCCAATATTTCCAAGTTACAAAAAATAGTCAAATCTTTAATAACATGCCTTGATTTTGTGCAAGCATGTTTCTATATCATAAAACTATTTTTTGTAGAATTTCTAAGTATTTATGGGATTTTTTTAAGCCAAAAAAAACCAATCTTTAATCCCAAATTTTTCAGGTTCTGGCAGTTCTGATTTTTCAGAACTGACAGTGGCCGGTCGACCGGGTCGGTCGACCGGACGTGCACAGACGTGCACGCCTGTGTGCACTGGAGAACGGTCGACCGTGCCGGTCGACCGCTTCAGAGAGCTTTGCTCTCAGGAAATCTCGGTCGACCGGGCCGGTCGACCGACAGAGAGTTTACTCTCTTCTCCAGTTGCTCGGTCGACCGGGTCGGACGACCGGAGGCTCCAACGGTCGGATTTTGACTGTTGGCGGTCGACCGGACCGGTCGACCGGCAGCTCTGACAGAGCCCAACGGTCAGATTTTTCTGGCCTCTATAAAAGGGGGTTTTGTCATTGTTTGAAGCCAAGATTTTAGGAGAGCTTTTGTCCAGATATTTCCATTCTTTTAGCAGAGTTTTCTCCACAAAATAGAGTGCCAATATTTCCTATCAAAAGGGATTTTATCAAGAGAGTGTTTATTGTGATTTCTTGAGTTTTCCATCAAAATTCTTTCCTTGATTTCTCACACTACACTTGAGCATCCATAGTTATATCTATCCTATAGGAGTGTTGTAGTGAGAATTTTGTTAGGTGATCAAGTGTTTAGATCACCAAGATCTTTCTTTGTATTTGAGGAAGCGGGCAAGTGTGCTCGCGGTGTTTTGAGTTCGGGTGCGGACTTGTTGTACGAGGTGCGGCCTCGACGAGCCGGTGGGCTTGTGGTGTGTAAGGGACTTTGGGAGTCCAAGGGCTTGTAGGTGTTGCGGCACCAAGGAGAGATCCGGTTGGATCGTGCATAGTGGAAATCCTTCGTGTGTCGAAGGCGGGGATGTAGAGCAAGTGTGCTCGAACCTCGAAACAAACCCTTTGTGTTTGCGATTGCTCACTCTTGCTCTCTTACTCTTTTTGTCTCACTTATATCTTGCATTACTTTATAGTCTTTATCTCTTATATGCATGATATACCTTTGTGCTAAAAATTGCTATACTTACTTGGGATTGTTATTAACACTAGTATTCAACCAAGAGAGCCAACGCGGCACCTCAACCCATTCAAGGGGAATCTAGAGGAGTTTGTCCAGAGCCTCGCAAGGGGAATTCGGCAACACTCTTGTGTTATACATAAGTGTTCAATTAAAAGAAGTTTAATTTGGTCAACTTAGTTTTAATTCCGCATTATTTGTTCATAAGTGACCATTAGATTAGCCATCACCTATTCACCCCCTCTAGGTGATCTTACAGGCATTGAGGCCGAACCTCGTTAGATCTGTTATTTGCGATTGTGTGTTCTTCGTGTGATTTGGGTTGTTCTTTGTGCTGGAGATTGTGTGATTCTCTGTTGGTTGTTGTCGGTGCGCACAACAAGTGGTATCAGAGCTTCCAGGTTACGCTTGGGATTCTGAGGATTCGAAGGGCTCCAGATCTGATCAGGTGGAGATCGTGTGTCGATCTCAGGTCAGAGGTATTGGTGTTCGAGGAGATCGTGTGTCGATCTCAGGAGGACTCAAGGAGGGCTCGTTGAATCTGTGTTCGGAGTAGATCCGGTGAGAAACTCGATCTAGGGTTTCGAGAGGCAGGTAAAAATCCCATTTTTATCTGAGGAAAGATTTATTCCAATTTGGTTACTCTTCCGCATAAATAGAGAATCAAAAGTAGATCTCAATGGCAGAAGAAACTACTTCCGTTAAAACAATGAATCACTCAAGGATTGAAGTTGTTAAGTTCAATGGAACTAATAATTTTGGGATGTGGAGGTGTGAGGTTATGGATGCACTGAATGCACAGAACCTCGAGGACACTCTCCTATTGGAGAAGAAGAAGATCACTACCACTGATGAAGAGTGGGCTAAGATGAACAGGTCGGCATGTGGCTTGATACGTTCATGTTTGTCACAAGACATCAAATATCTTGTACAACATGAGACGTCTGCGAAGAAACTGTGGAATACCCTTGAGAAGAAGTACCTGACAAAGAGTGTGGAGTCTAGGTTGCAGCTTAAGAGTAAGCTGTATCAGTTCAGGATGCAGAGGGGAAGCACAGTAAACGAGCACATCAATCGATATACGAAGCTTCTTACAGACTTGCTAAATGTGGATGTCACTGTAAGTGAGGTAGACAAGTCAGTCATTCTCCTGAACTCACTCCCACCGGAGGAGTATGAGACATTCGCTATGACATTCATAAATGGAAGGCAAACCTTAGTCTATGATGAAGTGTCATCAGCACTGATGAGTTATGAGACAAGGAAGAATGAAAGACATTCTGGTCGGTCTAGTTCATCAGCGGAGGCTTTGGATGTAAGGGGCAGGAGTTCATCGAGGAAAGGCAAGGAGGTGAGAGGAAGATCGAAGTCTAGGTCGGGCTTCAGGGATCTTAAGAAAAATCAGTGCATGTTCTGCAAAGAGATTGGGCACTGGAAGGTTGACTGTCCAAAGTACAAGGGGAAGAAGAAGGAATCAAAGTCTGAGGCAAATCTGACAAGAGTGACAAAGACTGCAAGCGGTAAATCACATGCAGATGGATCAGATTCAGATTCTTCCGTGTTCTCTTTTTCAGTGACTACTCCCATCGTAGGCTACTCGGGGGATAACGAGTGGATCCTGGACACAGGTGCTACATATCATGTATGCCCTAATCGAGATTGGTTTACCAGTTTTGAGAAGTTGGAGGGGTGTTCGGTCGTCATAAGCGATGATCATCCGTGCATCATGGAGGGTGTAGGCACTATTCCGATCAGGATGTTTGATGGGATGGTGAGGGAGCTGAAAGAAGTGAGATATGTACCTCAGCTGAAGAGGAACTTGATCTCAGTAGGAGCTTTGGAATCCTTGGGCTTTGGAGTGTCTATTAAGGAGGGAGTCCTTAAAATGACAAAGGGTTCAATGGTGGTGTTGAAGGCTGATCGCTGGAGCAACTTGTATTACTTGAAGGGTAGTACAGTGACAGGACAGGTGGCAGCTTCTACCAGTCAGAAGGAAGATCTAACCCGGCTATGGCACATGAGGCTGGGACATGCAGGGGAGAAATCAATGCAAGCTCTTGTGAGGAAAGGGCTGTTGAAGGGTGCAGAGATCTGCAAATTGGATCTGTGTGAACATTGCATCATCGGCAAGAAGACGAAGGTGAAGTTTGGTACAGCTTCACACTGCACCGAAGGTATTCTTGACTATGTTCACACGGATGTATGGGGACCTACAAAGACTGCATCAATTGGAGGTAACCACTATTTTGTGTCGTTCATTGATGACTATTCTAGGCGCTGTTGGGTGTACACTATGCGACACAAAAGTGAAGTCCTAGAATTATTCGCGAAGTGGAAGGCTAATCAGGAGAGAAGCACGGGAAGGAAGGTCAAGGTCCTCCGTTCTGACAACGGAGGAGAGTACAAGTCAGATCCTTTCCTACAGCTATGTCTGGATGAGGGCATAGAGAGACACTTCACAGTAAGGGAGACTCCGCAACAAAATGGGGTGGCTGAAAGAATGAACCGGACTTTGCTAGAGAAGGTTCAGTGCATGTTGTCAAATGCAGGACTGCCAAAGAAGTTTGGGCTGAAGCTTTGGGGCATGCATGCCATCTTGTGAACAGGTTGCCGTCGTCTGCAATAGGGGGGAAGACTCCTCTGGAAGCTTGGTCAGGAAAAGCTGCTGTGGACTATGATTTGCTACGGGTCTTCGGATGTCCAGCCTACTACCACGTCAAAGAAGACAAGTTGGATCCAAGAGCAAAGAAAGGGGTGTTCGTTGGCTTCAAGCGAGGAACCAAGGGGTTCAAGATTTGGGACCAACAGGACAATAAGTTCATAGTCAGCAGGGATGTCACGTTTGATGAGGCTTCGTTGATGAAGCCTACGGTCTCTCAGCAGGTGGAGACCAGCAAGACCAAGGAGCTATTGCAACAGGTGGAGAGTGATGCAGATCCACCATCTCTAGAGGATTCAGTATCAGTGAGAATCATTCCTGAGGTGACACAGGGAGGTGATCAAGTTGCAGCAGAAGATGCTGAAGTCGTTGAAGAGGGTCAGGAGCAGGACATGGATACCGTTCCAGATCCCACTGCAGTTGGAAGACCAAGAAGGAATACTAGGAGACCTGGTTGGCTCACCACCGATATGGTTCTTGCATATGCACTTCCAGTTGTTGAAGAGGCTATTCCATCTACCTTCAGAGAAGCTGAGATCAGTTCAGAAGCAGAGATGTGGAAAGAGGCCATGAATGAAGAGATGCAATCTCTTTATAAGAACAACACATGGGAACTTACCAAGTTGCCCAAGGGGAAGAAGACCATAGGGTGCAAGTGGGTATTCGTTAAGAAGCAAGGATCTTTTCAAGAAGATACAGTGCGCTACAAGGCAAGGTTGGTGGCTAAAGGCTACGCTCAGAGAGAAGGGATCGACTACAACGAGGTGTTCTCCCCAGTTGTTAAACACTCGTCTATTCGGATCTTATTGGCCTTGGTGGCGCAGAATGAGTTGGACCTTGACCAACTTGATGTCAAGACCGCCTTTCTCCACGGCGATCTTGAGGAGGAGATCTATATGACTCAGCCCACAGGTTACAAAGCTGCAGGGAAAGAAGAGTTGGTATGTAAGCTGAAGAAATCGCTGTATGGTTTGAAACAGTCTCCTAGACAGTGGTACAGGCGATTTGACAGCTTCATCAGGAAGAAGAAGTACACACGAAGCCATTTTGATCCATGTGTGTACTACAACAAGTTACCTTCAGGTGAATATATCTATCTACTTCTTTATGTAGATGATATGCTGATTGCTTCTAGGTCGAGATCTGCTATTGATTCTCTGAAGAAGATGTTATCGTCAGAGTTCGAGATGAAGGACCTGGGGGAAGCAAGGAAAGTATTGGGCATGGAGATCACAAGAGACAGGAAAGCTGGCAGGATCAGTTTGACTCAGAAGGGCTATCTGGAGAAGGTACTGCAGAGGTTTAATATTGGGAAGGATACTAAATCTGTTAGTACACCAATGGCGCCGCACTTCAAATTGTCAGCGAAGTTGTCTCCAAGGAGTGTTCAAGAGCGTGAGCATATGTCTCATGTTCCATATGCCAATGCGGTGGGTAGCTTGATGTATGCAATGGTGTGTACGAGGCCAGATCTATCACAGGCAGTCTCCATGGTGAGTAGATACATGCATGATCCTGGACAGGGTCATTGGGAAGCTGTGAAATGGATTCTGAGGTACATCAAAGGGAACTATTGATGTAGGCCTAATGTTCGAGAAGGACGACACCGGAAAGCAAGAGTGCATAGGGTATGTTGATTCAGACTATGCAGGTGCCCTTGACAAACGCCGGTCAACGACGGGATATGTCTTCACATTCTCGCAGGCACCGGTGAGTTGGCGCTCCACACTTCAGTCTACCGTCGCGTTGTCGACCACAGAGGCAGAATATATGGCTATGACAGAGGCCATGAAGGAGGCAATCTGGCTTCAAGGATTGCTTGATGACTTGGGCGTGGAACAGGATATTTTGAAGATAAACTGTGACAGCATGAGTGCCATTTACTTGGCAAGGAACCAGGTCTATCATGCAAGGACGAAGCACATCGATGTCAGGTATCACTTTGTTCGGGAGATTCTGGAAGAAGGTGACATTGACTTGTTGAAGATTCACACTTCGGAGAATCCGGACGATATGCTTACAAAGGTGGTGTCGGGAGTAAAGTTTGCACACTGCAAAGACTTGCTTCATATCCTTCAGATGAATTGAGCTTGCTGAAGCTCATTTGGGTGAACTACGGATGGCTTGATCCCTTGGGCAAGGGGTACGTAGGCAACCGGGGTGGTGCAGCCGCTATCGAGTCGGTGTTCGGCTCAGATTTGGTAATCTTCACCGAGGTGGAGAATTGTTGGAGGAGAGAGTATAGTAGAGGAGTTGATGACATGCCAGGTGCTGTTGAAGATTGCAAAGGAGTCTACGACGAAAGGCAAAGGGACAGCAGGCAGAAATTTAGCAGCAGCAGCAGAAGACAGTAAAGTCGGTCGACCGGTCCGGTCGACCGACGTGCACAGCGTGCACAGGAATTGGGCGGTCGACCGGCCGGTCGACCGTAACACTCTGTCTGCAGAAGACAGAGCTCTCGGGTTTTCTGGGTTGACCGGCCGGTCGACCGGAGCAGCTCTATCTGCAGGAACCCAGCTCTCGGGTTTTCTGGGTCGACTGTCCGGTCGACCGTAAGAGGGGGTCGGTCGACCGTTCGGTCGACCGACAGTCGGGTCTGGGCTAAAAACTGCTGCTTCGGAAAATTGTGTATTTAAGCCCTAAGTGTAATTTCTAGGGTTTAGTGCCTTGAGAAAGAATAGCTGCGGACTCTCTTGCATTCAAAGAGATCCAGAGCTATTGTAATCATCTTTCTAATTGAAAACTCTCTCCATAGATTGCCCCGAGGACGTAGGCATTGAGGCCGAACCTCGTTAGATCTGTTGTTTGCGATTGTGTGTTCTTCGTGTGATTTGGGTTGTTCTTTGTGCTGGAGATTGTGTGATTCTCTGTTGGTTGTTGTCGGTGCGCACAACATGTAATTAGAATGCAAGTGAGATTTACATGGTAAAAGTGCTACAATTTATTATAAATGTGATTTACATGACCATTAACTGTAGCACTCTGGAAGTGAGGAAATGTTTGTGTAAAAGAGAAAAGATAAAAAGAAAAGAGGTTTTCTTATTTTCCTTTTTCAGTGTTTGGATAGATAGGGAAGTGAGCAATTATACTTCCCTGTTTCCTTACTTCCGCCCACCTCCTTGCAACCAAACAGCCCCTAATCAAGACCCATAACACTACATTTAGAATAGGAAAATCAAGGACAAGGCCGATTTATAACCCTCCCAAGCTTAAATTAATTAGCACATGAGGACGGTCTCATCCGCCCCCCCTAGAGATCAAATAATCAAGAAGCTATTTTTAGCAAGGAAGAGTGATCAATGTGCAATAATGTAGTAATTTCAGCCTTTGGTTCAAAAAAAAAGAAAAAAACTAGGACTATTATGATGGATCGGGTTATATTAGACTTAGCAGTATCTCATCGCATCGACGCAATGAAAATGAAGCCAGAAGCTTCAGTTGATCTCACTGTATGTTTTTTAATTTTTTTCTCAAAAGGCTCAAATTTGTATACTCTACAAACATGTTGGCTAAAAAAATAAAAAAAAAAAAAAAAAAAGGGAATAAATACCTTAGTAGGCTCAAAGAAGAGGAGTAAGCTACTGGGCTTCTCTTCCACAAGCCCAATCTTACCCCAGCCCTGCCTAGCTTTGGCGGATTTTTTGGCAGCCCAGTAATTGGGTTAAAGGCAATGGGCTTGCGCTTAACTCTTTTAGGATTGGTTGGGGCCTACATGTCCAGCAACAGGCCTTGGCAGAGCCCACTGGATAAATTCGGGAGCACTTTATTGCGGGCTTCATCAGACTGCGTCGTCTCAACTCGTCGCCGGCGTTGATCGGAGAGATGCTGTCTCGGAGCGGGGACGGCCGGGGTTCAGAGAGAAGATGCGCATTCACGTCTCGGCCGGCCGATAAGTTGCGGGGTGGTCAGGCGCATGCACTGATCGCTGCACAACTTTGATATCGGCGCCGAGCGAGAGCAGATGCCAAAACATATAATTTGAGCATCTGGGGTCCTAAAAAATGCGCAGCAAAAGTTATTACTTGTAGACCATTTTTCCTTCTCGATGAAATTATTAGCACTTCCTGCTGTTTGATTGTTTATAGTTCTCTGATTCGAACTGCTACCATATGTTTGTTGAAATGCCTAGCAGAAACTCGTCAGAATGAACAGGACCCTTATCCCTGATGTTTTTTTTTATGATTAACTACAGAGAAAACTGTGATAATTCCGTTCTTCTGACTTTCTGAGGACTACTAGCTTCTTTGGCATTTTTCATCTCCATATGCTTGTCAAAAACACTATGTGTTTGTAACTTATTTTGTAGTTATGATGTTTTACATGGATGACTTAAAAACTTTTGAGTTCCTAACTTTTTCATCTTTTTATCACTATTTACATTGAAAATGCTGCAAGTCTTTTGACTCTACAAATTTTTATTCTACTTGAGATCAATAAGATAGCAGGCACAGAGGCTAGTTTTTTAGTTGATCTTGTTGTACAATGAACTTCCCTACCCACTTGACTTTTACTTTGTTGATATTTGGATTGTGTATCTCAGCATGACATTTGTTAGTGCAGGTGAATGTAGAGCATGGTCTAGACCCAACAATAGGAAAAGCGATAATGCAGGCTGCCGAGGAGGTTGCTGATGGAATGTTGAATGAACATTTCCCTCTTGTTATATGGCAGACTGGAAGTGGGACTCAAAGCAACATGAATGCCAACGAGGTATGTGCATTTCTTTGTCTAATATGGAAATTCTAAGATTTGTTTAAAAGGTTAAACATGAATATAATACTTTCTATGTTCTTGCAAAGTTATAAAATAATTATTGTTGTTATTTTCTAATGCAAAAAAAAAAAGAAAAAAAAAGAAGAAGGACATAACAGATTATTTCCTTACTGTACTTCCAACATAATAAAATATTCCATGATGGTATGACCAAGTAATTCACTTTATCCACGATGGTATCATTAAGCTGTAAATTTGTTCACTGAAAGCAATGCAACGACCCCAAACCCATCCACATAGAAATCAAGTCGTAACCTGGAATTTCTTGTATCTTTAACAGTGTAATATTTTAAAAGCCATTAAATGATGTCATCTCAACATGTATACAAATTTTAATCAATAAATAATAGAAGACAAATCATAATAATCTCCAGATCCTCAAAATAAATTTATTCATAAAGTTCAGTGGCTACATCCAAAAAATATTCTAAAGGCACTTTAACAAATATTAAGTTTTCAAATAAAATTTAAACCACTAAAATTCATAGAGGTCCAAGGGTTCCATAAAAGAAATCTAATAAACTAATCAGACCTAAACATTGAAAATGTTGATAGTTGATTGAAATCTGACCTCCTGTAGCTTGCTTTTAACCCTTGCAATAGAAACAACATCCTCGCCACACTACGTAAACATTATAACACAGGAGTTAGAAACTCAACAAATAATTGGATTCATACCAAAAAAAAACTTGCATTTTAACCATTAATATAAGTCAGAAAACCATGTTAATGTTTATGCAAAACTTTCCTATACTCAAACATGATAGATGAATAGGCTACAATAATACAGAATTTCTTATACAAAATATGGGTTAAGATGAAATTTAGAGATGCATATAAACGAATGCAGAAAGTCTACACAGCAATTATTGAAAAGTAAAAAGGGATACATTATTTTTATTCTTATTTTTGCAATTCTGAATTATGTATAAGAAAGATGAAAGTTTTTGGTGCTAGCTGCCTTTAGTAATATCAGATAATGTGCTAAAAAATAAATGTATAGCATATTTCAAATATCGGCAATATTGTATCGGGTTTGAGGTACTCATTACAATATTAAATATTAATTCTATAATATGGGCCGATATCGGAGACGGTATTGCCTATATGACGGAGATATTGTCGATATCGATGATATTGATACTAAAAACAATTGGCCAGCACCGATACTAATACCGAGATTTTAAACTATGGTCTATAGACTCTATACTAATGATCGACTGAGATATAATTATCACCAAACCATCACTTGAATCATGTATAATTATACTCCCTGCTTAATAGGGTTGAAACCTGGTAGGCATGTATCAGATCTGAACTAGATTTTATTTACTTATAGACATGACTGGTAACTGTTTAATGATCCCATAATAATACTGTTTTTAGTATTGCGTCACAGGTGTTTAAAGTTTTTTTTTGTTCTCAAAACTTCATTTGAAATTCATTTTTCTACTCTTCTTCTTTATAGTAATTTTGCTTTCGTTTCTCTCACCCATAGGTGATTGCAAATAGAGCAGCTGAGATACTTGGTCATAAACGCGGTGAAAAGTTTGTACACCCCAATGACCACGTCAATCGGTCTCAATCTTCAAACGGCACATTTCCAAAGTAAGTTTCCACTTGCTACATATCCACCTATCTGGAGCATGTTTAGATTCTTCAGGGGTTTACCAACTGAATTTGTTAGCATGGGGGGTTTACACACACAGACAGACACACACAGAGAGAGAGAGAGAGAGAGAGAGAGAGAGAGAGAGAGAGAGAGAGAGAGAGAGAGAGAGAGAGTAATATTCTTTTAGGAGTCTTATGCTGAGAAATTAAGTACTTTGTTCTTTGTTCAATGTCTATATCATTGTTTGTTATGTACGGCTCATATAATTCCAAAGTCTTATTTGGTTTTGCAGTCAATAAAAACTGTAGTTGCATTTTAAGTTGTACTTATGATTTTTATGAAAAACCGTCTTTTGGAGAGATAAACCAGTGAAGATACAATATGGGCTGAAATCTATTCTGTCCAAAAAGTTTAGGCTACCTTTTATTTATGTCCTTCACTTTTTATTCAACTTTCAAATGTGGGAGTATTCTAATCACACACGACCTTAGGAGTGGTTTTGGGAACTGTAGTTTGTAATCAACTGCCATCTTCACTAAGGCGTAGTCTCATTGGATGTTTTGTAAACTGTGATTTTCCTTAGTTTTAATCTCCAAGAAATGCAGTCACAGTAACTTCTGAGGAGAAGCCAAAGACACATCAGTTTGGTTTCTTGCAGTTAAGTGACTTTAAGTTTAAGAATTTGTAGTTAAATCTTTTCCTATAAAACTTGGTTTGGCTATGGAAGACAACTGTATATTGACAAACTTCTGTGAAAAATTTGACCAAATTATCGGCAAGAGAGAGTATCCCATAAGCCGAGAAGGCCAATTGGCAGATAGGAAGAACAGCGTCATATATCATTAGATGAGCTGATAATGATTTAAATTGTGTTTCTGCCTGCACTATCCTACATATTATTTTTATGGCTTCACAAGTAAGAGCACTCAATGATTGTGTACTAACAGGTGATTTGTCTGGGCATTTCAGATTATGCACATTGCTGCAGCTATAGAAATTAATTCAAGATTTATACCAAGCTTGGAACAGTTGCACTGTTCACTGCATTCAAAGGTTGAAATTCTTGTTTTCTTTCCTCTATTTGCTCATGATTGAAAAACTGGATAATGTTACACCCCCACCAACACTTATTAAACACAATTCATTGCTTAGAACTGTGAACTACCTTATAGTTCAGCCTCATTGGTTGCAAGTGGAATAACATAGTTTCTATCTATGCATATATATTACCTGAAATTTCTAAGGTGTCGTGATATCGTTCACTTAATACGAGGACTAGTTCTATGGCACAAAAAAGAGTACCCCCAATAAAAGGGTTGATTTCATAGTCAAGTCATCATTAATTTTAAATTCCAACCATTTACTGGTCTGTTTTGTAGCCTAGGTTGCATATATCCATATCTAAATGTATCTTTCCTGCTTTCACCAAAGCTTCTCCTTGGTATTATCATCTTCCTAACTTGCATCTTGTGTCCTTCAACTCTTTTAACCTGCTGCATTGTGATATATTCAACTTTCTCCTTGTCTTAGTAATATCTTTCAATGATATAAAATATTATCAGATACTAGAGGAGAGAGACGTCTCCAAATTGTCAAACAGCTTGATTTTCTTCTATATTTGTCCATTTCTTTGTTTGATCTTCAGCAAATATGGTACAGGGGCTGTGTTGACCTTGCAAAGGAAGCTATGTCTCAAGACCACGTGGAGATAGCTATTTATAGAGGCTATGATAAGCTGATACAAAAAAAAAAATAAAAAAAAAATCTTTTTGAGAGAAAAACAGTGGGAAATCCCCCGATATTCCACTAAAATATTTTAAGAACCAGAAGATTACAGAAGATAAATAACAAAGCAGCAATGGACACTACTAGAAATACATTCAATAACAAGGGACCCATAAGGGTTACTGAACCAAAGCTGTGAGAAATAGTCCACCAAAGGATCATTGGTATTTGGTGGTCAGGGTACCCCTGCTTAGTGTCAGCGAAATGACCATAGTCATCTGTGGAAGCATCAAGATTGTCACTGTTAGTCTGCTGTGAATAGCCCCCAAGCAAGCTCATTGCCTATGGCCTCTATTAGTAGTGGCAGGTGGCAAAACTGACCAAAACTAAGGTCAGCTTTAATGTGAGCGATAGTCTGAGTGGTAGATTTGTAAGAATTTCTTAAAGCAGTATTATTATTTCCCCTCCAGGTACCCTAACATATTGTAGCACAGCGATGTCCCAAAGAACTCTCGTGAAGTTTTATTTATTTTTATGCCTGTAGAGAAACAAAAACTCTAGGAAGCATACTTTATTAGAAAGAGACCACCTCTATATATAGAGGATACAAACGGGTATCGGGTTATGGGTAATGTAAACCCAATAACTCATTTAACTTATTATCTAAACCAACAACTCCCCTTCAAGTTGGAGCATAGATATCTAATATGCTCAGTTTGTTACATAAGTTAGAAAATACTTGGGGTGAGACTGTTTTGGTAATAATATCTGCTAACTGCTTTGACGAATGTGTGAATTGAAAGGTAACCATATTCTTGGTCCAAGCATCTCTGACGAAATGACAGTCAACCTCAATGTGCTTGGTTCGTTCATGAAATACAAGATTCTAAGCAATACAAATAGCATATTGATTATCATAATACATAGGCATTGGTTTAAGTTGTCGAAAATCAAGTTTCATCAATAGATTTTTTAACTAAACCATCTCACATGCAGTATGAGCAAGGCTCTATACTCTGCTTCTGCGCTTGAGCGAGGTATAACATCTTGTTTCTTACTCCTCTAAGTCACAAGATTTCCTCCAACAGAGGTATAATATTCAGTAGTAGACTTCATGGCTTCTCAGTCATCAACATAATCTGAATCAGAGTATCCAGAAATGCGTAAACTTCATGTTCCCTTTACACCAAGTCTTTTCCTGGACAACTCTTGATATAAGTCAAAATTTTTTTGCGCAGCTGACCAATGAGCCTCTCTGGGTTGATGCATGAACCTACTCAGTATATCCACAACAAAAGCTATATCTGACCTATTAACAGTGAGATAGATTAACTTTTCAATCAATCTCTTATATCTTCCTGAATCATCAAGTATGTGACTATCATCAAGCCATAAGTCCACATTAGTTTTCATTAGAGTGCTAGCAGGTTTGCACCCCAAAAGTCTTATTTTCTTCAGAAGATTCAGAGCATACTTTCATTGAGAAAGAAATACACTATATTTTTGATGTGCAACTTCAATTCTCATAAAGTATTTAGGCCTTCCCATATCTTTAGTCAAAACTGATTTTTAAGATATTCCTTGGTCTCCAATAGCCCAGCTGAATCACTGCCAGTTAGCAAACTATCATCAACATTAATGCCAGAACTACGATGCCAGACTTTGTGTGATGAACGAAGACAGAGTGGTCTGAGTGACACATGTGAAAACCAGTGCCAGAGATGGTAATGCTAAACTTTTTGAACTGCGCCTGTGAACTTTGCTTGAGGCCATAGATGACCTTTTTGAGACTATAGACTTTATTCTCCCCTGAGCAATATAACCTGGAGGTTGCTCTGTATATACCTTCTCCTGAAGATCCCCATGTAAGAAGGCATTCTTTATATCCAGCTGGAACAAAGGCCATGAAAAGTTAACAACATAGAATAGAATCCTAATGGAATTTATTTAGGTGACTGGCAAGAATGTCTCAAAATAATCGATGCCATAGGTCTGAGTGTAACTTTTGACCACGAGTCTGGCCTTATATCAATCAACCGATCCATTTGGGTTATACTTTAAGGTATAGACCCAGCGACATTCCACAACAACAACATTTGTAGGTGCCGAAACCAACTCCCAAGTTCCTCTAAGAGTATCTATCTCTTTATCCATGGCTTGCTTTCAGGCAGGTACCAATAAAGCCTTCTCACAAGACGTGCGTATATACTCAGAAAACGTGGATAGAGCAAACTGACGAAATGTGGGTTTAAGATGATCATAAGAAATGAACTTTGAAATAGGATGATTAGTGCAATACCGGTTAACTTTGAAATAGGAAACGGACTTTGAAAAAGGAGATGCGGCGGCTTGCTCTGGAGAGAAAAGAA
Source organism: Agave tequilana (assembly GCA_038442645.1). Lineage (NCBI taxonomy): Eukaryota > Viridiplantae > Streptophyta > Magnoliopsida > Asparagales > Asparagaceae > Agave > Agave tequilana. The sequence continues at coordinate 368,085 of JAVJIF010002528.1, read as the reverse complement.
AGAAAAGGAAGATAAGAAGAAGATGACGGTTAGGATTTTGGATGCTCTGATACCATGTTAAAAAAAAAAAAAAAAATCCTAGAAAGCATATTTTATTAGAGAGAGATCACCTCTATATATAGAGGATACAAACGGGTATTGGGTTATGGGTAACGTAAACCCAATAGCCCAGTTAACTTATTATCTAAACTAACAATGCCTAATTGACCAAAGTGAAATGAGAGATTCAGACGTGCCTCCAACTTGAAATGCCTCTTTCAAGTCTCAATTTGGCAAAGGGACATATGAGTAGCAGAAGTTTATAGTTTCCTTGCCATTTGAACTCATAATACAATTGTTGAGGCCGTGCCATTTTCTTCTAATAAGGTCTGACGAGATTTAATCTCCAGAACATCTTCAGGACTAGAATGCAAACCCTCTAAACGAATCTATGCATGGACCTAACAATGTATTTATCATTGTTCTCTTATCTCTATTTCATCTTATCCTGCACATGATCACCGCCAGGGTCCAATTATTAACTCCAAAAGGTTCTCAATAATTTTGGTGTTGGGTCAAAATATTTTATCTAAGGCACCATATGTGGTAACTCTATTGGTCCCACACTGAATCATCAACGCCTAAGGCATGCACAAAGGCTCCCAGAAAATGGTGACAAAGAGAAGTGTCATCGCACCATCTGTCCTTCCAAAACTAATATTTTGTCCATTGGTTAATGGAGAAAGTGCACCCCCCATCACCAACAACAAAGAAGTGCTTTTACTTTTTGTATCCTTTCAAGGAGAGGGAGACTAACTTCCTAGTCAACTGAGCACTCCACACACCCCTAATAGTGAGGTATTGGCATGCGCCACTATACCACTCTGAAGAGAGTTGTTATACAGAGAGCTGCCACCACTTTCTTAGGAAGACTAAGGTTCATGTCCCTGAGATTTCTGACACCAAGACCTCTCTCTTCTTTAGACATAACTGACTGCATTTGACCAGGTTATATCCTTTTATTATTCTGTCTTCCTCTTCAAAGACATCGCACCACATGAACTAAAGAATAGTAGTTTGAGAAAATACATGAACTAAAGAGGAGTAGCTGCGAGGGACACATTGAGAAGAGTCACTTTCCCTCTCAAAGAGAGAACTTTTGCCTTCCAATCCTCTAATGTCCTCTCTACAAATCCAACGAGAGAACTAATTTCTCTTTCTAAGAATTCCCAATCATATTGGAATTCCAAGATACTTGATTGGGAATGAACCCACTGAGAAACCAAGGATAAACACTATGAGGTGAGCATTAGAGTTTCCATGAAGAAAAATGATCCTACTCTCATGGAAGTTGATTCGAAGGCCTGAACGCATCTCAAAATAGAAGGCTACTATCTACATATTGCATGTTAATGAAGTAGTTGAGATCTCTACCAATTCCTAACTCTTCAAGGAGATCTATCTATCTGCAATTGTTCAACATTATAAGACAATCTGTCATAAGCATGAATCCCTTGTCTCAAGCCTCTTTTACATGTAATCTCCTTGGCTGGTTCTCTATTAGTAAGGAAGTTTACCTTAGCTGAATATAACTAGGATCTGATCTAAGTTATTCACTTTTGACTGAATCCCTATTTGTAGAGTTCATGAGACAATCCTATTCCACACTTTATATGCTTTTCAGGATTGACCTTAAGAAGGCAGGCAATCATCTTTCTACAAGAACGATGACTTCTTGAGCAGTGGCCATTCCCTCCAAAATATGTTAACCCACTACAAAGCCAGTTTGTTAGTTCCAATGAGTTTATCGAGGCTCGGTTCAGCTTGCTAGCGAGGATCTTGGAGATGATCTTAACCAACCGGTTCAAAAGGCAAATGAGTCTGTAATCTCTCGCAAGAATGGGTACTTCCTTGTTAGAAATAAGTGCCTTTGAATAATTCGAGCTATCCAAAGAAAGCCTTCCCATGATTCATCCAACAAAGAAGAGAGGTCATTCTCGATCGTTTCCCAGAACATTCGGTAGCATAGAATTGGAAAACAATCTGGGCTTATCTGAGGCAACCCGCCAGATGGCTTTCTTAGTTTCGTCTATGGAAATGGAACCTCTAATCGTTGCAAGTCAAGGTCTTGCATAAAAGAGTCACCCCCCATAGTTTAGTCATCCAAACCATAAAATAGGTATTCACCGATTTCTAATCTCCCGATTTGACTAAACTGTTCTGCCCTTGGCTACCAGCTGATGACTGGTGTTAATCATACAACACATATTAATCATCAAGTGAAAGAAGGCAGTGCCAAGTTTGTCTTATTTCATTCATGAGCAATCTGATCTACGGTGCTACATAGCCTCTTCTTTTCTATAGATGTCACCTATTACAGACCATGGCCTTTTAAGTATCCAATTCTGTTGAGGTCAGGGAAGGTTTTTTATCTTTTTTCTAGTCTATCAATCTCCTGGAGGTAAGTCTTTAGAGCTAAGATGTTGCCAAAGTTTCCCCCCCCCCTTTTTCTTTTTTTTTTTTGTTTTTTTTTTGTTTTTTTTTTGGGGGGGGGGGGGGGGGGGGTGGTGTTGGTTTTTTTTTTTTTTTTTTGGGGTGGGGGGGTGTGGGGTGGGGAGGAGATGTTTCTGAAGTGTTATTTATCATGACCAAACATTTATGGAGCCATCTAAATTTAGCTGCCATCCTACAAGAGGAATTATAATGGTTGACGGGAAGTTCCTAGCTGAAGACCAACAACCACGATAAAATGGGACTATTATGTTCCATGGTTCAAATGAAATCTAAATTATGCTTAGATTGTAATATATCATCCCCTAAAGACAAACAACATAATTTTGCCAGTTAAGAGTGTCAAGACATAATATGTTTTGCAGCTATTATTGTGGCCTATTTCCTTCAAAAATCTTTTCCTTATTCCTTATTTTTATTTTTATTCTCCAGTCCATCGAGTTCAAAGATATTATCAAGATTGGGCGGACACATACTCAGGATGCAACTCCATTAACCTTGGACAAGAGTTCAGTGGCTATGCTACACAGGTAGCACATAGTGTCTAGATTTCAGTAGATTAGAGTTCTGCGTATTCAATGTATGTGGGTGTCATGACTAGTGATCTTTGATGTTGCATGAGTCCTTGGCTTACACAATTATCATTGTAGGTAAGATATGGGATTGACCGAGTGATGAATACTTTGCCTCGCGTGTATCAGGTAGGCTTCATTTGTGACCTTAATTCAAAATTGATCTTTGATAGTAAATCTTATCTGAATTGTTTTATGAGCAGCTTGCACAAGGTGGCACCACAGTTGGACCGGATTGAACTCAAAGAAAGGGTACGTCTTGTCCTTCTTTATGGCTTGTTGCTGTACTTTTATATTTGGCAAGCCTCTCCTTTCGATGCATATAGCATGCATTTTCATATATGAGGCGTACGAGTTACAATGCTAATTTATTGTACTGCCTTTAAGGTGCAACCCCTACTATTCTGCTCTCTTGAATGAAAGCATCCTTTCCTTTGTTGCTCTTGCCTAAAGTTGACTACGGCAATATAGTTAAGTAAAGCAGATTTATTTACGAACACTTATCATGTTCTCCATCTCATTTTTTTTGGATTACCGGTAAAGACTGGAGTCAGAACAGCATATCAGGCTAATACTGCAGGGTTACTAGAAGCCATGTCTCTAGTGGTTGTGCTTTTCCATCTATTTTACACGAATGCAGTCTTATTTGTTCAGGATTAAATATAGACAAGTTGTCACAAGTTCAGGGGTGTGAATCTGATGTGGGACAGAAATGGGAGGAGGGATAAAATTAGGGTTTTAGGGAAGAAAGGGGATAAAGATTAATTTGGCTTCAACACCTAGGAGATCGCTCTCCTACTCTACACATCACCATGCCAGAGATTCAAGTTGAAAAGCAAATCAACATGCCTCAACAAAAAAGGGTTTCATTTAATTCATCATAGTCTGCTTAATATATAGGCTCTTATAAAGAAGACTTCCCAATCATAACTGATATGGGACTAAATAATATACTAAATAATACAAAACAACTAAAAAAACTACTAATAATAATTAGAGCGATCACCATCATTCTCTCCCGCTTAATAAACATTCATCTCCGGTGAATACAGTGGTAACATATAGAAGAATGATCGTGTAAAACTGAACCGCCTCTGATGAGGACATCACGCAGCTCCTATTTATCTTTTCATGCCCTAGCTTATTCAGAGGATTTAGTAGTTTGTTTCAGCTTTATTTGTAGTAGGTTTTTTAGCTTTATTTGTGTTCCTTTGTGGGCGTTTAGTACCACATCGGTTATTTCCCAGTACTCCTCTCTTGTAAAGCCTATATAAGGCCCCCTAGACTACTGTAATGAATTATTGAATGATAAAAAAACTTCCACAAATTATTTGGTAATTCTTGAGTCTCTCTTGCTCTTGAGTTTTGGGTGAGAAGCCCGCGTAAGGGGTGGAAACCCAAATCCTATCTTTTTCTCAATTTAAATTTTGGTCTCGATTTGAAGGTGATTGCGATCCAGGTGGTTTTACATCATTTTGGTATCAGAGCACCGGTTTTCAATCCCCTTCAAAATTGTCTTTTTTCCAAATTGTCTTTTTTCAGTCTCCAAACCCTGGATCTGTCCCAGCTCCAGATTTAGATCCATTCAAAAAAAAAAAAAAGAAGGAAAATTTCACTGTTTCAAAACAAAAAGAAAAAGAAAAAGAAAAGAAATTACAGTGAAAGTTCCAAAAAAAAAAAAAAAAAAAAAAAAAAAACCTCGAAAATTCCCCAACCAGCACTGTTCATCACCCCCAAAATCTCCTCATCTGCAACAAGTCCGCCGCCGCCTCCACTGTTCATCGTCATCCACCAGAGTCCGCCGACAACCACGCCTCCACCGCCGACAGCCACGTCCTCCTTCCACCGCCTCTGCCTTCGCCTTCGCCGCGCAGATCTGAGATCTCCAGCGCCACCACCACCGTTTCCAGGGCGTCGCCGACACCAGAAAAGGCCTCCAGAGGCCTCGCCGCCATCATCTCCCGCCGCCTGCGACTACCCAACACCACCACTGTCTTCCTCAACCACCGCCGCCCTCGCCTCGAGCTTTCCCCCATTCCATCGACGACGACGCCGTCCACTTCCAACAAGGCCCCGCAACACTGTGATCACCCTCCGCCCCCTGTGCCGCCAGCATCATCATTGAAGAACTCCAACGGCGCGCTCTTCTTCTCTCCAGCACGTCGTGGGGACCTCACCGGGGTTCCCTGCCCCTCCACCTACTCGCCGGAGCTCCATCGCCGGTCTCCCACCCTCGTCGAGGCCCCCAGGCCTCATCGCCGCTCCAGATCGGAGCTTGACTGCCCTCGTCAGGGTCTCGCTGGGACCCTAGAGCGTCGCCGGCCATCTCCGCTGACAGCTTCAGCCGCCGCCATCTCCTCCGACCGATCCCACCCGAGATCCACCAAGATCGCCGCCATCGCCACCGCCATCCGCTCTTGATCAGAGTCGCCGCCGTCATCGTCGCCCTTTGCTCCATCGAGTTGCCGCCGCCGCCGCCGTTCCCGCTCCGCCTGTGCCCTAGCCCACAGTGAAGAGGGGAGAGAGGGTCGGGTGGGTGTGCAGGTGAGGATTAAGCAGCCCGACACTTAAAAGTGGGGCGAGTCCGGTCGGGTCCAAATCCAACGCCGCCCATTGGCTTCAGCCCAAACCCGGATTCTTATTGGGCTGGGGTCAGATCCTTAAGTGGTTGGGCCGGATCCAAACCCAACTGACCCATTTTAAACCCGTTTGGGTTTTTAAGAAAAGTCATAGCGGGTTGCGGGTCCGGGTTTAGACGGGTTGAGTGATTATAACCTGAACCTAACCCGATCCACTTCAGTGACGTCACTGCTGACATCAGCAACCAGGTTAACTCACTGAGTTGACTCAGTCCAGATCCAGTTTTCCTGACTCAGTCCAGAATCGCAGCATATCTTCCAGAGGTCGTTCAGGGCTCGTTTCAAGTCCGAATTGACCCGTTTTCGAGGCAGTGGATTCGTGACGACCAGTACTACGCGCCTACAGCAGTCTCATTCAGGTTTGAGCTACGGTCTTCTTCCCAGGCGTGAACGACTCCACCTCAGGTAATATCACAACTTGACCTAGTTCATTAACTGTGATTACTTGCAACTACTATACGGATTGCTATAATTTGTTGGTATAAATGCTATTGCTTCGATCTAGTGGTTGCATCTTTGCATCATTTTAGGAATGCATTTTTATTTACATTTGAGCCTTAAACTTTAGGGAATTTTGTTTAGTGCATGCATTTAGTTTAACCGACTTTAGGGCTCTCCATTGCATCTGCTTGCTTGCTTGAGTCATCATGACTAATCAGCATGATAGGGACTCCCACTTAGACCAGCTACACAATTTCCATCAGGGTCATATGTCCGTTAATGAGTACATTACAATATTTAAGGACTTAACCCTTCGTAGTGAAGTGAGAGAGCACCCTTCTGAGACTCTAACTAGGTTCATTTGGGGTTACGGCCTAAGATAAAACGTGCTATGATTACTGGCCCCTATGACCTAGACACCATTGAAGATGCCTTTGATGTGGCCTTAAAATTAGATGTGACTTTCAAAACGCTAATCAATGCCAAGGTCAAATGTTCTAACTGTAAGGGCTATGGACATTATCACTATCAGTGCCCCTCGGAGAGTCAACCTATTAGAACTGTGTCCACTGATGAAGTTGACGAATCGAAGCATGTTAAGGATGACCAAGTTTCTTCTAAATTTGTTAATATAATTGAAGACATGGCAGTTGATTCTGTCACACAAATTATTGGTGAAATTCATAAGTCTTCTGATAGTGCCAATGAAGACGTGGACGAGACAGTTGAGCCTAACATACCCACTGTGCCTAGTCAGCTAGTCGAGTCTCCTTGTGTTGAACCTAGTTTTATGGTTATTCCTATCAATCCATCTTTTGGGGAGTCACCTGAATTTCTTGCCAAGGTCCAACAAATGGTTTCGAATAATTATTCTTCGGGTGATTTAGAGTTTGCATCCGAGTCCTCTGTACCTCCATCTTTAGGTGTGTGTCCTTCTAGGCATATCATATCTCTCGTTCTCCCATCGTTAGGAGTTACGCTTAGAATACCTAATGCATTGCATCTGCCTGTTGCATATATTGATGATATCACTAGGCTGATAGCAATTTGCAATAACACCTACAAATTTGCTGCATACCCATATAGTATTTTGCAGGAATTTACAGTTGTTAATAGGGTGATGGTTATGGGTCACTCTGAGGCCACGAGAAAGTTGCATGCTTGGCGTAAAGATTTCGAAGTGACTCTTAAGAGGATTGCATACATTGCTTACGAGATGGATAGCCCGTGGGATCCTGGTATCAGCTCCGTTTTCAGCCAGGATGATGCACCTCGCTCTACTCTCTGTTCCTTGATCGTGCCGCTATCTTCCACCACCGATCTGTCATGGAGACCAGCTCCTCCTCCGCCACCATGGTCTCGACATGATGTTCCCATGCTGCTGCCACGACCATCACCTTGGCCCGATTGAGATGCTTCGTGAGGAGAGTCCTCACTCGACAGGGTCGAGTTTTTCCCACCCCGAGGGAATTGATGAGGACATCACGCAGCTCCTATTATCTTTTTATGCCCTAGCTTATTCAGAGGATTTAGTAGTTTGTTTCAGCTTTATTTGTAGTAGGTTTTTTAGCTTTATTTGTGTTCCTTTGTGGGCGTTTAGTACCACATCGGTTATTTCCCAGTACTCCTCTCTTGTAAAGCCTATATAAGGCCCCCTAGACTACTGTAATGAATTATTGAATGATAAAAAAACTTCCACAAATTATTTGGTAATTCTTGAGTCTCTCTTGCTCTTGAGTTTTGAGTGAGAAGCCCGCGTAAGGGGTGGAAACCCAAATCCTATCTTTTTCTCAATTTAAATTTTGGTCTCGATTTGAAGGTGATTGCGATCCAGGTGGTTTTACATCAGCCTCGCTGACATTCACGTGTCACTTCTGAATCAAGGTGGTGGAGGTGGAACGAGCTTCAGTGATGGATCAACAACAGTCGACGAAAGCTCAAACAAGACATAAATAGTAGACAGAGGCGCATCATCCCTACTGAAGACGGAGCTGATACTAGGATCCTATGGGATATCCAACTCGTCAGTCATGAGAGTAAGGTTCTTTAGAAGTTTAAGGGAGCTGTGCGCCAAGCATATGACTTCCTAACAATCTTAGGGCCACTCGTAACAATCAACTCACTGTAACTACAGATTTCTGTAACATACTATATGGATATACAGAAATTATATAGTTTTCATTGCAATTTGCTAACTGTCTAGTGATATCATCATTATGTATGTTAAGTTGGGTTATTAGTATTGGGTTTTGGGTTATTGGGTTGTTACCCATATACCCACATTGTCTTATATATATATACACCTTGTACCTTCTCTTATGAAAAATAATGCTTTCTTTTGAGGGTTTCTATTTCTCTACATGATATCAGAGCCAAAAAAATTCTAACCCTAAAATCTACCCCCTTGCTTTTGCTTTCCTAAAAAAAATCAACCCTCTTCCATCTTCCTCTCCTAAAGCCGCTGGCCTTCGCCTTCTCAAAATCACCGCCCCACCCCTCTTTCTCCAAGCGTCCGCCGTCGCTCCACCTTCCTCTCTCCATCTGATCAACCCGCCGGCCTTGAAGATCAAGCGACCCCCTTCTCTACTATTTACGCAGTCTGTGAGCCCTCCAGCAAGAAAAGAAGCCCTACAAGACTTCTCTGGTGACATATAATCTACTTATTACTCTAAAAATCAGATTTTTTCATCTAATCTGGCTATTTAGGTGCTCTACTGCACTTCTCTGGAGAGATTTGATCTGTTTACTGCTTAAAGTCAGATTTATCTGATCTGGCTATTTTGGCTGAAAAATTGTGTCTTTTGCTGCTGAACTAACTGTATATGCTACTATCTAGTAGCTAAGTTGTTTATCTTCCTAACAGTGATTTCTAGTGATCTATCTAATTGGCTACTATGTCTAAGACTACAAGTTTCTCCTCCACTATGAACTCATCTTCTATGGTTGAAACTTGTATCCCCAAGACGATGTTGGGGACTATGGTGAAGTTGAATGGCTCAAATTACTTGCCATGGGCACAGACGTTCCGTATATTCATTAGTACTCAGAACAAATTGGCTCATCTTCTTCAGGCTCCACCTGCAACTACAGATCTCACGTATGTGACCTGGCTTATTGGAGATTATTCTGTGATGACATGGCTTCTCAACAGCCTGGAGGAGAAGATTAGTGGTAGTGTCATGTTCTTGGCTACTGCTAAGAACATGTGGGATAAACTGAAGGTAATGTATAGCAATGCGAAGAATTATTCGAGGGTATTTGAGATCTACGAGCGTTTGTTTGAGCTCAAACAATGAGACAGATCTGTGCTTGAGTTTTATGGCGAATTCAAAGATCTTATTGATGAGTTAGAGATGCATCAACCTGCTGTTATTGATGTGACAACACTGAGGGGGTACCATCAAGATCTCGCAATGTCAAAGTTTCTATCTGGCTGAGCCATTCACTACATCCCAGGTGCGGGGTCAAATTCTAGAGGAGACAGTATTCTCACGTTAACTGCCACCTTCTCGAGAGTTATGCGAGTATCTACTGAAACTGATGTTTCCTCTATACCATTTATTGAGCAGTTTGCCATGATTTCTGGACGTGACAGAGGTCATGGCTGTAGCCGTGATTTTGGAGGATGAGGATGTGGATTCGTTAGAGGTGAATGCGAATCTTATAGAGCCAGACAGATGCCTCTGAGAAAGGCCCCCGACAATGTAGGCATTGTGGACGTAGTAATCACATCTCCGAAAAGTGCTGGGAGAAATTTGGTCGACCTGAATGGGCACAACTATTTGATTCTGCTACTTCTGTTCCGTGTGGTACTACTCAGAGTTCTTCATCTGCTATTTTTAGCTCTTTCACGGTTGTACTGTCGCAGGAGGAGTATGATAGACTCTGAGAGTTAGAGTTCTCTCAAAACGATCTTTCAGCGACTCATCCATCTGCTTCGGTTATGCGCGCTTTACTGCCTCTCTTTAAAAGCCCTGGATATTAGACTCAGGAGCCTCATCCCATATGACAGGTATTAAACAAGAGCTTGTTTCATTAAATTTGTCACGTGTCCTCCCCTCTGTTAAAATTACTGATGGTACTCATTCTCATGTATTAGGAAATGGAGTAGTTCAAGCTACTCGATCCCTGACCTCTTTACTGATGTCCTATATGTTTCACGATTTTCTGTTAGTCTCTTGTCTATTAGTTAGTTTACTAAACATAATAACTGTAAAATAACCTTTTCTCTTCTCATTATGTGTTTCAGGGCCTGTCGACTGGGAAGAGGATTGGTTCGGGGTATGAGCGAGGAGGCATATACTATTTGGACGATCGAGTGACTTCTACTGGCTTGGTTACAAGTTAGCCTGATCCAGTTTTACTTTGGCACTGACGCTTGGGTCATTCTTTGGTGCAAAAGCGTCGGTCTGTTATTCCTGTTGAGTTCTCTATTTCTCTTTAGGTTGTGAGTTTTGTGAGCATCATTGTGCTTCCTTTCAGAGTTGAGTCAACAATCATAGTAGTTCTGCGTTTGAGTTGGTCCAATTTGATGTCTGGGGTCTTAGTCGTGTGTCCTCTATTAAAAGTTTAAGATATTTTCTACTTTTTGTTGATGACTTCTCTCGCATGATGTAGTTGTATCTCCTAGAAGAGAGGTCAGAAGTCTCTAATATTATTGAACTTTTCTTTAATGAAATAAAGAATCATTTCTACTTCAATTCGTGTGCTTCGTACTGACAATGCCTTGAAGTATGTTAAAAAGATATATCTATTTTTATTTCAAAAATGAGATTATTCATCAGACCTCTTGTTCTCATACATCCCAACAAATTGGAATTGCTGAACGCAAATATAGACACATTTGGATGTCGCTAGAACCATAATGATTTATATGAGTGTTTTGAAATATTTATGGTCTGATGTTATGTTAAGTGCTTGTCCTCTTCTGTTCTTGATAAAAAATCTTCATTTTCTTGTCTCTTTTCTAACAAAACACCTTTCTCTATGACTCCTCATGTTTTTGCTGCACTTGTTTCGTTCAAAACTTGTCTTCTGGGCTAGACAAATTATCTCCTGATGTATAAAGTGTGTCTTTGTTGGGTATTTTAGAATATAAAAAGGATACCAATGCTATAATCCCTCCACCCGCAAGTATTTGGTGTGTGCTGATGTTACATTTTTTTTGACTCTGTTTCATATTTCTTTCCACAGGTTCCTGTCACTATCTGAGACTGTTCCTCCTTCACTGTCTGTACCATTGCCTACACCTTTTTCTACTGCTTCTTCGCCAGTAGAGGCTCCAGATCTCCCTGCAACCAAGCCAGTTCGGGATTTCCGATATGTCTACACTCCTCGCCCAAAGGTTCCTGTCTCTGAACTAGTTTCGGCTAACCCTCTCCAGTAGACGGTCATCGCTTCCATCATCAGTATTTCTCTCTGATCTTGATATTCCCATTACCCTTCAAAAAGGTAAGCGGTTTTGCACTGATCATCCTATTTTGAATTTCATTTCTTATGATCACTTTAACCTCATTTTTCGTCAGTTTACCCTGTCTTTGTCTTTTGAGTCTATATCCAGGTCTTATACAGAGGCTTTATTGATACCTGCTTGGAAGCATATTATGGATGAGAAGATGGAAGCCCTTACTTTTAGAGGAACTTGGGAGTTAGCTTCGGCACCAACAAATGCTGTTGTTGTTGGCTGTCGCTGGGTATTTACTTTAAAGTACTGTCCAGATGGATCTGTAGATAGATATAAAGTCAAGTTCATGGCTAAATGTTATACTCAGACATATGCATCGATTATTTTGAGACATTCTCGTCAGTTGCCATGATGAATTTGTAGAGAAATAGAAAGCTCTAAAAGATTATTATTATTGATAAAAGAGAGTTACAAGATATATATAGAAGACAAGGAGGGTAAACGGGTTGTCACGCCCCACTTCTCAAAATACACAAAATTGGGTACATGACAAGATTCGGCGAGGTATTTTGAATAAAAATACGCTAAGCCTCAATGTATTAAATTAAAACATAAAGTTCACAACTTATTCCAGCATTCAAAAGCAAGTATAATAATGTCTTGAAAGTTCACTTAATATAGGCATAACAAGAATGAAAGCAAAAAAATACTAAAAGTCTTCACGAACTGAACTGCTGATGGTCTACTGGAGATTTACAACACGCTCAAAGTACTCCTGGTCCTGCAATGTCCTCAAATCTGGATCTGAGCATAACAAACTCAGGGTCGTCAATAAGCGACCTAGTGAGTGGTAAAATAAAAGGGGAAAGTGCACATGCATGTAACGTATAAGCATATGGAAAGAAAATATACAGATAAGATTGGAATAACATGCCAACAATAAATGAATAGTAACTAAGTCAGTCAGTAATATAATCAAGGGTACCTCAGATCATGAGTATAATCAATGTCTATCATAACATGCAGGCAGATGTCAAGTTCAGTTTATAATGTCAATGTAAAAATTCAGTTTTCATTATTAATTATGTCAGCGAACACCAATTGTCACATGTAATAAACGCATCCCATACTACGCCTATTACATATGTCAATTAGAGTCCTAAGTTATTGTAACTGATTTGGTTGGAGACATTGTCTATATTTTAGGTGGGTCCCGTGCATACCCGGGACCACGGCCCAGACTCCTGGCTCTGAACCAGGACCTACCGCAAGGTAGTCAGGAACATGTATAACAGGAACAGGTACATGTATAACATGTATAACAGGAACAGGAAACAGGACGAGGTGTCAGTCACCTCACGGGAATCCTGCAGTGGAACCCTCTTTCGGCTACGCAACCTAGATCCTAGGTCCACCCAAAATACAGACGCTGTCTCCTCCATCAATCTCCCCAATCTCAGTGTAAGTTGTTTAATTTAGTTGTCAAAATTATTATATATATGTTACCTAAATTTACTGGGATAATTCTGTAATGATAACAATATCATCATAAGTAAAATTGTGATACATGTATAACAGGAAATATATATATCGGTGAACATGATAAACAGGATGAGATTGTTACCGTCTAACAATATTTTTTCTAGTAGTTAGATAACACGAACATGATGGTCACAAGTGTCATTCAGGTGAGTCTTAGTGGTAAAGTCCTAACCGGTGTCATGTAGTGATCATGAAGGTTCATTATCAATAACGAATGTGCTTAATTGCATACAGGAATACATAAATATGCTACGAATAATGCATGTAGGTAATTTATGAAATTATAAAATTTCTAAATACTAGTACATTAGCTTAACATAATTAGATGACTAGATAAAATTCTTCATCACAAGAATTCTTGTTAGCTGAAGGAGGAAAAAACACTCACCTGAGGTAGATCTCAATCCAAAGCACTGCAAATCCTAGAATCCCGGAAAATCTACACAATTTATTTCAATAGAAATTGTTAGGATCTTTTATTTATTTAATTGTGATTAATTAACTTAAGGTTGGGAGTATGATCCTATGAATTACATGAACTTAATAGGTTTAATTTATCAAATTTTAAATTCTCTTTTGTTGGGTTTTTAAAAACTTTTAACATTAATTTTCTTAACGGGTTCGAATTTACCATTTAACAAAACTGACTTTAAAGGGGGTAATTTGATTTAATTTATTGATATTCTTCTGAAAATTTTATCATGAAAAGTAGAAGCAGTGTAGATTGTTATTTATATTTTTCTCTATTTTTTTTGATATTTTTAACTAATTATTTTAATTATTTTTCTGCAGGTTTACAAATCTGAATTTTTCTGTTGGGTCGGGTTTTGTTGTGCGGGTGTGGATCCAGAAGGGTACAACCCATGCAAAAGCTGGGCTGAAAGCAACTCATGGGCCTCTGTAAAATTTTTTTTTCTGGGAAGTTGCTGCCCAGCCCGGCCGGACCCGGGCCAGGCCCGCTCAGGCGAGGCCGGGTCTGGTCTGGCCTGTGAATTTTTTTTTTGTATAGGCAAGAGGCCCTGTGCGGCCCAACAGAACCCGGGCCTACCAGGCCCGTGCTAGGCCAGGCTCGGCCAGCCAGGCCGGGCCAGACCCTGCACAGCAGGGCTGCGCCCTGCTGTGCAGCACCTGCTCTCGGCTAAGCCGAGAGGAGTGCTTCTTTTCCTTTTTTTTATTTTATAATTTAGTTAGAATAATAATATATTACTTTTATATTTTTTGAAGAAAAGGTTCATGAAAAAGAATTCTAAACATGGTAATTTTAATTAAATTTTTTATCCATACAAATTCATTCTATTTATATTATTGGATAAATTTTCAGTTTCATAAAAAAGGTACTTTAAATCATGATATGTTATTAAGTTTAATTCAAATAAAAAGTTTAATTCAAATAAATTTAGATATTAGGTGAGATCTAGGTTCATAACAAGAATAGAATTTTTTAAATCATGATATGTTATTAAATATTTTTCATTCATAAAAATTAAATATTTACTTACTTAGATTTAGCCTGCTTCTCAATCTCCACGCCTCCTTCTCAACCTCCACGCCTCGGAGCCGTTTTCCGTCACGATCAATTCCAACTCCAAGGAGGGTGAAGAGGATGAGAAATGATGGGTTAGGAGTTCTTTCTGATTGTCGTTCTTTTTTTTTTTATTTTTGACGGAGGCAAGAGAAGAAAGTTACGGGATAAGATCTTTTAGGATTTTTAGCAATTAGGTTGTTAAGATGTGAATCTAGGTTGTTAAGATAAGATATCCCTAAAGATCTCTTGAGATCTTTCAGTTAGAAATTTGAATTTAAATTTGACTTTGGGTTGTTTAAAATAATTTAGCTCTTCTACTTAACCACACGCTAATGTGGCATTATGGTTTAGGTATTAGGATTCAGTACAAAGAAACAGAGTTCGAAACTTGGCATAAACAAATATATATATATATAATTATTATTTTTTCCATTTTATTTTAGGTATTAAAAAAACAAGAGTATTACACGGGGAAATATGGGTAATAACCTAATAACCGAATAATATAAATACTAATAACTTAACACTCCCCCTCAAGCTGGAGCATAGACATCTAACATGTCCAGCTTGTTATAAAGATTAGAATACACCTGAGGTGAAGCAACTTTAAATCAGCTAACTGCTTCGAAGATGGTGTGAACTGGAACATAACGACCTTTTTGGTCCAAATATCTCTAATAAAGTGACAGTCAATCTCAATGTGTTTGGTCCTTTCATGAAATACTTGATTCTTGGCAATATAGATGACTTACTGAGTATCACAATGCATAGACATTGGTTCAGACTGTCTGAATTCAAGCTCAATTAGTAAATTTTTTAACCACATCATCTCGCATGCTGTATGAGTCATAACTCTATACTCAGGTTCAACACTTGAGCGAGATACAACATCTTACTTCTTGCTCCTCCAAGTCACTATGTTTCCTCCAATAAAGGTGCAATCGCCAGTAGTAGACTTCCTATTCTCTCAATCACCAGCATACCTGAATCAGAGTATTCAGAAATGTGTACATGTCCATGTTTCCTATACACTAACCTTTTTCCTGGACAACTCTAGATGTAAGTTAGAACCCTCATCGCAGCTAACCAATGGGTCTTTCTGGGCTGATGCATGGATCTACTCAGAAATCCTGCAACAAAAGTTATATCTGGCCTAGTCACGTAAGATAGATCAGCTTCCCAATTAATCTCCAATATCTCCCTGAATCATCAAGTGTATGACTGTCATCAAACCATAAATCCACATTGGCTTCCATTAGTGTATTTAGCAGGCTTGCATCTCAAAAATCTTGTTTCCTCTAAAAGGTCCAGAGCATATTTTCACTGAGAAAGAAATATACTGTGTTTTTTATGTACAATTTCAATTCCCAGAAAGTATTTTGGATGTCTCACGTCTTTGGTCACAAAATGAAGCTTGAGATACATCTTAATCTTCACTATTTCAACTGAGTCATTACCAGTCAATAAAATATCATCAACATAAACATTCAGAACTACAATGTCAGACCTTATGCGCCGCACGAAGACAAAGTGATCTGAATGACATCGGCGAAAGCCAATCCAGAAATGGTAAGACTGAACTTCTCAAGCCACGCCCTTGGACTTTGTTTGAGTCCATATATAGCCTTCTTTAGACGATAGACTTTAGTCTCCCCTGAGCAACATAATCTGGAGGTTACTTCATATAAACTTTCTCCTAAAGATTCCCATATAACTAAGAAGGCGTTATTGACATCTATCTGGAACAATGACCATGACAAGTTAACAACAATAGAGAGCAAAATCTTGATAGAATTCATCCTGGTAACTTGCGAGAACGTCTCAAAATAGTCAATGCTATATGTCTGAGTATAACCCTTGGCTACGAGCCTGGCCTTATATCTATTCATAGATCCATCTGGGCAATACTTTAAAACAAAGATCCAGCGATAACCAACAACCTCCGCATCTGTTGGTGTTGAAACCAACTCCTAAGTTCCTCTAGAAGTAAGAGCTTTCATCTCCTTATCCATCTCCTATTTCTAGACAGGTACCAATAAAGCCTATATATAAAATCTGGGTATTGACTTAGAAGACAAAGAGAGCAAACTGGCGAAAAGTGGGGTTTAAGTGATCATAATAGACGAAATTCAAAATTGGGTGATTGGTGTAAGATCGTTTACCTTTTCAAAAGATAATAGGAATATCAAGATCAGAGGGAGAAACTGATGGTGGAAGAGGACCGTCTACTGGAGAGAAAATAGTCGGAATTGGTTCGGAGGCAGGAACCTTTGGGTGATTAGTGTAGACGTATCTGAAATCCTGAACTGGCTTTAATGCAGATAAAACTGTAGTTTCTGTTGGCGGCACTGACGAAGCAACAGTAGGTGTAGGAAATGACACAGACAGTGAAATAGAAACAATTTCAGATATAATGACAGGAACCTGTGTAGAGAAATATGAAACAGACTCAAAGAATGTGATATCAGCAGATACCAAATACTTCATAGTGGAGGGATTATAACACCGATATCCTTTTTGTGTTCTAGAATACCCAACGAAGACACACTTTATAAATTTAGGAGATAGCTATCTAGCCCAGGAGACAAAGTACTGAACAAAATAAGTATATCCAAAAAAAGGGGAGTCACAGAGAAGGGGATTTTGTAAGTATACGGACAAGAAAATTGAGAACTTTTATTGAAAATATAAGAAGGCATCCTATTAATTAGATAACAAGCACTTAACATAACATCAGATTATAAATATTTCAGAACAATCATATGAATCATTAATGTTCTAGCAATATTTAGAATGTCTATATTTTTTCAGCAACTCTATTTTGTTGGGATGTATAAGAACAAGACGTCTGATGAATAATTTCATTTTTGGAACAAAAACTAAAGACATTTTTTACATACTTTAAGGCATTGTCAGTAGGAAGCATACAAATGAAAGTAGAAAACTGATTTTTTATTTCATTAAAAAAGATTCAATTACACTAGACACTTCTGATCTCTCTTTTGGAGATACAATCACGTCATGCGAGAGAAGTCATCAACAAAAAGTAGAAAATATCTAAAACCCTTAATAGAGGGCACACGATTAGAACCCCAAACATCAGAGTGAACCAACTAAAAAGTGAAATTACCACGACTATTGACTCGACTCTGAAAGGTAGCATGATGTTGCTTACCTAACTCATAAGGCTTACAACCTAAAGAAGAGATAAATGACTCAAAAGGAATAACATACCACATTTTTTGTACCAAGAATGTTCCAAGCGCCAGTGCCACTGTATAACCGGACCAGGCTGACCTGCAACCAAGCCCGTAGGGGTCACTCAATCATCCAAATAATATATGCCTCCTCGCTAATACCTCGAACCAATCCTTATCTCAGTCGACAGGTCCTGAAACACAAAGTGAGAGAAAAATGTTATTTTGCAATTATTTTATTTAGTAAGCTGGCTGATAGACAAGAGACTAATAGGAAATTGTGAAAGATAAAGGACATTAGAAAGGGTCAAAGATAGAGTAGCCTGAACTACCCTATTGCCTAGTACAGATGAATGAGTACCATCAGCAATTTTAACTGAGGGGTGGGCAGTGGACATGTTTAAGGAAACAAACTTTTGTGTAATACCTGTCAATGTGGGATGAGGCTCTAGAGTTTAATATCTTGGGCTTTTGAGGAGACAATATAGGCGTGCATAGCTGAAGCAGATGCATGAGTCACTGAAAGATTATTCTGAGAGAGCTTTAACTGTCGAAGTCGATCATACTCCTGTGTCAGTACAACAGTGAAAGATCCAAGAGAAAGTGGATGAATAGTCCTGAGGAGCGCTACGCGGAACAGAAGAATTAGACTCAGATTGCTGTGCCCACCTAGGCCGAACAAATTTCTCCCAACACTTCTTAGAGATGTGATTATTGCGTTCACAATGCTTGCATCGTTGGCGTTCTTTTTCAGAGGCACTATGTCTGCCTCCATACGGTCAAATCTACTTCCAATAAATTCACGTCCTCGTCCTCCAAAATCGGGGCCACGACCACGACCTCTGTCACGTCCAAAAATCATGGCGGACTGTTCAATGGATGATGTAGAGGAAACATTAGCTCCAGTAGATACTCGCATAACTATCGAGAAGGTGACAGTTAACGTGAGAATATTATTTCCTCTCAGATCTGACCCCGCACCTGGGATCGTAGTGAAGGGTTCAAGGTAGATAGAAACTTTAACACTGCGATATCCTGACGATACCCCCTTAGTGTTGCCGCATCAGTAACAAAAGGTTGATGCATCTCTAACTTATCAATAAGACCTTTGAGTTTTCCATAAAACTCAAGCACAAATTTGTCTTCTTGTTGGAGCTCAAACAAGCACTCGTAGATTTCAAACCCCCTCGAGGAATTCTTCTCATTGTCATATATCACTTTCAGCGTATCCCACATGTCCTTAGCAGTAGTCAGGAACATGACACTACCACTAATCTTCTCCTCCAGACTGTTGAGAAGCCATGTCATCATAGAATAATCTCGAGTTAGCCAAGTCACATATGTGTGATCTGTATCAACAGGTGGAGGCTGTAGGAGGTGAGCTAATTTGTTCTGAGCGCCAATGAATATGCGAAATGCCTGCGCCCATAATAGGTAGTTGGAGCCATTTAACTTCACCGTAGTCTCCAACATTATGTTGGAAACAAAAATCTCAACTATCGGAGAGGAGATCATAGTGGAAGAGGAACTTTAGCCTTAGACATAGTAGTCAGTAGATAAATTAGCAGAAATCAAAAATAGTAGCAGGAATTAGCCAGTAAGTAAGATAATCAAGCAACTTAGTTATCAGGTAGAGACATAAACAGTTAGAATTGCATCAAGAAAATAATATCTCAGCCTGAAATAGTTAGATTAGATGTAAAAATCTGATTTTAAGCAAAAAACTAATCAGATCTGATCAGAGAAGTCTTGTAGAGCATTCAAATAAGCAGATCAGATGTAAAAATCTGATTTTTAAGCAGTAAACAGATTAGATTTCACCAGAGAAGACTTATAGAGCATCCAAATAGCCAGATCAGATGTAAAAAAAAATCAAATTTTTGAGTAGTTATGACGTTGTTTGACATCTCTGGAGAAGACATGAGAAGGGGAACACCCTTTTTAGGGTTTGGAGGGGGTGGCGGTACTTGGAGAAGGGGACAACACCTCTTGGAGGGGGTTTTGGAAGGAGTGACGATACTTGGAGAAGGGGGCGGCACCTCTTGGAGGGGGCAACACTGGGAGAAGGGGGCGACAGCAATGGAGGCGATGGTGGAGGAAAATGAAGGAAATTTGAGGAAAGGAAGAAAGGAGATGGTGGATTTGAGGATTAGGGTTTTTTTGGCTCCGATACCATGTAGAGAAATAGAAAACTCTAAAAGATCATTATTATTGATAAAAGAGAGTTACAAGATATATATAGAAGATAAGGAGAATAAATATGGGTAATAACCTAATAACTCAAATACTAATAACTTAACAAAATTCTATTAAAATTCTGTTCTCTATTGCTGTTAATCTGTCATTGCCATTGTTCCAACTGGATGTTAAGAACACTCTTATATGGAAGCTTTAAGAGGAAGTTTATATGGAGCAACCACAAGGCTATACTGCTCAGGGGGGACAAAAGTTTGTCATCTCAAGAAGGTCATATATGGACTCAAGTAGAGTCCAATGGCGTGATTTGAGAAGTTCAACATTACCTTTTCTGGTATTGGCTTTCCTTGGTGTCATTCAAATTACTCTGTTTTTGTTTGGCGCACAAAGTCTGACATCATAGTTTTGGCTATTTATGTAGATGATCTTTTGCTGACTGGTAGTGATTCAGCTAGGATATTGGAGACTAAGAAGTATTTTAAGCGTCATTTTTTGATCAAAGATATGAGACATCCAAAATATTTTTGGGAATTGAAGTTGCACATCAATAATACAATGTACTTCTTTCTCAGTGAAAGTATGCTCTGGATCTTCTTTAGAAAGCAGGACTTTTGGAATGCAAGCCTGCTACCACTCTAATAGAAGCCAGTGTGAATTTATGGTTTGATGATAGTCATATACTTGATGATTCAGAAAGATATATAAGAGTGATTGGGAAGTTGATATATCTCACGGTTATTATGACAGATATAACATTTACTGTAGGGGTACTGAGTAGATTCATGCATCGGCTCAAAGAGTCTCATTGGTTAGTTACGATAAAGGTTCTTGCTTACATCAAGACTTGTCCAGAAAAAAGGTTGGTGTACAGGAAACATGGACATGTACGTATTTTTAGATATTTGATTTCAGGTTATGACTGAGGAGATAGGAAGTTTACTACTGGGTATTGCATTTTTATTGGAGAAATCTGGTGTCTTGGAGGAGCAAAAAGCAAGTTGTGTCTCGCTCGAGTGCCGAAACTGAGTAATAGAGCTATAACTCATACGACATGCGAGATGGTATGGTTAAAAAAAATCTACTGATGGAGCTTGGTTTCAGACAGCTTGGGCCCATTCCTATATATTGTGATAATCAGTCTGCCATCTATATTGCCCAGAATCCTGTATTCTATGAAAGGACCAAACACATTGAGATTAACTGTTATTTTGTCAGAGATGCTTGGACAAAGAAGGTTATTACGTTCTAGTTCACACCGTCTTCAATGCAATTGGCTAATTCACTTACCAAAGCTGCATCGCCTCAGGTGTTTTCTAATCTATGTAACAAGCTGAGAATGTTAGTCTCTATGCTCCAGCTTGAGGGAGAGTGTTAAGTTGGGTTATTAGTATTGGGTTATTGAGTTGTTACTCATATACCCACATTGTCTTCTATATATACATTGTCATTGTTCCTTTTTTATGAAAAACAATGCTTTCTTTCGAGGGTTTCTATTTCTCTACAATGTACAACAGGCAAATACAATACAGTAGACACTTTAGGCATAACTCCTAACGATAGGAAAAAGAGATATATGAGATTCTTAGGATGACACATATCGAACCCCGTTAGTGATAAACTGGACTCAGGCATAAGCTCTAAACAACCAGTAAAAAAGAAACACTAGAAACCACCCGTTGGATCATAGCAAGGAACTCTGATG
The DNA here is from genome assembly GCA_038442645.1 of Agave tequilana. Taxonomy (NCBI): domain Eukaryota; kingdom Viridiplantae; phylum Streptophyta; class Magnoliopsida; order Asparagales; family Asparagaceae; genus Agave; species Agave tequilana. The sequence continues at coordinate 346,377 of JAVJIF010002528.1, read as the reverse complement.
ATTCACTGAAAGATGACTCGATAGGAACGACAATTAAAACATAGTCATCACGAGGGAACTCAGATGGCCCACTAGATGTAATGATGCTAGTATCAATTATCTCATGTTCAATCTCATCCTCTATCAAAAGTGTGGCAAATGAATACCTATAAATCTGATTAGAGATACTAGAATCTACTAATCTAGGCGCAGAATTGCTAGTATCATGAACATGGTATTAACAGTTAATGGTATACTAGACTTGACCATCGCATTCACTACTTCACTAGTACCCTTATAGAAAGCATGACACTCATCAAGAATCGATATGTCAGAACCATTTGATATATCTTTAATTATACTAGTAGTCTTAGAAGGAACGCGGACATTTTCAACAACTCTCAAGTCTCTAACATCATTGCTAGGAATGCTATTAATATGCCGAATCTTGCTCGTGATTCTATCCTCTTTAATTTGGAATTGATATTCTGAGCAAGCTCGAACATACATTCAAGTTTCTCTAGAATGTGGTCGAGGTTCTCTTTCATATCGGTTCGAATAGCCAAATTGAGCGCTAATACTAATGCACGATAAACAAACTCACAGATGCAACATGAATTATAGATCCAAACAAAACTATATACATGCGCTAAAATGAAGAAAATTAAAATTTCCTAAAAGCTTTAGGTCCTAAATGCAAGAAAATGTAAAATCAAAAATAATGAACAATGACAAACAATGAAGCAATCACTAGATAAAGCAAATACAATTCATCTACAAATTATCATAGTCTAATAGTAATTGCAAGAAATTCAATTGACAAATCAACTCAAGTTAGGAGTCACTTGAGGGGTGAGTCGTTCACGCCCAACTGTAAGATCCCTCTAAAATCATTTAGAGAAATACTCACACCGTAGAGCTGAGTCACTTACAAAGTCATGAAACAATATCGGCACCAAACAACAGTTTGTAGAGACCATATTTGCTAACCAAAAGCTGAGAAATTTTCTCAGTGGCTTCAAGACTCAGTTATGGATCTAACGGTTCAGACGAAACTCGAATCAGACTCAGAACGGGCCTGAAACAGATTTTCGATCAAAACTATGCTGCTGTTTACTTTACAGTGAACAATAACAGCGCAAAGTGAAGCCGATGACGTCAGCGGCGGCTCGACTGACGTCAGCAGCGGCTCAGGGTCGGCTCGTCGAGCCGATGACGACAGTAGGGGAGCCGATGACGTCAGCAGACGGCTTGGCGGGCGGGTTTGACTGCGAGCGTGTCGGGTCTGCTACCATGACAGGTCAGGTCGCCTCGCGGGTTTGACAACTAAAACCCGACACCAATTGAATTCAGGTTTGAAACTTTTAAACCCACACTCACTTCTCCTTTCTTTTTCACTCGAACAAATTTAGGGTTTTAAAACCCTACAGGTGGCAGTGGTGGTCGCTGATGATGCCGACAACGCTTCGACAAGGAAGAAACAATTCGGCGATGGTCTGGTGGTGGTGGTGACGTTGGCGAGGAGTTGACGGCTGGCGAAGATCTAGATCTACGTTGGCGAGATGAAGACGTCGAAGTGTTGAGGAGAAAAATGCATAGACGGCGACGACGTGGCAAAGTTGACGTCACTTGTCGACGTCGAGGGCAGTGGTGGTCCTCGTGGGCGTCACACGAGATGACGACAACGAGAAGAGGAGACTGAGAACATAGCGGCTGCGGTGGCGACGAGGACGTGGATGGGTCGTGGTTGCGGGAAGAAGACGGCGGCGCTGAAGGCGAGGTCGCGGTAACATCGGCGTCGTCGACGAGATTTGATGAGGATCGACGCTGTCGTGGTGAGGATGATAATGAACAGTGAGGAGAACAATGATTTTCTGATTTTTTATTTTATTTTTCTTTTTATTTTTCTTTTCTTTTATTTTTTCCTCTTTTTTTTTCCCTTTTTTTAAAATTAAACTTGAAGAAGAATAAGAAAAAGAGACGAGCAGATCTGGGGTTTGTGAAACTAGGGACTTTTATTTTGAAATTTGTGAAAGTAGAGGCCAGGGTTTTGTAGTGAGGGAGATTTTTTGGAGTGAATATTAGGATTTTAGCTATGATACCAAACTGACGTGGGACAGAAATGGGAGAAGAAGGGGAATATAATTTAGGTTTTAGAGAAAGAAAGAGGATAAAGATTAATTTGAGCTTCAACACCTAGGAGATCGCGCTCCTACTCTGCACATCATCATGCAAGAGATTCAAGTTGAAAAGCAAATCAACATGCCTCAGCAAAAAGGGGTTTCATTTAATTCATCATAGCCTGTTTAAACAACTACAACTCTTAACCTTATATAGGCTCATACTTTCCCATCATAACCGATGCGGGTCTAAAAAACATAGTAAATAACACAAAACACTTAAAAGAAGACTACTAAATAATAATTAGAACGATCCCCATCATAATCATTTTGGCACGGAACTGAAGGTTGCTACGTGCTTTCAACCATATCCAAAGACAGATGATGAATGTTGTTTTGCTCAGAATCACCCATGGTTCTTTGCCCCTTTTATTAGCAAGGAAGTTCAACATTGATGGCTTGTTCGAAATTTAAGTTCTGATCCAAACCAGTCCAGTAGGTTGTGTATAAATTCTTTAAGGGGCTATTTGGTTAGGGGTGGAAGTGAGGAAGTAGTAATAGTTCATTAGTTCCCTTTGCAAATTGAGAATTGGTTAGTAAGTTTTTCAGTGTTTAGATATTGTTGGAAAGTGTGATTTAAAAAATGTTATGTATGTTCCGGTATTTGGATGGTAATGTGAAAGTGGAAGTGAAAAAGTTAACCTCAAAGTTGACCGCAAAATAATATTGAAATAAAAATTAATTAAGAAAAATAAAAATTGGACTGTAATTAGAATGCAAGTGAGATTTACATGATCACAAAATACGTTTTGAGCTTCAACTTGTTACAAATGAGATTTACATGACCATAAAATTAACTGTAGCACGCTGGAAGTGAGGGAATGGTTGTGTAAAGAGAAAAGAGAAAAAGAAAAGGGATTTCTCACTTTTTTTCGGTGTTTGGAGAGATAGGGAAGTGAGAAATGACACTTCCCCATTTCCTCACTTCTGCCCACTTCCTTGAAACCAAACAACCCCCAAAAGTAGGACATTGCCGGAACGAGTGGTCAATTGTTTTATCTGCCTCCAGGGTACAACATGCACACTGAGCAGTCCCAATGGGGATATGTTCGGCCAGGTGTAATGTCTTCGTTGGTAGGCATCACCGTAGTAATTTCCAGATAAATATTCTTTCTTTTGCTGGGGTTCATGCATTTTTGATCCAGATGTGTGATTTCTCTCTCCCCACCTTCATTGTGAAAAATAACTGTAAGCATGTTTAACTGAGAATGTACAAGGGGACGTTTCCAAACTGGGTGATCCCTGGTTATTGGATGTTTGGGCAAGGTTCTTATATGGGCTGCTAGGTTACTTGGGAAGATTCCGTCCAAAGTTGGTGCCCAACAATCATTAGCTTGAATAAATTTATCCAAGGTTCAGTTGTAGGAATCTATCCAGTTCACTGTTAGAGGGTAATGTATTAGTGGGCGTTCCCACAGCTATGCTCCATGCCAGATTAATATTCTTGTTCCAGAACCCAACTGCCAAGATAAATGATTGCTGATAGTAAGGCTTGGAGAGAGCAACCCGGGTTGGTGAACAAATGTATTTAGAAGGAAGGAGTGAATCCTCATATTTTTGTTTGATGCTGAGGGCCCTTAGGTTCTCTGATTCCATAAATATTTTGGTGACTTGTTTGCGAAGTAGAGCTGAGTGGAACTCCTCACAGGACCTGATATTAAACCCCCGAGGTTGAATGGGGTACATATTTGGTCCCAGGCCACCAGATGAGTTTGTTGCGGATCAACGATCTATTTGTGATACGATGGAGGTTGGCACTGGGTAAGTTCTGAAGGGAAATGCAGGTTGTTCTGCAAGGATAGATTTAATCAGCGTGAGTCATCCTGTCATTGTTAATTGTTTCATTTTTTAGCCTTCTAAGAGACCGTGTATTAGCAAGAAGCTTGGTGAACCATTGAGCTTTCCATCTTTTAGCACAGATTGAAGCTCCAAGGTACTGTTGGCCCAAGGTTACAATCACCTATGATTAGTGTATTTTGATGATTACAAAACATATTAGTTATTTGTACTAATAACATTTGTTGTTTAAGTGTGTTTCAGATTTCTATTCATTCTAGAAGTCTTCTCTCACAAATACAAGGATTTGGACTCAAATCAACTCCAATTGGGCTCAAGGAACAAGTGTTGAAGATTATATGAAGAAGCCTATTGAAGATCTTGAAGTCCTTAGAAACATTGTAAGAAATAGAATGTTAAAGTTTGAGTATATGAAATTTGGCTCTAGGATTTGCACACACACTTGTTTCATATATTTCCTATGTTTTGAAAATGGTTATTTCTAAGTTTTATGCCTTAGTTTATATATACATGTACCAAAAGCTTTATATCTTGAAAATCTTGTATAAAACATGTGTATAAACTATTTTCTGCATAATACTTAGCTATATGTATTTTTAAAATATTTCTCAAAATTTTACTAACTCAAAAACAGCCCAGTTTTTCTGTTTCAGGCAACTCCGGCCGACCGGCCCGGTCGACCGGCGATGTGTCTGGACATGCACTGTTTGTGCATGTCTGTCGGTTGACCGGCCCGGTCGACGACGGAGAGCAAATTGCTCACAGTTTGTTTCGGTCGACTGGACCGGTCGACCGGAAGAAGGAAACTGTGTTTCCTCTTTTGGGACGGTCGACCGGACCGGTCGACCGAGAGCCAACGGCTCTTTGCAAGCTGGCCTTGCGGTCGACCGGACCGGTCGACCGCCAAGCCTGCTATAGCCTAACGGCTCTTTCCTCTTTGGGCTATTCTGAAAAACTGTTTTTGTTTTCAGCTTTAACAGATTTTTGGAGAGTTGTTGGGGAGCTTTTTCAGAGAAAATAAGACCAAAAGAAATTGTTTTTAACCTATTTTTAACCCTATAAATAGAGGAGAAGTCTCTCTTTCATATCACTAAGAAAAATCCTCAAGTTTGTGTTGTTTTCAAAAGAGAAAAAAAAAGAGTTTAAAGCTTTCATTCCAATTCTTTTTGAGCTTGTTTTTCAGTTGTGTTTGATTACTAATATCACTCTACAACTGAAGTTTTTCTCACCACACTTCATAGAGCTAAAAATCCAATACTCATTCTATAGTGAAGTTGTAATTGAAGTGAGAGTGTTTGTAAAAGAGTTTGAGAAATAGTGTAGTGATCTTGTTGTGATCACTTTGTTCTTGTAATCCTTTCTTTGTGGAGCAACCTCTTCGGTAGAGGTCCTTTGTACTCGGTGGAGCTCGGTGCTCGGTCTTCGGTAGACCAAATTGTAAAGGCGTCCTCGGTGGATAGTGGAAACCCTTCACGGAGGTGAAGGCGGGGAGTAGAGCGGTGGCTCGAACCTCGAAACAATCACTTTGTTTGCGATTGCCTTTGCGTCCAATTCTTGCTTTACTTTTCAATAGCTCCTTATTGCTTTCTATTGCATACTTGTGATATTGTTTAAATCTCTTGTGCTACTATTTGCTTGCTTGTAATTCTTGCCATATATCATTGTGTTTGCATCATTCTTCATATCATCCTTTTCATACTTGTGTGTGCCAATCTCGTACTCATCCAACAAGAGCTTCACATAGCGCCTCAACCCATATCAAGGGGAATCAAGAGGAGTTTAGTCCAGAGCCTCGCAAGAGGAATTCGGCTACACTTGTTGAATTGTACTAAGTTGAGCCTCACTTGTTTTAGGTTCCGCATTTAGAGAGTTAAAATTTTTAAGATTAGCAATCACACCTATTCACCCCCCTCTAGGTGTTTTTTCAGGTACAGGAAATTATCGTTGGTGATTGGAAGCTTCCATCGCCATAAAGATGTTGATAATTTGAGAGGATGAGGGAGTCCTACCTGAGCTGAATTTTAGACTTGCTAGCATTGATTTGCTGACCCAATTCATGAGAGTAGCTGTGAAGAATACGCTCCCAAATTAGACTTCTGTGTTCTTCTACCGTTCCCATAATAATAAGATCATCAGCAAACATAAGGTGAGAAAGGCGAGGGTCTATTCGCTGGAATTGGACTCCTGATGTCTTCCCTTCCTTGACGAAGTGATTTATCATGGATGACAGTGCATCTGCACTGAATATGAATATACATGGATAGTGGATCCCCTTGTTTGAGGCCATTCGTAGTTCCAAATGGAGGAAGTGAATGCCCATTCAGTGTTAAGATAAACTTAATCCAGCAAATCCATTTAAGATGATAGCGCGCCTTGGTTAACATTTTCTCAATGAATCCCCATCAAAGGCGATCATAAACCTTCTCCATGTTTAGCTTTGCGAGGAATGGAGGTTTTTGTTTCTGCCCCCTATTTTGTATTAAATGTCAGATCTCTTGGGCCACCATGATGCTGTCCATATCTCGAGAAGGTAAGAACCCAAATTTGATTTTATCAATATATTTGCTGAGTATGGGCCTCCAACGGCTAACAAGACTCAGGATATAATTTTATACACTGTGTTACAAAGACTGATTGGGCGAAAATCTGCAGGGTTCTTCGGGTTGTCTTTTTTTTCGAATAAACATTAGTTTAGAATGTTGCCAAAGCGCAGGTATTCGGCCATGCTCGGAAATATCGAGTTGCAGTAGAGAGCATTTGGACTTATGGTCACATGATTTGATAAAATTCAGCTGTAAGCCCATCTGGGCCAGGGGCCTTGTTATGGGCCAAACTTTTAATCGCATTTATGATTTCTTCGTCTATGACCGGGCCACAGAGATGTCGATTGTCCTTGGGTGATACCATGGGCTGAATGAAGTCTAGAACCTGGAGAAGGTCTGGGTCCAGCTGATGTGACTTCGATGAAATCCCCATTATTCGTGTAGCTCCACTGTTTTAAGGCGGCCTTCACCGTTAATTTTTTGAGCATTATCGAGTATGTCGGGAAAAGTTTGTTAACAAATTGTGCGACCCAAACTCGTTGTAGTAGATGAATCACTTTTGGATATGGTAGCCAATAGTTATGGACTTGGAAAGATCTTTTTGGTGTACCATCCTCTTCCAATTAGCAGCGGAGATTAGTGATGGGGCATGGTCAGATGCAATTTGAAGAAGTCACGAGAGAGGAACCTCAAGGAATTGGTCTATATAGAGGGAATTCGCTAGGGCGCAATCCAAATTCTCATAGATTTGAGTTTGGGGATTAGCATGATTATTGCGCCAGGGAAAAGTATTATTATGATGTGTCAATCTTGTCTGCCAATTTATCACAAGGGTGAAGAGCTGCATTAAAATCCCCAACTGTATTCCAGGGATAACCTAATTGACTAAGAATGCTCAACTCGAGCAAAAAGAGCATCACAACAAGTAGTTAGTAGAGACATAGATAACTGGTAAATAAAAGTGATTACCCAGTGGGTCCGATGTATAACCATAGACTGCTTGGGTAGAAATGTGCACAAAAGTAAACATACAAAAACTTCTTACATAATATAACAATCCCTTCGGATGCACTAGACAAGGGTACAACATACACATAATAACCATAAAAACTAGAAAAGAAAACATCAGCAGATGAATTACAAAGCATAGTTTCTACCAGAGCTAATAAATCTGGATTACAGGTTGTAATAACTTGATCTAGTACGGGGCAGAAGGAGAGTATTGGCCCCGCGAATGTTCCAGGATAGTATCTTCATCCAAGCTTGGGGCTGCCAGTCTTGGTAGAGCCATCAGTGAGATCTACCAACATTCGTGCTTTATGATGGGCATAGCGAATTTTTACTGTAACCTGAGAGAGTTTCAGGGAGGGGCTCTTTGACGATCTGTCTCTTTTCCCTTTAGCAATTTGAAAGGAAAGGAAGGTTGGGGAAGCAACATAGGATCGACAATTTGCAAGTTTAAGGAGCGCGACAGCCAAAGGGGGAAAGGCAATTACCTCAGCATTACAATTAAGCACTGTTGATTTACGAATTGAAATATTGATGATTGGGTCCTCCATTTAACTCCTAGTATCCGAGATCATATCATGGAAAATTTAACAATAGCGAGGCCGACATCCTTTGAAGAAAGAGGGGAAACCAACAACTTGATCCAAGACAGCTTGAATAGAATTGCGGAGGTGGTCGATGATGAATTGTAGAAGGGGGATTTCGATAATGTGTTGCAGATGGAGAACTAAAAGACTCAAAAGGCTCCGATTGGGGGGGGGGGCGAGTTCAGGTTAAGGAGTGGTCTAGTAGAGGCGGGGGTCACCTCCACCAGAACGCCCGTGTTGAGTCATGAGGGGCAGGGAGGGTGTATGGGTGCTTGGGTAGGGAGGATCTCAGTTGGGTTTCAATAATAGGGTCATGAAGGGGGTATTTATGAGGAGAGAGTATAAGGCTTGGGCCACTGTCCCAAAAGGTTAACCTGTTAGGTGGAGTAGCCCAAACACTTATATACCGAAGATCATCCCCAAGTCTAACCGATGTGGGACTATTTGTTCACACTATACTCAACAATCTCCCTTCGAACAAAGAGTCACAGTCTTTTTCAGGCCTCCCTGTTGTCACAGTGGAGGAGGAAGCCAGCCATCCTGGCCACTGGCTTTCACCCTTGTCCTACAAGGCAGCGGCTCAGACCCAGTCCATTCCTGGGATCTTCCACACATTCAGTCCAAAGTCTAGGGCGTAGCTCTGATACCACTTATAAGACTTGCGGCACCATCCCAAAAGGTTAGCTTGTTAGGTGGAGTAGCCCAAACACTTATATAACAAAGACCATCCCCAAGTCTAACCGATGTGGGACTATTTGTTTGCACTATGCTCAACAGAGAGGACTGAGAATAGGGTAGCTGTGGGCCTCGGCTTCATGGGCCGTACTAAAGTCATTTGGACTAAATGGATCATAGGCCATGCAAAGTTGGACTAGAAAAATAACAGTCGCAAAAAGCAAGTTGGTGGTTAATGGGGGTAGTCAGCCTCAAAATCATTTAAAAAGCCAGCACGTGAGCCAACACTTGAAGCCGGGGCACGCGACTCGAGGGACGTGAATCAAAGGAAGCCATGCACGGAGGGTATTCAGAACGCGATAGCACAATTACGTCCAAAAGGGTAGAAAGTTGAGGATGTTGTGAATTCAGAACGCTATAGCACATTTAATAAGCCCTACTCTTGAAGAACATTGCTGACACGTCATGGGTGGCAACGGGGGCACGTCTGGAGGAAGCCCTGGATTGAGGGGTTGGGGACTTATGCTAGCGTGGTACTTGGCTCGATGAGGAGTTCTTCAACAGTAAAAGTTGGTGGCTAGTTTTGATTTGATGACAGGTTCGAACCAAATTTGAAGGGAAGATCAGGGTCGTTAATAATGATTTCAAGCGATGGAGAGGAGAATAGTTGCCTTTCAAGGAATTGGTTATTGATAGACGTGAGGTGAATGACAACAAGTAAAAAGAAGCGGGAGGGGTTGGGCAGTAAGAACTGGCTAGTGGGGATGCTTGGCGGCTAATAGGGGCATGAAAGGATGATGTACCTGCCCTAGCAGGAAGGGGAGCCACATTATCATCAACAGAATGTTGGGGTGAAAGGGGAGATGGAACAAGGTAAGGTCCCAAGTTTGAGCTTGAAGTGCAGTAGGGACCCGAGGCGTGGATAGAAGGCGTGTGCTAGAGAGGAGGGGCAGTTGCATGTGTTGTGGTGTGGCCAAAGAGACTACAGGCTAAGCACATAGCATGATTGTTGTCATAGCCAATGGTGACGGTGTGAGATTTTGTGCCATTCTTAGTGAGGCATACGATGATGGCTGAAAATACCATGGGGAAAACAAATCAAATTGAGCATATGCCTTAGCAAACTTAAGTTCTTCAAAAAATAACATGAGGAAATACCCTAAACAGTACTTATTACGCCAGCTATGCGAGTAAGATTGATGTGCGACCAATACTCAAGCGGAATGCCATAAAGATTGATCTAAGTGGGAGTAGTGTGAATCTCAAGGGTGTGGATGTTCATGTTCCTGTCCCAGCGGATCAAGTGAAAGATGAGACCGTCGAAGATCCATGGAGATTGGATTTCAATATAAAAGCAAGGTCAAGCAAGGAGAAGAATAGAAACGAGAATCAATCATTGTCAAGGGCTCCGACAGTGACTGTGACATTCCAAAGAGGGGGAATGAGGGATATGACCGTGACGAGAGGGGATGGTGCCATAAAAATGACCGACCAACTAGGGACCAACACCAGTCATATTCTACGTGAACTGTCTCCTTCTCTCAAAAATGGCCCACCAGAGTAGGCAGGGTGAGGTCCGCCAAATGAATCGTCTGGCATGGTTGTGGCACGTTAGTGTCAAGGGGTGTGCCATCACGAGGTGGGGAGTAGGTCGCTACTTGGTTGGCAGTCGGTTCAACTAGCTGAGTGTCTGTTGGATGGCACAAAGACTTAGAATTGGGATTAAAGAGAAAGTTATGGAGTGGTGTAAAAGCAAGGGAGGGCACAAGCACCTCACTATATAGGGCTTTGAAGGAGGGAAAGGTAGGTGGTGTGAAACGAAAGGGGGGAAATGTAATTGTTGTGGAAAATGAGAGTGAGTGTTGCACGTTAAAAAGGATCTTGAGTAGCAACACTAGAGATTAGTGCTAAGCGAGGAGATATTGAGAGGGTTCAAGGTTGCATATGCTACACAATCTCGGAGCGGTAGTTTGAACCAGGTAGTAACTTGGTTTGCATTCTGATTAAAGAAGGATGACATGTTCATCCAGGATGATTAGTGAAAAATGGCACCAGTAGAAATAGAGATGAGGTGGGGAGCCAAGTCACTGAATGAATTGAATGAAGGGTATCCGATCTTTGAGAACGAGTGTTTTCTTTGTTGCCATAACACTAATTGACAAGACATGGGTGGGGTCGGAAGTAAAGGAGGGAGGGTGGAACAAGGAGGGATTGGGGTAATAATTGAGTTGGGGAAAGTTTATGGAGAGCGGCCCCGACTTTGACTCGGTAGTGGATGACCTCGGGGAAGGAGCTGAGCTTAGGAGAGCTGAAGGGATGGAGGGATTCGCGGGAATAGGGTTTGAGTGGGACCTGCTACTAAATTTTCCCAAAGGTGATGAGTGAGATTGATTCACATTCAAAACCCCCTTGAAGGGAGATGAATGTAGAGGAGTGAGTGAAGTAGGTGCACGTGTGGGTGAGGGTTTAAAGGTTGAGGGTGCAGCTGTAGAATCATGAAGTTGAAGTCCCTTGAAGCGATGGGACCTGCCAGTTTTGCGTCATTTTTGATGAGGGGCGATATTTCCCATCAACAAAATCATCTCGGATTTGCTGAATAGTTTGGTGAAGGTCAACCATCAATCAAAGGAGAGAAACCACACGTCCAAAACAAAATAATGGGGCTTTAAAAGCTGTTGGGGAAGGGACACGTGGAAGAAAGGTGGATACGGTACGGTAGTTGATGGGATTTGAAGTGAAGGAAGGGCAGTAGACCACCAGACCTCGTCGGCGACGAGGCCGACAGCAACAGTCAGAAGCAGAGGGAGTGGGAATCTTCACCCAATGATGAAACCTCCAAGCATAAATGGAGAAGAATCAGACAGAAGCAGACAAAATTCAGGAAGATGATAGCTTCCTGAGCCTGCAGAACAACGGGGGGTCAAGTCCTTAGCGTAAGAGGGTGGAGGAATGTGAGGCAATCAGTCACATGAAATAAAGACAAAACAAAAGACGAGAGACAAACTATGAGACTAAGGGCAATACAATGACTGATGGTAGAGGATGTGAAGAAACAAAAGAACCCTAAAAAAACAAACAAGGCCAAGTAGAAGGCCACGTGGTCTCATCAAGGGTAGCAGCGAGCAGCCAATCAACAAAAGTCCAGCAACCCAACAAACAGGAGAAGATGCACACAAAATTCTAAAACTAGCCGCTTTGAATCAACTGCTCCAGTTGTGCCATGACCAAATGTCATTCCTTAAGTGTCAGGAGTATTCTCTATCCAAAGATCTCTACAAAATAATTAAAATAGGCTTATGTATAGACTTATGTGCCGGTTCATTTCAAGAAAGCCTGTTATGATACTGATATTGCTCTTAGTAGGATATGGGCAAAGAAAGATTCATGAGGAGCTCCCTAATAATTTGGCAAGAATATATGCATGGGGATCGACTTCAGGGAAAAAAAAGAAAAAGGAGAAGTAAGATGATAACCTTTTTCTGGACTATTATGACACCTTATAACAGTGTGTTATCAATTTCTACCATAATCCTATTTGTTAAGGTCTGCTGCCACAGTTTAGACAGAGTGAACTATCAATAGAGAATAATGGAAGATGAGAAATGTACAAGAAGTGTAATATCAATTGAGAAAATGTCACTTTTTTCTTTCTGAGCTGCTACCGTATCCCATATAAGTACCGTGTTCTGTTATATTATATTATTCTGATTAATTCTGTTGTGCAAAACTCATATCAGAGTTATGAAGCATCATGGTTGTCCAGGTCCAAATCATAGCTTATTGGCTGGAAACAATGATATTTTCCTACTGGTCATGCAATTGACCTCACATTAATATATGAAGCAACCCTCTGTCAGAAAACAATTCCACTGAAAAGCTTAAGCTGTCGGGTTGTGGCCTAACAATGTATATGTGGAGTACAACACAAATGAGGACTTCCCTCCGCTTTTTGATATGCTTACGGTGGGATTTGAACCCGGGATCTCTTACTCCTGTGTGCTCTGATAGAATGAAGTTTCTCATGCTGACATGAAGGAGAGAAACCTGAAACGCTGAAAACAGAGAACCAACATCCTACAATATTCTCTCAGACTAAAAGTCTGTAAAATTAAGTTCTGTGTGGTTATTCCAAATATGTTCTAGATCAGGCCAAATAACATGTAAATGTTTTGTAGGCATAGACATGATGCATGCCTACAGACATACATGCGTGTGGTGGGTGGGTGGATTCGTGAGTACAGTTGCTCACATCTGGCATATGCAGTATACTCTTTGCAATCCAGATGCTTATTTTCCTGAAGATTCTACAACAGCCCCATTTGGTTGTTGAGTAAATTCTTATCCACCAGTTGCTAACAATTTTTTGCATTGTAACTGATCTTCTCTCTTTTTCATGTTTTTTCTACCAACAGTTAATATTATTTCATAATGCTACATGGAACCTTAAGTTGTTTGTGATTGCATGTCATTTCAGATTTGATGTCAAGATTGCTGCTGCAGTGGCTCAGGAAACTGGCCTACCATTTGTCACTGCAGAAAACAAATTTGAAGCATTAGTCAGTATTCTTCCTCTTACTAATACTCTTCCTTCTGTTTTCTTGGGGCATGATCTTTGAAACTATCTCTCCATGTTTGAGCTTCTCATTAGTGATTTAGAATTGTGATCGGCATGTCCACTGATGAAATACTGAAAGCATGCTATATTGCAATTCTGCTATAGGCCAAGATATTCCAGGTTATATCAGAGGTTGTATTGAGAAAAAAAAGAATTGTGGGCCTGTCAAAATTTCTACTGCTTGTAGTTCAGGGTTAAGGTTCTTGAAAAGTGAACCTGGTCTTTTATTTAACGAGGGTATTTCAGGGTTAACCTAGAAGAATCCTAGTCTTTATCCACTTCCGTCGTTAAATAAAAGATCAGGTTTAATAAAAATCCTGGTCTTTATCCATGAAATTAGGCCATAATTTTCTTTGTGTTTGGGACCTAACAGCGACATATGGTAATTGTTAGAAAATCTAGAAAGGAATAACAGGTTTCTACGTTTTCAGGAACCACAGTAATGGTTGGTATTAACAGAAAAACTAGGAAGTTTTTAGTTCTCTTGCCCCTTTCTAATTTGTGAAGATGATTAATTGATATGTGGTCTCTCCCCCTCTTCAATAATATGCATGTGTCTAAAAAATATGCGTGTATCTGATCCTTCCTTGTTATAAAGAATATACAGTTTTTATATGTTTTGACCTGTTAAAGATAATTATGTTCTTACAACCAGTTTATATCTTTTAACTATCCAGCTATTTCTGCATGCTATATGTATGTCAACTTTAGTAAACACTTATTCTTCTAAAATATATCTTAATAGTTCTTAAATGTTAAAATTTGTTTTAATCAAGGGAGGATATTTAATAACAATTATATATTAAATTTTAGTAAAACCATATGCTCTGGTAAGGCCGGTGACATTTTTATATATTTCTTTTTCTATCAGGCAGCACATGATGCTTTTGTTGTGACTAGTGGAGCTTTAAATACAATTTCTGCTTCTCTTATGAAGATTGCAAATGACATTCGATTTCTTGGAAGGTGTATAGCTTGATATGTTTGTACTTGCTTTAGATTCACATGCACACCGTATTTTTTACTCAACAAATTTACATTTGGTTTCTTTTCCAGTGGTCCTCGCTGTGCACTTGGAGAGCTTATGTTGCCTTAAAATGAGCCTGGCAGCAGTATCATGCCTGTATGCACCTTTGCTTGGACAAACTATGTTCATGTGTAATGTGTGTTTATAATTTAGATGTCCATACCATTGTGTTGAGATTAGTGTTATACAAGGTTTTATAGTTTTTACAGTTAAACCTACTTTCTCTATTATGTGTAACACAGTTTTTCCATTTCAGGGGAAGGTTAATCCTACACAATGTGAGGCTGTCACCATGGTTTGTGCTCAGGTAATATATTTTCTTTCTTTATTATAACATTACAAATGGATCCATTATCAAAAGTGGTATTTCCAAGCTGTTTATTCCGCATCTTATAACATCTCAAGTGGTAATTTGGCTGTATGCCTGAGTATATGCCAGAGAAATTATTAACATTAATTGGAGTTGACCTAATGGAGTTCCTATTATTAGGTATGTTAATGATAATAATATGCTCTATATATTAGTAGCCATGTCTCGTTTTGCGTAGCTTCAAATTATAGGGTACTTGGATGAGTTTTATAATAGAGTTTGGAGGTGATTTGTTGTCATCATATGGGAGAGCCCACAAGTCAATAAGAGTTGTGGTGTTTGGAGTTAATTCTTTGCAGGTTTAGCATTCTATTTCAGTTCTGCAATCCGTCGTTTAACTTTCAGAAAGAAAAATTGTTCTACAGTACTGTTTAACTATTCATATTTTATTACTGAACATTGCAATATGCTCTTAAGTCTGAATTCAAACTAATGTGAGAATCACATAAAAAATGGCACGGTAACAATGATGGAGTTCTATTGTTGCTAATAGACGGTAACTGACATAAAATTATTTGTGAAAGCTTGGTTTGATTGAGGTGTAAAAAATCCTCGGGATGCGTTAAAAAGGGTTTCTTTCAATAAGGAGACTGTTTTCTCTAACATAAGCCAATCAGACTATATGAAAAATTGAAGATTAAAAAAAGGAATAAAAGAGCAACAAATATGGTGGACAAATATTGTGTACAGTTTATATCACCTGGACCACTACAGAGCTACTGTTTTTTCTTCCACACGAGCCTTGCTTAAAATGGCAACCAATCAAATATTTAGTCATTATGGGAACAGCTAATCATACCCTACTATTTGTACAAACCTCGAAGCAAAGCATCCGAGGTGACGCCATAGACTGTCCTTTTTCTGGGCTTCTGGACATGGCAGGCCAATTATAAGCCACTCAAAGAAGGGGATTATAAGAGCGTCTTCCAAATAAATCTATTGGGCGGGAGCTGGGCAGTAGAAAATAATGCATTCGAGAGAGGAGCTGTAAGAGAGAGAATGAATAGGGGGTGAAGTGGTTGCTCAAATGGGCTGATTTATAATGTTGTTCATATCCCTGATGATATCGCCCTGCCCTAGGTTACTTTTGAAACCTGCAGACTGGGCCCTTTCTGAATACCCTCAAACGTTGGATTCTTCAATATGTCTAAACATGGCCACTGAGACCTGGCTTAGTGGTAAAGGTTTGAGGTTGGCTCATTGGAGGCCCCAGGTTCAAGACCGGCCTATTGCCTTTATTTAAGAAAGGAAAAGAGTCTATACATGGTTCAGGCATCCTTAACTTCTTTATTTTAGTAAACTCGAGTGTGGTAGACCGCTCATCTCTTTAGCAAGAAAGGGTGGTCCTGCATGGCAATTCTTGGATGGGAAATCTTTACTGCTTTGCTTTTCAGCACCTCATTCAACTGATCTTGCTCCTCTGATCCTTTTTGGAGTCTTAGATTGTTCAAAAAACAATTTAACTAATTATAAAGTCTTAGCGTGCGTCTTAATTCTTGGAATAGAATTTCATGGCAAGCATTGCTGCTTGAAAGTTTTGACAATTGTTCAAGTTGCTCTTCAAATTTTTTTGGATGTGTTTCTTCCCTAATTCAATGATGATATTATCCTGCTAGCTGCCAGTGATGTTCTCTCCTATTCCTAGTTTACAGAAATATTTTGTACAATCCATGAAATTAGTAACTCTTGCTAATTGCCAAAGGGAATGTTCTGTCCTCTTCCTAGTTTGCAGAAACACCATCACAAGGGGCCAGGCTGCAAATGGAGCAGTGAATTCAAACTTCCAGTTTAAATTCAGTAAATATAATAAGATGAGCAGCCATGTACCCATTTTATGGTTATAACATTTTGTTTTGGAGCATCTTTCAAGTGTAAGCTTGTTCAAGAACAAACTCACTTTTGCTTCTTGGTCCTTTTGTCCTTTTATTTATGATCTTACTATTTGAACACAGACCAGTGCTGTTCAAAGAGCCCCCCCAAGCATTCATCATCATCATCATCTTCTTCTTCTTTAAAGCTGAGACGACTGATCCAATGGTTTATATTGCAGGTGATTGGCAATCACGTCGCCATTACTGTGGGAGGATCAAATGGCCATTTTCAACTCAATGTTTTCAAGCCAATGATCGCTAGTGGCCTTCTTATTGTATGATTTCAACTAGTAATTATAGTTTAGTACCAATTGAGATTTAAGTAGCACTTACTAAATAAGAACAAGGAATCTGCGGCCTTAATTCATTCTTTTTCATTGGTTAATCTTGCCTTCAATTGTGTCCCTTACATTGTAAACGCCAACTGATTCTTATTTGCATTGACAGTCTTTGAGATTACTTGGGGATGCATGCCTTTCATTTGAAAAGAACTGTGTGAGGGGAATTCAAGCAAACCATCAAAGAATCTCTAAATTGCTGCACGAGGTAATTTTAATATACTTCACATTGCTTCATCTCCTCCGTGGTATAAAACGAACACTAACATATTACTTCTTTGTTTCCTTTAAATTTTGTTACAGTCCTTGATGCTTGTTACATCTTTGAACCCTGTAAGTTAGTGTTTACAAGTCATTATTTAAATCTATTTCTACATGCAGTAAATAGCTGAGATCATAATCTGACATGTAAATATATATGACCGTGAATTGTCGAAACAAAAAATTGGGTATGATAAGGCTGCAGCTGTCGCAAAGAAAGCTCATAAAGAAGGGACCACCCTAAAGGTAAGAATAAATTCATAGATAGCTATCTTCTTCCTTACAAGGGCAGTTGAAAACAGGCAACACTTTACTGCAAACAACAGCTTAAGGTCATACGACCAGGAAGAAGCCCTAGATTTATGCGAAAGATGATAGACCTATCAAATTTGAATTGCATATACAAACCTGCCAAAATGTGCAAGTATAACCAAAAGGTTAGGTTAAATAACTTTAAAATGAGTACTTTCTGATATTGCTTGGACACTTGTAGAGTGTTCATGCAACAAATGCTTGGAATCTCTTAGCTGAGGGGATGCTAATACTGGAAACTTAATATAAAATTAGCAATTGAGTGGTCAACAACTCATGAGCTGTTATACTCTTGAATTGGCCTAATCAATATTTTATTTGCCAAATGGTTCAGAGACGATATTAGTAAGTGTTAAAAAGTTTAACAGCTTATGGTAAGGTTTTTAAATGTTACATCAGTGCTTGCTTTAAATCATTGACTTATGTGTCTAATAAAGTTTGGAATGCTGAAAGTGTGAACCATGGTTTAAAATCTCGGAATTGGTATCGGCCGATGGTTTTTAATATTAACTTCATCAACATCTCTCATCAATATCAGAAATATCGGCCTAATATTAGACAATGTTACAAGATTATATGTGTTTTGGTACCTCAATACCCGAAACAATGTTGTTGATATATATATATATATATATATATATATATATATATATATATATATATATATATTATATATATATATATATATATATAGTGCTGGAAACCATCTCCTATGTCAGCTGACATGGTGAAATCTCATATCCGAATCTGAGGCTGAGTAAGAGGCACTCTCCTCCGCCGCCGCCCCTCTTCCTCGCACCGCTTCAACCTCGCCCTCATGCCGCCCACTCCCTCGTCCGCCCCAATCTAGAGAGAGATGTCAGGGCGGCTAGGGCGACGGTGGATCTCGCTTCCCTCTAGGTTGTCTGCTTTATCAGGGTCACTCCACCCCAACCTCTCTCTAGAGAGAGATAGAGGGAGAGGTTGGAGGCGACGAGATCCGCCCTAGCCGCCTTAGCCGCCCTTACATCTCTCTAGATTGGGTGACGCGAGGGCGAGGTTGAGGCGGCGTGTAACGTCACTACGGAGACGTTACTGCGACGTATATGCGCAGGGCGAAAATACCCTCACATATATACACTAAGCACCAGTACAGGTAAGAATCAGAGTATAAAAACACAGTGATAATATACATTCTAGCAATAATAGTACAAGTTCACAGTTATCAGAGAGCATGATACAATATTTCAAGAATATTAGATCACCAAGAAGCGCAAAACATGATATGCAATGTAAGAAGACTGAAAAATACTCACGAGTAGTAAGATGAGAATCTCGCAAGTCGATTAAAGGGGCTGGAAGAAAGGGGCTCCGGACAGACAATTGCTAATCCACGCTTCTACTGCGCACTATGATCAGCAACAGTAAGGCCATCACGATCTCGACTCTTGGATTTGGATATAAAGGTCTAGGGTTGTCAGAAAACAACCCAGCGAGTACGTAAGATAACGCCAGTTAACGGGCTCAGGCAGTTACACGTGTACATGATCAAGTGATGCGGTTCAGGCATACAAGTACATGAAATGACCAGAAACATGAAGAGAAACCATGAATCAATGGAGAATTAGGAATTAAGTTAACACATGAAAAACGACAATCTCGAGCAGAGAAAACATGTATAAAAAACTGTGTCGGAGCATATGCATATACAAGCATGAAATAAAACATCAAGTAATGTGTTAAATACAAGTGTGGATAAAATCAGTTATATAAGCTTAGACTTTGGATTCATGAGATTGAGGGAATAATTCAATAAGAAAACCCTCATTTATATTATATATCTTAAGTCACCACAGGTTGAGTTTATATAACCCGAGTTGTCTTCACAATAACAGAATAAGAAAACGGTATGAAAACTCGAAAGTAAGCAAGTCAAGTGATTCAACACAGTAACACAAATATCATATATAAGTGGCCAGTAGGATAATGTATTGTCACAGATCTCACAAGTATAAATCAAATATGTCGCTAGTCAGATATCAGCAACATGTTATTAAGACATTAATTTGTATGCATCGGTATGCGTTCTATTCCACATACCTCCGCATACAGACTGGAGATTAAGTTATTGGAAACTAATGGGGCTCGACGAACCTTATTTAGAATGTGTCCCGTGGATGTCCGGGATGACGGTCTGGAGTATCCGGTACTGAGCCGGAACGTACCTCTAGATACTGAGACTTACTATATGCCCAAACAGGACTTGTTATACGCCCGAACAGAAATAGGGTGTCACCGCTCCTAAAAGAATAGACCCAGGGGCTTACGGCACACCCGACATGAGGATAGGCAAGTAGGGGTGCCAGTACACCCCATGGAAACACTTGGTGGCCTCCAGGTAGAATCTCAAGTATTAGTTGTACAACATTTGTATGGTCACCATAAACATGGAGGCTATATCAGTATCCATCAATTTCCCCTGTCCTAGTGTAAGTTGTTCAGTTATTACAAATTGTCCAGTGATAATGTCCACAGTGTGTTCACAGTAATCCAATATCCATGATTAACCAATTACGGGGATTAACATGAGTATAGTATCAGAAATATAATATTTGGAGTCTCTCTATTTTAGGGGTTCAAGAGTACATGAGTTCAGGAGTACCAGATGTCTGTAGCAATATAATAATCATGTTAAGTCCCTGTAAAAGTGAAAATCATGAACATGTAATGTAATACAGGTGTCAAGTGTAATAATATCTGGTCAGGTGTCACAGCATCAGGTCAAGTGTATCAATATCAAGTAGCAAGTGTCAAGTATCAAGTGATAGCATGTCAATCGTCGGGTGTCAGATATCAGGTGTCAGATATTAGTTGTCAAGCGATAACAGGTCAAGTATCAGTGTCAGATATCAAGTATTAGGGATCAGGTTTTAAGTGATAGCATGTCAAGTATCAGTGTCAGATATCAAATGTCAAGGATCAGGTGTCAAGTATAAACATATCAGTGTCAGGTAATCAGCAGGTCATGTAACATGTTACAGGAGAACAATATAGTTAAATATTTCAAACTCTTCACAACCATATTTATGATAATAATAGATTAATCTATTAAATATCCATGCGAAGTTGAGCGAAGTGGGAGCATATCTTGGCATATCCAATACGCATACAATACCATCTCAATGAGTTACAATAACGACCAATAATGAATAACAATATATAGGCCCAACAGTAAATAATAATATAGCCCAAAGAGAGAGTACTCGCAATTAACTAAGAATTTGTACTCGAATAACATGTATCAAGCATTATGAAACCAATCACAATAACGAGTCAAGGCTCTCGCAAAACATGTAACAATTCCTAGAATAAAACTTGCAATACATGAAACAATATGAGAAAAGCACTCGCCTAAAATTGGAACACAGAGCACGATCTGAAAAATCCGAAAACACTACGCGCGTGATGGAAGAGAAAGGAGAGAGACAAAGTGATAGAGAGAAAGAGAGTGTGATAGAGAGAGAAAGAGAGTGGTAGGAGAGAGAGACAGCTACGGGGGAGAGATGCTGGAAGGGTAAAAAGGGGAAAAAGAAAAGAGAAAAAGAGGAAAGAAAGAAGGAAAGGAGAAAGAAAAGCAGAAGAGGAAGGGGAGGGGTGACTGTGGCTGCTAACCGCCGTTGACGGCCAGGGGGCGGCGCGCGGACAGAGGGGCGACGACGGCGCCCTGGGGTGGAGGAGAGGGGGAGGGGGGATGATATGTTGTTGTTGATGTTGTTGGTGGTGGTTGGTGGTTGTTGGAAATGAGGGTTGGTGGTGATGTTGGGGAGTTGAAAGAGGTGGAGATGGTGGTTGGATGGTGGAAGTGGAGGAGGTGGTGGAGAATTAGTGGATGGATTCTGAAGGAGTTGAGATGATGGTGAAGATGGGTGAAATTGAAGAAGGAGATGATGGTGTTGGTGAAAGGAGGGAGAGAGAGGGTTTGGGAGAGGAGATGGCCGGACTGGGGGGTGGCGCTCCAGTCGTGGTGCTAGCGGCGGTCAAGGGGAGGAAGGAGTTGGTGGGAGAAATGGAGAGAGAGAAATAGAGAGAAAGAAAGAGAAAGAGGAAGGGGGAAAGAGAGTGGTACAGTGAGATGGGAGGGGGATGATGTTGCTGTTGCTGTCGGCAGGGAATGGGGAAGGCATAGAGTAGGTAGGGGAGAAAGAAAAGGAAGAAAGAGAAAAGAAAAATGAAAAAGAAAAAGAAAGAAAAGAAAAGGAAGGAAAAGAAAATGAAAATGAGAAAATAAGCAAATAATTAAATTATTAAATAATAAATTTAATAGAGTAAAATGGGAGAATTAAGTAGATTAGTGGAAAAGGAAAAGACAAGAAAAGAAAAGAAGAGAAAATAATATTATTAAAAATCGACTGTTTCAGAAACGTCCCTAAAAATTCTCAAAAATAAAAATATATTTTAAGATGCATTGTGAAATCGAATTTAAGAAATTTAATCTGATTTTCAAATTAAAAACTCTGAAATCTTCCGGCGATACTGGTCGATACCAAATCTGATCAAATTTCGATAAATTCAGAAAATCTCTAAAAAATGCATTTAGATAGAAAATGAGATTTTAAGAAGTAATGTGAAAGTCATTTCTAAAAATTTAACTCCGTTTGAAAGCTAAAAATCTGGAATCGGTAGGCGACACCGGTCGACACCGGCTTTGAAGATTTTGTAAATTAATTTGGAAAAAATTTAAAAAATTATGAAAAATCTAAAATATTAAAAAACAATATCTGAAACTGAAATTGGTCAAATCAGACTTTCAAAAAGGTCAAATCAGACAATAGCTGGTATCTGGTCCCTGGTTCAGACTCGGGCTGCCTCTGAGTCCGAAAAATCTGGATCCAATACAAAACAATAGCATATATAAATACAAAAAAAAATAAATACAGAAAAAAATAAAAAAATATGATTGAAAATCAGAATACGTATCTAATTACGTATTCCAGGAACGGGGTGTTACATTCCATCCACCTGTCAAAAATTTCATCCTCGATATTTCGATAAGGGGATGATGAACACAGAAATGATAGGGACGAGAATTATACCAATTAAGATATGAATAATTGAGGGTAGTCCTCACAAATCAACTGAACGGTAAACTCGGGATTTAGACATTTCTGCGCTTCATGTCGAGTGTCGAAGATATCCTCTGACGGTGCCATAATAATATTGACCTGATGCCTGCTGATAAAAGAATACTGCCAGAACTTCAGAAGACTGACCCATTTTGAATAATATAAAGTGAGCTGACTTGGTGATATAATCAATAATAATTCTTTCCGATTATGAAGTAAAGCTGATGAAATCCATAAGAATCTATAGAAACCCATAGTTGTGAAATTCATAATATAAAATCTCTGCGTGTCATAAAGTTATGCTGGACGAAGAGTCTGCAATAGAATTCTCAGACGTGCTACATACTTACCATTACTCTGGGAGTAGACTAGAATACCGAAAATAAGAAAAACCCTGATGAGATTGAGCATAAATAAGAAAAAACCGATAATAATCAATCTTGAACACTGGGAATTGATAATTATGAAAAGGCGTAACCACGAATATAAATAACCATAGTAAGTCTCGAATACTGACTTCTGAATGATAACCTGACTGTAGATGAAATACTAGAGAATACTCAAGCCCTGCAAGGTTGGTCGAACAGATCGTCAATTAAGATGGTGACAAATTTGTTCAGATTCAGCGAGAAGACCCGGTTCATCAAATCCATGAAATCAAGTTAGGCGGGAGAAATCCAGGGTATGAGGCTAGAGTGCTAAATACTGACAGAACTAGTCATGAGTAAAGCGAAGCCTAGGTGAGGCCATAATGTAACATAGCTCAGGCGTTAAGCTCTGCGACACTTGCACTTGGCGGAGCTCACGCGACGAAACCAGCGCGTAATACGGCACTAAATGCTAAGCACTAGGGTACAGCGAAGCCTACACCTGGTTAGGTTCACGTGTAACTAGAACACAACCCTCACTTGGTGAGACTAGCGGGGCCCGTGGTCCACCAAATTTACAAAAACTATAAGGAGTTGGTGGCTCTAAGAACACGATCAAAAATTCATAATAACCGAAACGAGTCCCGAATGTTGCCTTCTGAATAATAACCTGAGTGCAGATTAGTTCTGAGAATACCTGAGTTTCATGAACTTAGTAAAAGAAATCATGATCGTTACTAGAATAATAAAAATAAATAATATCATAACTCTGTCTGGCAGAAGTCCTGAATCTGGAACACTATTTCAGACCGACGCTCATATAATGATACAGTCTTTCTGATTATATAAGTGATGACTACTCCACTTTCTGTACTAATTTCCGTGATGCGTCCATACATACAAAATAGAATGCGAGGCCGAAAAACAATCCAATATAAGACATTGCGATGTACAACAGTAAAGAATGCCAGAACAGAATGAGAGCGAACCACATCTGTCTTGCCGCTACCTTACCAGTCTATTCATATCTTAAGTTGGTATAAAGACGACGAGAACTGGAAATGAAAAAGGATGGAAGGAATTCGAGAGTAAAAAGGACAGTCAAGAGGGAATAGATAACTTTGTACTTGTAGTTGGATTGTATACCCAGGATTCATGTATTCTAGTTGTAAATTTCTTTACCATTAATTTGCCGACTAGCTGTACTGAAGATGTGAGAACCTAAGCTCTGATATCATCATATAACGCCTCGATCCTGCGGGTACGGAGACGTTACTGTAACGTATATACACAAGATGGAAATACTCTCACATATATACGCTAAGCATCAGTACAAGCAAGTCAAGAATCAGAGTATGGAAGCACAATGGTAATATACATTCTAGCAAAATAGCACAAGTACAGTTATCACAGGGTATGATACAAAATTCCAAGAATATTAGATCACCAAGAAGCGCAAAAGCATGGTATGCAATATATGAAGACTGAAAAATACTCACGAGTAGCAAGATGAGAATCTCGTGAGCCGATCAAGGGGGCTGGAAGAAAAAGGGCCCCGAACAGACAACCGCTAATCCACGCTTCCACTGTGCACTCGGATCAGCTACAGCAAGGCCACCCGGTCCCCGCTTTTGGATCTGAATATGAAGGTCCACGATTGTCAGAAAATAACCCGGCGAGTACGTAAGATAAAGTCAGTTGGTGTGCTCAGCCACTCACATGTGTACATGATCAAGTGATGTGGTTCAGGCATACATGTACTTGTAATGACCAGAAACATGAAGAGAAACCATGAAATCAGTGAACTAAGAATCAATTAACACATGAAAAACAACAATCTCGAGTAGAGAAAACATGTATCAAAAATTGTTTCGTGAGCATAAGCATATACAAGCATGAAATAAAATATCAAGTAATGTGTTAAATACAAGTGTGGATAAAATCAGTTATATAAACTTAGACTTTGCATTCATGAGATTGATACGTCGAGGGAATAATCCAAATAAGAAAACCCTCATATATATACCATATACCTCAAGACACCATAGGCTGAGTTTATACAACCTGAGTTGCCTTCATAATAACAGAATAAGAAAACGGTATGAGAACACGAAAGTAAGCAAGTCAAGTGATTCAACACAATAGCACATATATCATATGTAAGTGACGATCGTGATAATGTATTGTCTCACATGTCTCACAAGTATAAGTCAAATATATCGCTAGTCAGATGTCAGTAACATATTATTATATTATTAAGACTCGTTCGATTGTATACATCGGTATGCGTCTCATTCCACATACCTCCACATACAGATCGGAGAGTAAGTTTTTGAAAACTGATGGGGCTTGACGAACCATGTTTAAAATGTGTCTAGTGCATGCTCGGGACAACGGTTCAGGAGAATTCGGTACTGAGCCGAAACGTACCGCTAGGTACCAGGACTTACTATATGACCAAACAGGACTTGTTATATGCCCGAACAAGAATAGGTGTCATCGCTCCCAAAGGAATAGACCCCAGGGGCTTACGGCACACCCGATAGGAGGACTGGGGAATAGGGGTGCCAGTATACCCCACGTAAACGCCTGGTGGCCTCCAGGTAGAATCCCAAGTATTAATTGTATAAAATTTTTATGGCCACCATAAACACGAAAACTATATCGGTGCCCATCAGTTTCCCCCATCTCGGTGTAAGTTGTTCAATTATTTTAGATTGTCTAGTGATAATATCCATAATGTGTTCACAGTAATCTAATATCCATGATTAACCAATTATAGGGATTAACATGAGTATAGCATTAAGAATATAATATTAGGAGTCTCCCTGTTTCAGGAGTTCAGGAATACAGAAGTTCTTGAGTACCAGATGTCTGGTAGCAATATAATAATCATGTCAAGTCCTCGTAAAAGTGATAATCATGAATAGGTAATGTAATACAGGTGTCAGGTGTAATAATATCTGGTCAGGTGTCACAACATCAGGTCAAGTGTATCAATACCAAGTAGCAAGTGTCAAGTGTTAAGTGATAACATGTCAATTGTCAGATGTCAGATATCAGGTATCAGTTGTCAAGTGATAACATGTCAAGTATCAGTGTCAGATATCAAGTATCAGGGATCAGGTGTCAAGTGATAGCATGTCAAATATAAGTGTCAGATATCAAATGTCAGAGATCAGGTGTCAAGTATAAACATATTAGTGTCAGGTAATCAGCAGGTCATGTAACATGTTACAAGAGAACAATATAGTTAAACATTTCAAACTCCTCATAATCATATCTATAATAATAATAGATTAATTTATTAAATATCTATGCGAAGCTGAGCGAAGTGGGAGCGTATCTAGGCATAACCAATACACATACAATTCCATCTCAATGAGTTACAGTAACGACCAACAATGAATAACAATATATAAGCCCAACCATAAATAATAATAATAATAATCCAAATGGAGAGTACTCGCAATGAACCAATAATTTGTACTCGCATAACTCGTATGAAACCAATCACAATAACGAGTCAAGGCACTCACATAACCTGTAACAATTCCTAGAATAAAACTTGCAACACATGAAACAACATGAGAAAAGCACTCGCCTAAAGCCGAAACATGGAGCACGATCCAAAAAATTTGAGAACACCACGCGCGTGAGGGAGAGAAAGGGGAGAGATAAAGTGATAGAGAGAGAGTGGAGAGGAGAGAGAGACGACTAAGGGGGAGAGAGAGATGCTGGACGGGTAAAAAAAAGGAAAAAGAAAAAGAGAAAAAGAGGAAAGAAAGAAGGAAAAGAGAAGAAGAAAGAAGAGAAGAAGAGAAGGGGGAGGGGTGACTGGTTGCTACTAGCGGCCGGGGGGTGGCGCGCGGCCGGAGGGGCGGCGGCGCCCCGGGGTGGAGGAAAGAGGGGGAGGGTAGATGTGTTGTTGTTGATATTATTGTTGGTGGTTGTTGGAAATGGAGGTTGGTGGTGATGTTGGGGACTTGGAGGAGGTGCAGATGGTGGTTGAGTGGTGGAAGGGGAGGAGGTGGTGGAGAATTAGTGGGTGGATTTTGAAGAAGAAGATGAGATGGTGGTGAAGATGGGTGAAATTAGAGGAGATGATGGTGTTGATGAAAGCGGGAGGGAGAGAGTGGGTTTGGGGGAGAAGATGGTCGGACTTGGGGGGAGGGCGATACTTCGGTGATGGCGCTGGCGGCGACGGTCAAGACGAGGAAGGAGTTGGTGGGAGAGAGGGAGAGTGAGAAATGATGAGAGAAAGAGAGATGAGAGAAAGAGAAGGGGACAGAGAGTGATATGGTGAGACGGAAGGGGGATGGTGTTGCTATTGCTGTCGGCAGGGAACGAGGAAGGCATGGAGTAGGTGGGGGAGAAAGAAAAGGAAGAAAAAGAGAAGAAAAAGGAAAAAGAAGAAGAAAGAAAAGAAAAGTAAGGAAAAAAAAGAAAATGAGAAAAATAAGTAAATAATTAAATTATTAAATATTAAATTTAATAGAGTAAAATAGGAGAATTAAGTAGATGAGTGAAGAAAGAAAAAGCAAGAAAAGAAAAGAAGAGAAAATAATATTATTATTTAAATTGGGTAAAAATCGACTATTTCAGAAACGTTCCAAAATTTTCAAAAATAGAAAATATTATTTTAAAATGCATGGTGAAATTGAATTCAAGAAATTCAATCTGATTTTGAAATTAAAATACTGAAATCTTCCGGCGATACCGGTCGATACCAAATCCAGTCAAATTTTAATAAATTTAGAAAAATTTCAATGTATTTTAGTGGAAAATGAGATTGTAAGAAGTAATGTGAAAGCCGTTTCTAAAATTCAACTCCGTTCAAAAACTAAAAATCAGGAAATCGGTCGGAGATACCGGTTGACATCGGTTTTGAAGATTTTGCAAATTAATTTGAAAAAATTTCAAAAAATCATGAAAAATCTAAAATATTAGAAAACAGTATCAGAAACTGAAATTGATCAAATCGGACTATTAGAAAGGTCAAATCAGACAATAGCTGGTATCGGGTCCCCGGTTCAGACTCGGACTGACTCTGAGTGCAGGAAATCCGGATCCAATACAAAATAATAGCATAAATAGACACAAAGCAAAAACAAATATAGGGAGAAAATAAAAAAATACGATTGAAAATCAGAATACGTATCGAAGTACGTATTCCAGGAACGGAGTGTTACATGACGCGAGGAAGAAAGAAGAAGGGGAAGGAAGGAGAGATGGGTGGGAAGAGAGAAGAGGAGGCGGCAGCGGCCAGGGCTGTTGCTGCCATCGCCGCGACGGCTCGGCGGCGGCAGTGAGGCAGAGAGAGGTGGGGGGGGGGGGAGACAGTGGGGTTCTTTTGTAAAAAACCCCTCTTACTCAGCCCCATATTTGAGGCTGAGATTCCGCCATGTCAGCTCACATAGAACCTCCTACGTGAGCTGATTTCCAGTTCACACACACACACACACACACACACACACACACACACAGAGAGACATGCCGATATTTGACACCATGCTATTTGAACAAATATCACGAAAAGCATGTTGGCGCAAGGAGTGGTCATTGTTGTGCTTGTATGACAGGCTCGAGTTTGGAATTTTGAAAAAATTCATTATTGGAAAGATTGGCATTAATTAACCAGTTTCTTAGCATGTCCCGAAGAATTTCTCTTGCTCTTTCATGTAAAATTCATTAGGCATTGATGTGCTTAGGTAGGGTTTTTGTTATTATGTCACAAAGGATTGAAACAGTGTCAACATGTAATTCATTGGCAATTAGTGTCTCCTGACATCAATTATTGCCTTTTATTTGTCTGCATCGCTTCTCATTTAAACATTTATATGGAACTTCTGTCCTCTAAAATCAGTAGATTGCGAGGTTTACTGTGCTAATATTATCTAAATTGTTAGATGCGGTTTAAGATTGAGTTCTTTATTGCTTGTTATATTTCTTGTTTGTAAGTTCGAACAAATATTTCATGTTTGCAGGAAGCTGCCTTGAAGCTTGGATTCCTGTCTGCTCAAGAATTTGACGAACTTGTGGTACCAGAGAACATGATTGGCCCCGTTGATTGTTAAGTCACTTGTCAAATACCGACTTGCTATATCTAAGAATACTATTGTCTTATTTATTTACACCGCTTGGTATCTCATTATGTTGTGATTGGCATCGACAAGTTTTTCTGATCATAGTTCTGCTTATAAAGCAAGATATATGAAAGGTGTCACATACCATTAATATTATTTGTACTCAAATTCTGTAGAACTGTCTCATGACAGAAGCTTTGTTAGCTGGGATCTTGACTTGTTTTTGGATAAAGAAAAATTGGAGTCGCATGAGGAATGCTGTGAGAATGTTGAATTATACCCATGGTTTTATTCAGTTCAACCTTATGCATGAGGAATTTTGTGAGGATACTAAAATACTTTCAATATTAGAATTGTTTGGTGCAAGAATCGACCTGACAACTAATCAATATCACCGATCTAATTGGTTAAGTCGGTGAATATCAGGTGAGAGGTTTTCCGTTCAGTAGAACGTTCCTTAATTACAAAATCACCTTTCAATTACCTTCATTGATTAAACACCAATTAGACTAGTATTAGCAATATACAATAATATTTAGCATAAATATTTCAGTATAACCCCTGTATAAAGAATGTTAGTTCACTTATACAGCAATTGGAGTGATGTACGCATGTAGTGAATCTCCTTAAGACAATTACGCCCTCTGCTTCAGTGCTAACAGGTTACTGGACGCTGGTCTCCCAAGATACAACACTCCTTCACGGTATTTGGATAGCACCACCAAATTATCGTACGGTCGAACCGTAGTTTAATCAGTACGTATCTTCACAGGATTTCAATGCGGCAGGACGAAGACAAATTTTAGGGAGAACATTTGCCTTAACCTTGGAGGATTATTCACCGTAGAGAAAGTAGAGAGAGAAGAATGTATGTCTTAGGAAGAGACAGATTCAGACAACAATTCTTTATTACAGAATCTGTTGAATTACTTGTACTTCTCCTTTCAGACCAAATCTCTTTTTAAGATTTTTCCTTCAAAAATTTGAAATCAATTCAGAGAGAGAGAAGAGAAGAGAATGTTTTCAGTGTGTTTAGAATCACGAAAAGGAGCGCTATTTATAGCGCTCGTAAGAGTCCGTTGGAGGGTAGAGTCATCCAAGAATAGTTGCGACGGTTCCTATCTGAACTACTGCAGCGGTTCATTCCAACCGTTGCAGCGTAGCGGGTGGAGACCCGCTTGTAGCACCAAACCTGTGTGGCCCGGTTTAAAAATAACTGGTCCGGGTTGGATCCGAGCCCGAATTTGCGCCCAGGCCCGGGCCCAGCCCCGACCTTGGCGCCAGGCCACGGGAGGGGGCGGCGCGCGTGTGTGGGCATGGTTTCCCCCCAATCGCGCGCGAAAACTCCAAGTACCCAAAGGGTACGCCCTTTGTTCCCATTTTCTTCTATTTATACACTTTAATTGTCCATTCTTTATCCAATGTGGACTAAAGCTTTTAGCTACCTTTAGTTCCCTTTAACTTTTGAATTAGGTAAACTTTAAACTTGAATATCTTATTTATTCTAAAACAGAATTAAACATGTAAATATACCACGTTCATCCCCAATGGAAGGAGAACACACTTCAGCCATTATTCGGTTGATTCTATTAACGGATCTCGCCTTAATTCAGTTCAAAGATTCATATTTTAATTCTTCATTTTCCTAACAATCCCCCAAAATGAATGGAGATTCAAGGAATTGATACATAAACAGACCGACTTTATAGTGAAAGGTACTTTTAGAAAGAAACTGCCTCCGGATAGATGAATTAGGTCTTGAATCTTTCATAGCGAAAGTTTTATCAGACTTACTGGCTAATCAGTGAATTAAGTCTTGAACTATCAGCCGTTATTGTAAGCTAAGTCAACAAGCTTCACATAGTAACTTTTCAAAATCAACTTTGGTTCTCGGTTGTGTCCATTTTGACCTGAATATTCTTAGTTTTAGAGAGTATCTTTAGGAAATAACAACATCCATAGAGATTCCCAAAGAGCTGACCTAGCTCTATACTCACCTAGGTGATCGTCCTATTAAGAGTAGTCTACTCTACCCCACTTGTATTAATAACAAGATATAGGCATCATTAAAAGCGTTAAACTTATCCTTAATCCACTTGTAGAAAGTACTTAGGTGCACCATAGGAATAGATTGGAGTCAAGCTTCTAAGTGCTTACTTGCAGAGTCAATCATAACTAGTTTTTCCTCTTAAACTTAGTCCGTGGGATCTCCAGTTGCTAAGTGAGGTTTTCATTAAGCTGACTTGGTAAGGTTAGACTTTTAGACCCATTCCCCTCGATGCACATTTTATACACTCTCCACTTAAACCTTTAGTAAATTGATCCGCTAATTTATCTTTTGACAATACAAAGTTAATAAAGATAATTCCATTTGAGAGCAACCGCTTAATAGTATTATGTCTACGACGAATATGTTTACACTTACCGTTATATATAAAATTTTGTGCCCTAGATATCGCTGCTTGATTATCACAGTGAATGCATATGGCGGGCACTGGCTTTGGCCATAATGGTATATCTTCAAAAAATTATCGAAGCCATTCTGCTTCTTTTTCAGCCTTGTCTAAGGCTATAAATTCTGATTCCATTGTGGAACAGACAATACATGTTTGTGTAACCCCCTGATCCCTGATGTACGTATCACAGTATCAGTACTCGATACGACGTATAAAATTGATTTGACTTTCTATTAATCAGATTGAGCCGATTTCAATTTCAGATATTATTTTTCAATATTTTAGATTTTTCAGAATTTTCTGGATTATTTTGGAAAATCTCCGTAGTCGGTGTCGACTGATACCGAGAATCGGCTCTACGATTTTTAATTCACAAACGGAGTTGTATTTTGAGAATCTGCTTTCACCTTATGTCTTAAAATCACATTAGCTACGTTTTGATATTTTTGAGAATTTTTCTAAATTTATTAAAAATCGGGCCAAACTGGTGTCGCCCGGTATCGGTGATACACTCCAGGATTTTTAACTTGCAAACCGGACAATATTTATAGAATCCGATTTCACATTACTCCTCAGCAGAATATTTGCTATTTTTCATAATTTTTGGGGACTGTTCGGAACTAGTCAAATTTGAACTCATTAAATAATATTAAATTTCTTTTTCTATTTCTTTTTCTATTTCTTTTCCTTCTTTCTTCTTCTCCACTCTTCTCCACCGCCTACTCTCTCTCTTCCCCACTTAAATCTCTCCCGCTCTCTCTCTCTCCATTCTTCCCTTCTCCCTCTTTCTCTCTCTCTCTCTCTCTCAATTTCTCCTTCTCTCTCTCTATTTATTCTCTCTCTCCCTCTCTCATCTCACTGTTCCAGTCAAGGGGTGGGCCTGACCCACGCCCGCGGCCAGGCCACCCGGCCAAGCGCCGCTGGAGGCCAGCGCCCCCGGCCAGGCGCCACCGCGCCTCCCCTCCGGCCACCGCCGCCCCTCTTCTTCTCCTCCTTTTCTTCTTCTTCTTCTTTACTTTCTTCTTCTTCTTCTTCTTCTACTGTCAAACTCTCTCTCTCTCTCTCTCTCTCTCTCTCCCCCCTCTCCCCCTCGGCCTCAACCACTACCGCGCTGTCGGCGGCCGGGACCGCCGCCGGCGGGCTCCTCTCGCTGCCGGCCAACCTAGTTGGCGGCTGGCTAATGGGTGACAGCAGCAGCGATAGCTGCTGCTATTGCTAAATATTGATGGGTTCGGTATGAACCTGAACCCATTAATCCTATTGGGTTAATTTGCAACCTAAAACCCATTAAACCCGTTAACCCACAACCCATTTACACTTAAGTTACGGGTTTGGATATTGGATCCAAACCCGACCCGTTAGGAGCCCAAACCCGCATCCAAAACCCAATAAAGGTAAGATTACAGAAAAACTCTTGCTAAATTTTAGTATTTGCATTTGAAATATTTTTATTACATATTTAACCCATTTCTATTACTTTTAGTGTTTGGGCGCTATCTGGAGCATCCGGTGTCCGATTTGGACGATCCTGGAACCGATGCGATCGTGGGAAAGAGAGCTATCTTCCTATGGCCAGTGTTGTGAGTGTTTTCCTTTTCTAAGTTATATTTATTCATGTTTAATAAAGTGAGTTATTGCTTTAGTTACGAAATCGTAATTATGGGTTAATCACTAGAAATATTAATTAATAACTTAACTAGAGAAAAGTCATGTTTTATAATAAGAATCTGTATATTATATTAGTAAACATAAACAATAAACTAATGCTTTCATCTGTTATAAAATATAACTGATAGATTATAAGTGATAGATGGTCAATTAAAGGATCATTGGACATTGTCACTTCATGGATATCTACTATGGTTACACAATACTGCTACATGTATACTGATACACGCATATTCCATTATACCTGATATTGTCACTAGTACACTATCACCATTACCGACTCACCGGTACACTGAACATTGTATTGCATGTAAATATCCGTCATACTGGATACCGTTATTTCATGCTGTTCCATGTACATGTCTCACCATTACATAGATACTGAGATTCACGACACGACTACTGCATGTTTGTGAACTACTGATATATGGATACGCTATTACACGGGATACCGCTACATGGATACTCTGTGCACAGTTACTTCATGTTTTACACCACTGTTATATAGACTCACCGGTCTACATGCATTGATTGTCTATGTATTCCTGTTGCATGGATCATAGTTTATATTATTGCTACATGGATTTTCTTGTATTCTCGTTATATTGACCACTGTTTATGTTACATGAATTATTGTTACATGAGTAGTCTATCATGTATTCTCGTTACATGGTTATTTCCCGTTATTGATATTGATATTCCCGTTACTGGACATGTGAGTTGTTGATATGCGATGTGTGGAACTAAGTGCCACGTGGATCCAAGCCACGGGGGCCACCTCTAGATCCCACATCTATTGTTTTCTGTTTCCCGTTATCTTGTTTTATGATATCAACAGAGCTCAGGTCCTGTTATCATGTCACATGTACCATGCACTGTACTTGTTCTTGCTACACTGTGTACCTTAAATATAATAAATATAACTTGAGGATGGGGGGGACTTGACGGCTGATTAGATCTTATCGGGTAGATGTACTGGATCCATATTGTTAGTCCCACTGCAGGGGACGGTAGTGCTGCCTACCGATTGTATATAGCTCCATGAGCTCCCGTTTCTTGATTCGTGCTCCCCTCTTAGCGGAGGGCCCTGGTCTCAGCAGCCAGGGGGTCCGTTTAAGGCCGTGATCCCGGATATACACGGGATACACATACCCGATAAGAGCTCATCGACCATTTAGTTTTCAATTAACATAATAAAACAGTATACACAATAGTGACGTCGAGAACGCTTATTATTTGGTCACTCTCTCGTTTGGATAATGGTACCCGTATGTCATGTCCGGATGGGTTCGACTGGAGTGCGGGCTCCAGTATGAACTGCCAGTGGTATGGGACACTGGAAGAGATTGATTAAAATACCAGGTGGTACTGATTGTTATTATTGCATAAATAACATGACTTGCCTGATACATGTATACTATTGTGTAGTTGTACTTGTTACTATTCCTGATATTTTATCCACTATCATGTTACCTATAGCCTTGCTACATTACCTAATACTTGATACACTTCATGTGGTGACACATTCTTTATGTACACGTATACCTTGCATTGCATGCCTTTAGTTCCTGTATATCCTATAGACACTATTCCCGTATACTCACATCGCTATAGAATGGTTGCATACTTCATCTACATGTTTACATACATCACGTCAACAGTGTTTATTATATACAAACATGAGACTACTGTAGACATGACCTAATAATAACATGCTAATTGGTGATGGTATTAAAATATGACATTATTATATTTTCACAGATTATTAAATTTCTATTATATGATATCACTATTACATAAACATATATTATATATTATTATCGTGTTTGTATTACTATAATACATATTACTACCTCCTTCATTTTACCACTCACTAGATCGCTTTCTGACGACCCTAGGTTTGCGTGCCCAGGTTGGAGATCCAAGTTATCGTATTGTCAGATAGTCCATTGGATTCACATAGGAGACTCGTCATCGAGATCATTTATAGGTATCTTTGTGATTTGTTTCTGTTATCTTATTTATCCCTATTTTCCTATCTGTTATGATTACTAACCTCTTTCTGCAGGTATTCTTGTACCTATTTCCTGCTGGAACTCTTATATATATGGAGGTGATTTCCTATACTGAGGCTTAGAGTACGTACGTGAGGGTTTTTCCGCCCTGCGTATGTATGTCGCCATAACGTCTCCGTATCCTTGGGATCAGGGCGTTACAGTTTGTTTGAAAGATTTTCAGGTTATTGATGCGCCTTCAAGAGTAAATACGTATCCGCTAGTTAATTTTGATTCTTCAGAATCTGCAATCCAATTAGCATCGCTGTATCCTTCTAATACAGGTGGATACTGTCCATATCTCAAGGCATATTCCTTGGTATTGATACGTAACCTAATACTCGTAGTAAAGCAGTCCAATGATCATCACTAGGGTTACTAGTATATCTGCTTAATTTGCTTACAGCATAAGCAATACCAGGTCTAGTACAATTCATTAAATACATAAGACTTCTGATAATCTAAGAATACTCCAACCGTCAAACTCTAGTTCTTGTATTCATACGAAGATGGATGTGTGGGTGAAAAAAATTTGTATTCTCTTTTATCCCATGCTCCTTGAATCTTTCTATCATCTAAGATTGAGATAGCCTGATTTCATCTGGTGTTCTTGTGATCTTAATTCCTAAAATTACATCAGTAACCCCCAAATCTTTCATATCAAAATTGTTGGATAACATTATTTTAGTGGACTTAATAACTTCAATATTAGTCCCAAATATCAGCTTGTCATCTACATAAAGACAAACAATGATACATGCATCTCCAATTATTTTAGTGTATACACACTTATCGCATTCATTGATAGTGAATTCATTTTTGATCATGACACTATCGAATTTCTCATGCCATTGTTTTGGAGCCAGCTTTAGACCATATAAGAATTTTACCAATTTACACTCTTTGTGTTCTTGGCTCTTGACTATAAATCCTTCAGGTTGCTCTATATATATTTCTTCATTTAATTCACCATTTAAGAATGCAGTCTTGACATCCATTTGATGAATATCTAAGTTGTACAATACTGCAATCGTAATTAACATTCGAATGAAAGTTATTCTTGTTACTGGTGATAAGTGTCGAAGTAGTCAAGCCCTTCTTTTTGTCGATAACTCTTGGCTACTAATCTAGCCCTGTACTTATTGATAGATCCATCGGGTTTTAATTTTCTTTTGAAAATCCATTTACTCCCAATTGGTTTACTACCAGGAGGCAAGTTTGCCAATGCCTAAGTATGATTGCTTAGGATGGATTCTATTTTGCTATTTATAGCTTTTTTTTCCATATTTGTGCTTTTGGGGTTGACATAGCCTCTTTAAATATTTGAGGTTCGCATCCAATAGTATATGTTATGAAATCCAGACAAAAAGATTTTGAGATTCTTGATCTCTGACTTCTTCTTAGTTCAACTTTCGCATTATCAATTAGTTTCTGGGGCTTTCGTCCCTGAAAGCCATCTCGTGTGTTCTTTTCCCAGAAGTCTTATCTTCTTCCTGTTTATGTGAAAAGATGTCTTCAAAGAACACACCACCTCTCGATTCGATAATCATGTTTACATGAATATCTGGTATTTCTAATTTATGTACCAAAAATCTATAAGCACTGCTATTCAAGGCATAGCCTATGAATATGCAGTCTATTATTTTTATTCCCAACTTAGTCCTTTTAGGCAGTGGTGCTAGTACCTTTGTAAGGCACCCCCACATTTTGAGGTAATGGTAGGAAGATGCCCTTCCATGTCATAACTCAAATGGTATAACACCAAGTTTCTTATGTGGTACTCTATTTAGAATATAATTTGCAGTTAACAGAGCTTTCCGCCATAAGTTATGTGGAGCTCCAGAACTTACGAGCATGGAATTGACCATCTCCTTTAAAGTTCTGTTCTTCCATTCAGTAATCCCATTTTACTGAGAAGTATATGGTGCTGTAGTTTGATGAATTATACCAAAATTAGCATATAACTCATTAAATTCATTTGATTCATATTCTCCGCCTCGATCAGATTTTAGAATTTTTATATTCTTGTTGAGTTGACACTTAACTTCGGCTTTATATGTTAGAAATATATTCATTGCCTCGTCCTTACTATTTAGAAGATACACATAACAGTATCTTGTACAAATCAATAAAAGTAATAAAATATTTTTTCCCGCCTCTTGTTGGCACAAATTTCAAGTCACACAAATCGCTATGAATTAACCCTAAAGGTTCTGTATTTAGATCAATTAAGTGAAATGAACTTTTGCAAACTTGGCTTCAACACAAATCTCACACTTGCGAATTTCTTCTAAGTTGAGTTTAGGAATATATTCTAGATTAGAGAAGTTTTATAAGGACTTGTGATTTACATGCCCTAATCTAGCATGCCATAAAATAGGAGACTCAAGCAAATAAATAGAAATTTTTCTTTATTTATGAGCTTTGGGTATAGATATACGGATTTTTTGTCCACTACAACAACATTGGCATTAAATAGGCCATCAACAAGATAACCTTTACCCACATACATCCCACCCTTAGTTAGTACAAATTTATCTGATTCGAAAACCATTCTAAAACCTTTCTTATTAAGGACTGATCCAGATATCAAGTTCTTACGGATATCTGGAACATGTAGTACATCGTTCACAGTGAGCTCCTTCCCAGATGTCCACTTCAGGATGACCTTTTCTTTTCCTCAACCTTAGAGACGGCTGAGTTGCCCATGAAGATTTCCTCATCTTGCTCTAGTTTTTGATATTCAGAAAATAATAATTTCTCAGAGCAGATATGCCGAGTAGCCTCAGTGTCTACCCACCAATCCTTATTGTTGGTTATCAGATTCACTTCTCATCGTCCATGAAACATGACTCTGCTGTTTTTCAAAACGCGAGTTTCTTTCAGAGTGAAGAGGCACCTTTCACTTGATGCAAAAACGCAGCTTTAAGCGTTATCAAACGCAGGCTTGCTTCAAAGTAGAGACGCAACTCTCGCTGGGAATAGAGGCGCAGCTCTCTTGTTTTGCCAAGACACGAGCCAGAGAATACTGACAAGACGCGATCTTTAAAGTGGAGACACAACTCTCACTTTGTTGAAGTAACACAGACTTCAAGGTGGAGACACGGACTTCTTTTTGCTAGAGAGACGCGGCTCTATTAAACGTGAGACTCACGTTCTGGATGCATTACCATGTGTCTGGCGGAGCTTGAAGAGATGTCGTTCTCCTAACATGGGAGGTTCGTGTTCAACGCACGTTGCCATGCGTTGGGCGGAGCTTGAAGAGACGCCGTTCTCTTAAAACGTGAGGTTCGTGTTCGAGGCGCGTTCGGGCGATGATTGGTCTCGAGATACGGGCCGCGTGTCTCGGTGGATTTACTGT
Organism: Agave tequilana; assembly: GCA_038442645.1. Taxonomy (NCBI): domain Eukaryota; kingdom Viridiplantae; phylum Streptophyta; class Magnoliopsida; order Asparagales; family Asparagaceae; genus Agave; species Agave tequilana. Next base: position 307,719 of record JAVJIF010002528.1, on the reverse strand, counting down.
GTCTATAAAAAGACAGCAGTCTTTCAAGAGTCATCATTAGACTCTTTTCTTCTTTGTTGAGCCTGCGTCGAGAATTTTTAGAACTTAAGAAAAGCTCTGAGCTTCTTCTTCTTTCTTTCATCTTCTACACAGAATTCGCGATCGAAATGGCCCCAAAGACCAAACCTGTGGCTTCGTCTTCGAGCGCTGTCGCTCCAGAGGCTCAAATGGGCGGTTCTTCCACGCAGGAGGCCCCCATTTCAGGTAAAAACCATTTGAATTGATTTTCACCATTAAGGGACTTGAAGAGTTATCTTCTCTTAAATCTCTTTTGAATTGAACCGCCAACGCGAGGCTCTTGCCCGTGTTTGATATTCAGACGCTCTTGCACTGGTAGGCAAGACGCGGGTTTGACGACCTCCGCGTCTTCGCTTCATTATCTTGAGTCAGTGTCTGTTTGTTGAATGCGGGCTTCGTTGAGTCTTGCGTTTGATCCCAACACTTCGAGAATTTTTCTAAGTGGGGGAGTTCAGACGCAGATTTCATGTGAACCTCACATCTCTGAGGTTTGATGTGGATTTCGCTGAGTCTCGCGTCTGAATCCAACACTTAGAGAAATTTCTAAGTTGTAGAATTTCAAACGCAGGCTTCGCATGAGCCTCGTGTCTTTAAGTTTAGACGCAGGTTTTGCCGAGCTCTGCGTCTTAGTTATTAGACGCGGTTCTGAGGTGAACCCTACATCTGAGCTTCAACACTTAGACATTTTTCAGATTCTGTCGTGTTGTTCTTTTTGCAGTGCGATACTCCTCAAATCCTCTGTCCAAAAAGTTCCACTTGGGACATGTAGGTGGTGCTGACCTGAACATGATCTTCGTTCTCCAGAGGACTGCTCCTGTGACCACTGGTAAATCAAAGGAGCAACGGAGTCGGATCAGCAATGCTAGTATGCTGACTTTTCGGGAGATCAGTTCTGATGGCCGGTTCGAGTCGGATTCCCGTGCTTTATTGAAGAAGCCCGACTTCTTCTTTGGCGACTCGATTGAGGAGGATGAGGCTGCCCTTTATGATAGGGATTACAAATGGCTTCGCCAGATTGACAATAAGAGGTTCTTCCTCCCGAACATGGAGCGGATGTATCCTCTGGCCTATCTGCAGCATATGTCCTGTGTCGAACAATGGATTGGGAGTTGGTCAGGCCATTCTCCAGAGTCACCCTGGGCAAGATAGGTGCCCGTGTAGCCTTCACCGTTGGTCATGGGAGGGATGTGCTGGGGTTGCAGCCTGACTTGGTCAGAGCCGAATACCCAATGGAAGAGACCCCCAACTTGCAGCCACCTTCATCAGACAATTCTTGGATGTGAGGGGTAACTTTCCTTCAGAATTTCGTGTCACCGGATGGGTCCATTCTACCGATAAAACTAGTGGGGAAGAATAGTAGGGTTTGCCCTGGCAGAATTTGAAGATCTGCTACAGGCTAGACTGTATGGGGCCGTAAAGGCTATTTAGTACGGCATCCAGCAGAGCACCCAACATTTTTACGCTTTCCTGGAGTGGTATAATCTAGACACTTGCACATTTTTTACTCCCATCAGAGAAATGGGCTCGCCCTTTATGTGATGTACGAAGTCTCAGGGCTGATGATTGGAGACGCCCTTTACGAGGAATATGTCCCATCAACAAAGGAGCTACATTTGTTGAAGTAGAGCGATCCTCTGGTATACGAGACCTATTGGGAGGTGTTGTACCACTCCACATCTGTGGGCAAGTGACCGGATGGAGGAGTGGGGGAATCAAACAGATGTCATGGGTAACTTATCTGTTCCCTGGGGTGAATAAGGCGAACCTGATGGCCCAGCTAGCTCCAAGCACTGATGACGAAAATTTTAAAAGGATCAGTGCATCCACCAGCTCCTACACCATCGAGTCTAATGAGAATACCTTCAAGCCAGACACGATTTTTTAGAGCTTTCTCTATCAAGCCAAAGTCTCGATGTCTGACCGGGCTCTATTGGTAGGTTTTCTCATGCTGTGGCTGAAGCGATGTGTGGTGTCGAGCTACCGCATGAGGTGATCGTTGTCGACGTGGTGTATCCGGCTGTCCTGCTCGCCCATGGAAAGTCCATTGCCCTCCTTCCAGCAATGGTGGCCGGGATCCAGAGTGGGTTACGCGCGCTAACAAAGAGCTTCTGTCAGGTGGAAGCAATCGTGGACGCAGAGGGCCACCCAATCACGGATTCCAGTGGTCATCCCCTGGTTAAGACTTCCAGTCTCAGGGTCGAGCTTCCATACACGTATGTACCTGATGGCCTGGTACGTCATGCATTGCCCGTCGCTGATGACGGCTGTGTCAGCCTCCGAAGGTTTTACACCTTTTGTGTAGTGGCTGGAGAGTTCGAGCTGGCTGCAATACTACATGTTTTTCATTCAGAAGACTGTTTTGAATAGGGGCAACTAGCAATTGGATAGGTGCTTTCCCGAGATTCAGGACACGTCTTACGGAGACAAGTTTGCAGACCTCGCTGGCCCAGATAGCTTCGCTCGATTATCTTCTGGCGTCTTCTGGTGGCTGATAAACATTCAGCCCGGGTATTTGGTGTTTCGACAAGGGAACTCCTTCACGGTGGAGCCTTATATGCCTTGGCGGTTCGCCCAAAAGTTTGGTTATGACCAACTGTATGTCGGCAACCCTAATCCAAACCTCCGCTTCAGTGGGAACTATTCGAAGGTGCCCGGGCATAGTATTACAGCGTAGCAGGAAGGACTGTAGCTGTCTTTACCCTCCCTCACAAGATGCCCAACTCTTATGCCAGTTTTGATTTTTGTACGTGGTGTTTCATGGCGAATAAGGTGCCTGGATTGTAATAAACACCTCATGTATCAAGGGCATTAAATCCACGTACAAAGCCAAGGTCGGGTCCAAAATGTTGACGGACGCGAGGGGTGACTGGGTATCAAGAGGTTGAGAAGGAAGCGGAGAGAGAGGCCAGCAGGACAGGAGCAGCTTCAGTATCGGAATCTGGAGTAGGAGCCACAGAGGAACACCCCGTTCGGAGAACTCGACATGTCGTGCCGCAGTCAAATTCGATCCACCAAAATTTTGACCCCTCTTCAATAGCAAATTGAGCTATTTATAGGGGTTTCTAGGGGTAAAACTGTCCCCTAAAAATCTTTCATAATGGGGGTTAACTCTCCACCTTATGTGGGCAGTAATTGACCGATAATGAGGGCAGTTACAACTGAAACACAGGGCTCTTCCGCAGATGAAACGCGGGCTTCGGGCTCTGCGTCTTGGCATTGCAGTGAAGCTGGGATGCGGACTTCAAGCCTCGTGTTTTGACATTGCGGTGATGTTGAGACGCAGGCTTTGAACTTTGCATCTTGGCATTGTAGTGATGTTGGGATGCAGGCTTTGAGCCTCACGTTTTGGAATTATAGTGATGCTGAGACGCGGGCTTCGAGCTCCGCCTTTAACCGTTGAAAATGCTGGCTTCGAGCTTTGCAAGATGCAGGCTTCGAGCTCTGCGTCTTGGCTTTGCAGTGAAGCTGGGACGCGGGCTTCGAGCCTCGCGTCTTGACACTGCAGTGACGTTGAGGCGCGGGTTTCGAGCTCTGCGTCTTGGCAATGCAGTGAAGCTGAGATGCGGGTTTCGAGCCTCGTGTTTTGATACTGCAGTGATGTTGAGACGCGGGATTTGAGCTCTTTGTCTTGGCATTGCAGTGAAGCTGGGACGCGGGCTTTGAGCTCTGCGTTTTGACATTACACGAGTGGCTCTGATTATCCTCGCGTCTGAAGTATACACTCTTCCATCTGATGACTTTCCTCGGTGATTTTTAGACAGTCTATATTAACAAGAACATAGGAACAGTGAGCAATGCAACATGGATACAGGAACATTTAGGACATGAATACATGTAAATCCATGTAACAGTGATAATAGTATCCAGTAATAAGTATCCACTGTAACAAGTATCTATATGACATAACAATGTTCAATATATGAGAGTGTTCGTATAATAATGATACAAATACATAGAATAATAGTGTTCGTGTAACAGTGATACAAACACATGAAACTACAATTTCTAGTGTAACAGAGTATCTATATAATGATGATACAGGTACATGAAATAATAGTGTCATGTGTAATAGAATATCTGTGTAAAAATAATACAAGTACATAAAGTGACGATGTCTGTAGTCACACCAAAGAAGTGTGTATTCAATGTTTATATATAAACATGAAATAACTGTATCCTGTATAACTGTATTTAGTGTCATGAGTAAGGTGACAATGACAATATCAGAATGATACTGTTGACATGATCATATGTCAGTATATTATTATTTGTTATCAGGATTGCAATATAATTAACATGATTGATATCACAAATTATATATATATATATATATATATATATATATATATATATATATATATATATATATATCATTATCAATTTTCAAACACTTCACAATCATTATTAAGTATCAATTTATTAGCCTGGAGTCCCTTTAATCTACAATATAATAAATACCTAACATGTAAGTAATTCGTTTATAATACTAAATAAAGAAACAAAATAAATTATTATCTTATCGATTATGTCTAAAGAGTAATCATGCATATTTTAATTACAGTGATATATCAATAATTATAATTTATTAAATAATGTGATTTACTAATAATCATGTTTTATTTAATAAAGCAATCAATTTCATTTAACACGATAAAATATAATTTATAAAAGAAAACACTCACATAGCTATTATGGGAGTGTGGTTCTCTTTCCTACAATCACAACAGCTTAAGAATCGTCCATATCAGATACCGGATGCTCCAGATATAGCCCAAACACTATAATTCAATAAAAATGGATTAAATATGTAATAATTATGCAAATGTTATAAATTACCAGGGGTTATATGTAAAATATACCTTTATGGGTTTAGAAGCGGTTTAGGGTTGATAACGGGTCAGATTCAGATCCGAAACCCAATCCCAATAGACTTAAATGAATATGGGTTTGGAGTTAATGGGTTTTTGGGTTGTAGGTGCGGGTTATTGGGTTTAAACTCAGTATGAAAGAGAGAGAAATGGAGAACGAGGGGGAGAGGAGGGAAGTAAGGGAGGTGGCGGAGGTGGCCAGGTCAGGCCTGGCCAGCCTGCTATGGTGGTGTGGCCGCCCAGGGGCAGCGACTCCTCCAGGCTGGACGGCGGCAGCCCTGGCCGGTTGGAGGTGGCGGGGAGAGATAGAGAAAGAGGAGAGAGAAAGAGCAGAGTAAGGCAGAACAGAGAGAGGCAGGTGGCTGGGAGAGGGGGGCGCGGCTGCGGGCCTTGGTGATGGATCGCGACGACGGGTCTGACTGGGTGGCATGGTGAGAAAGGGAGGAGGAGGATGTAGAAGAAAAGGAAGAGGTAGAAGAGAAGAAGAAAGAGGAGAAGAAGAAAAGAGAGATAGAGAGGAGATGGGTGGCCTGGGGTCTGGTCTGGCTTGTCGGCGATGGCCGTTCGACGACGAGCAGGACTCAGGGGTGACGAATGAAGGTGAGGGAGTGTGACAATGAGGGGGAGAGAGAAAAGGGAGAGTAAGAGAGAGATTTGGAGAGAGAGAAAAAGAGGCAGGGAGGTGAGAATTAGAGAGCCAGGGAGAGAGTGAGGGGAGGAAGAGAGACTGTTTTATAGAGAGGGGAGGAAGAGAGAGAAGTCGATTGGGTTGAGTTAGTGGGAAAAAGAAGAAGAGAAAAGAAAGATGTAAAAGAAAGGAGAAAGAAAAGAAAGAAAATGCATTTTTATAGTATTATTTAATTTGATCAAAATTTGATCAGTTCCGAACTGTAACACCCCATCCTCAGTATGCGTATACAGCTATGTGTCCTGATTTTTTTGAGCGTATTTATTTATTTATTTATTTATTTTCTGTTATTTAAATTCTTACTCATATAGAAGTACGGCATGATTTAGCCTTTTTGGTATTCATATTTGATTGATTTCAGTTTCAAATATTATTTTTTAATATTCTAGATTTTTCATGATTTTCTGGAATTTTCAGAATTAAATTGTAAATCTTCAAAACCGGTGTCGACCAGTGTCGCTGACCGACTTTCGGATTTTTAATTCACAAATGGAGTTGAAAATCTAAAAATGGCTTCCACATTATTTCTTAAAATAATGTTTTCTATCTAAATGAATTTTTTGAGAATTTTTAAAATTTATCAAAATTCCCCTAGATTTGGTGTCGGCCAGTATTACTGGTTGATTCCAGAATTTTAGTTTACAATTGGAATCAAATTTCTAGATTCTGCTTTAATATTTCTTCTTAAAATTATATTTTCTTCTTTCAGGCATTTTCTAGAAATTTTTAGATTTTATCAAAATCCGGCCGACTCGGTGTAGACCGGTGTCAACGGTTGACTTCAGGATTTTTATCTTGAAAATGAGATTGAATTTCTAAAAACCGATTTCACCAAAAATCTTTAAATAATATTTATTATTTTTGAGAATTTTTGGGAAGCTTTTCAAGGTACTTCATTTTTCAGGCTTTTCCTGAGTTTCTGGTGTTTTCCCAGATACCGGAATTCTATCCGGATATTTTACCTTTTCTCTCTCCTTGCCTGACGCGAGACCCACCAACTCTGGGTTCAATAATTAATGCGGAGACTTTCTCCATTCCGCATTTAATGCTTTGTTCTTCAAAGAAATCAACCCAGATCAAATCACCCATGCCTTTTTGTCTTTTCTGTAAACGCAACTTTCATTTTTCCTGGACGCAAGTTTTTCACTGCGTCTATTACTGCTAGACACGGATTTGTTGAAATGAGACGCAGCCTTTTTATGAAGGAGACACAAGTCTCTTTTATAAGGTTTGGAATGGCATTGTTGTAATAATCTTTTCCCCCTTATATAAATACCCACTTTTCTTCTCTCTCTTTCATTATTTTTCCTTCCTTCTTCCTTTTCCAGCAAGTACAGGCCTCCAACAGCAAACGCAGCCAGCCCAAGCTCCCTTCTTGGCCGGCCAACACCACCCACCAACTCCACCTTTCTCCACCACCATTTCCTCCACCATTCTCCCCTTTATCTACTCCTCCATTCCAACTACCACAACAACCACAACACTATCTTCTTTCTCCATTTCCAATCAAAACAACCCATTACTTTCAAAACTTCACCACAATCTCCACCACCACCTACACCACCTTAACCACCACCAACCATACCATCTTCTTCTCCTCGCCATTCTCTTTCCAACGAACTATAGGTTCGTCCTCTGAAACACCATTTACAAAACTCCAAAAAATTCCTTTTATACTACACTTGCACCATCAACCACCCTCTCTTTTGGGGCTTTGGCCACCCGTCTCCGGCCACTTTCGGCCATCTCCGACCACCTCCGGCCGCCGCCTGCAACGTGGCCGACCATCCCCTTCCCTTCTTTTTTTCCTTATCTTTCCTTTCCTTCTTTTTTTTCTTCCCTTCATTGATTCATTCTTTCTTCTCTTTTCTTTCCTTCTTTCTTTTTCCTTTCCTTTGATTCTAAACCTGCGTCCCTCTCACCCTTTCCCTGCGTCTCCCTTTTTATTTCCCTGTCTCTCTCTTTCTCTCTTTGTGTGACTCCTAGACGCGGATTTTACCCCCTGCGTCCGAGTGATTATTCAACGCGATCCTCGCGTTCTTTTGTCAACGTGACGCGGAGTTTACGCTCGCGTCTACATTCTCCTTGTGTCCTTGCTGAAATGCGGGTCTCGAACCCTGCGTTTGTGACATCTACGCAACGCGACTCCCGCGTATGCGATTTTCGCGTCTTCATTCTCTCTCCTCCTCCATAAATATTTAAACGCATTGATTCCCTGGATTTCAGAGCTTGGGATTTCCCGGTATTTCTTGAAGTTTTAGGCGAGTGTTCTCGCTCTCCTTCTGATCTTTCTGCTTCGTCATGTTGACTAATATTATATTATTTTACTGGCACACTTGCATGTATCATGCTATCACTTGACGCCTGCTTAACATCACCTCTCAGGCATACATCTCATGGCACCTGTTATGCTACTTCTTGGTACTCGCCTCGTTATGGCATTTTGACCCTTGACTTACGATTATCATATTTGCGGGAATCATGTGACTTGAAATTATAATACTCATGTACTCTCGAACTCCTGATCTTGGCATGCACTTGCTTTCCCGTGAATTGATAATTACATAATAAATCATAAAAATGATCAACTTGCATCGGGTCGGGAGAAACTTGCGGCTATCAATATATGTTCGTGTTTACAGTGGTACTAGGTATGTTGTGCAACTATGACTTCCGGTCTGACCTGAGGGCCTCCAGGCGACCGAGGGGAGCGCTGGCTCCCTCCTTCCTGGTACCAACTTGATAAGGGCATCCTATAAGACCCTACTATACGCCTTGCGGCAGGTTCCGTCCTCCAGCGGAGGACGGAACAATCCTGGGCCGTGGTCCCGGGTATGCACGGGACCCACTATAAACATTGTTCGTTGATACCCCGTTGGTTTCCAATAACAGCCTCGATTTACTCATATGTGGATGTGTGTGTGCTGGGACGCTATTACACATACCTAGACATATGGGTAGAACGAGTAATAAGTATAAATATTGAAAATGGTAGCAATAGATTTATTCAGGCCTTATCACTTTCATTTTATGCCCCCATTTCTTGCTTACTGTACATGTACTATCGACACAGTTCTTGATGCTTAAATATTATTTTGATCATATCAACATACATATACCTATCTCTACACGACACTTGGCATTCACCTGTCTATTTGTTAGGGAGTTTCTGACTCCCCTGGACTTGCATGTTTAGGTTCTGAAGTTTGGACTGAAGCGGAGCCCTCCACTGAAGATCAAGCTTATTTCTCGGAGCAGGCTGACTTGTCCTAACTCCTTCTGTTCCTGAACCTTCCTGCTAGCTCGGGGATCTTCCTCTCAGCCCGTGAGCATCTTTTGCTGTACAAGTTGTAAATTTCACTTTTGTACCTGGCTGTGATATAATGTACATGTACCAATATATCACGCTCTGTGATAACTTTGTAATCCTTATGTTGGAATGTATATTGCCACGTGCTTCCGTACTCTTTTTCTTGTTTGTACTGATGCTTAGCGTATATACGTGACGGTATCTCTGACCTGCGTATATACGTCGCAGTAGCGTCCCCGTACCCGCCGGATCGGGGCGTTACACGAACAGTTCTCAAAAGTTCTGTAAAATAGCAAATATTATTTGAAAGAATGACGTGAAATTAGATTTGAGAAATTCAGTTTGGTCTGCAAATTAAAAATCCTAAAATTGATCGGTGATATTGATTGACATCAGTTTGGTCAGATTTTTGAACTATTTCAGAAAAATCTCCAAAATAGGATAAAGTAGAAAAATATGATTTTGAAAATTAATTTGAAAGCAGATTTTAGATATTTAACTCCATTGTGAATTAAAAATTGTGGAGTCGATTATCGGTATCGGTCGCACCGAACTCGGAGATTTTTCAAAATAATCTGGAAAAATTTCAGAAAATTCTGAAAAATAAAAAATATTAAGAAATAATATCTGGAGCAGAAATCGATTCAGTCTAACTCACAGAAAAGTCAAATCAAATACGTACATCATATCGAGTGGTAATACTATGACACGTACATCAAGGGTCGGGTGTTACACACACGTGCGCACACACACAGAAGGAGATAATGTACAAGGAGGCAGTGTGTGAGAGGGAGGTGGGGGTGGTCGGCTTGGCTGGCATGGGCTGTGGGTGGCCGACAGCCAAAGAGGAGGAGGGAGTGAGAGAATGGAGAGAGAAGGAGTGAGACTGTATGGGTGAAAATGTGAGTTAATTTCCTAAATAACTATATGTATTTCCCACAAAAAATGAGGGATTTATGCCATGTGTCTTGTAAAAATCCCACTCCCATCTCCACCATACACCTACAAACAAGACCCCATACCTCCTCTCCATACCTCCCATCATTCATTATACTATTCCAATATGGTTGTTTTGACCAATTTAAAATGAAAGAGACCATTTCATCTTTCTTGGTGAAATACTTGGAGGGAATACATGTATAATGCATGTACACCTATAATACTTTATTTGACATCCCACCCACTATTCAATTATGGCATAAATTTAGATCTTTAAGGAGAGAAAATCCCATTCAAACTTCTCTTGAGATAAATACACATGTATAGTATTTTATAAACATATGATACAAACTTCTTATTTTTCATGCATTAACTCAACTAATCATTTTTAAACTTTGCTCTTAATTTAGTTACTTATGTAACATTCAAAAATGTAATTTACCCGTTCTAATTATTATCTTATCAGTGATGATTAACACTAAGTAAAATATTCAGGATAATTCCATAAAACTTTAAAAATGTTTATATGGGGTTCTAATCATAGCAGTTTTGTAACGGTCCCAGATTTCATAAATTCCAAATAACAGAATATTCTTTTAAACTGATAGATTATCATAATCATCTCCAAGCTCTTAAAATTTTCGGCAGCACTTCCTTTGTAAATGTTATACGCCCAAATATACATTTCAATTTACAGTAATTTTGACCAACAACAGTCCACTTATTCTCAATTCAAACATGTAAGTCAAAGTTAACAATCACCCAAGCAATCATAATAATACCTCGGCTCACCACGGCCTGTTAATTCTCCAGATAATAATTTCGGCTTGACATCGCCTACTTATATGAAACAAAAGACACATATGCCCGAGTGTATTCCTCTCGTCATCCACAATATAAACAGATTTAACTATAACTCTAACACATCACCATAATCACAATCTAACTTACTTCATACATATCCATCTCTCAAAACGTACATAAGGTATCAGTATACATCAAGTAGGATTTCCAACAGGAACTAAATTACAATCCAATACAATCATTAATAATAAACTTCTTAACAAACGCCTACATCTGAAACTGGTCTTCTGCCATACAGCGACCTGAAACATAAAACTGGGAGGGAGTGAGCTCGACAGCTCAGTGAGAGAGAATCAAAGTGAATCAAGGAAGGAAAATACAATTAAGGGGCTTGTTTCTTTCTTCAACAATTTTAGCAAGTACAGATGAACAAATGAAACGAGGAGAGAGCAATATCTTATAATGAATGATTAACACAAAGATCCATATAATCTATGTGACGGTCTGACTTCTCTAGAATCGATTCTCTTTAACTTTCTTTAGTTTTTCTGTTGCAGATTACTTGGTCTAGAAATTCAATAAGATACTCTCTCAGTTATTATAACTTATGCATGGCTCTGTTTTAAGTACTTTTAACACATATCATCACATAACTCATATCTCATACATTAGGTACAACCAATCAAAATCGAAGTTTCATGGGGGTAAGTATATGTCTTGGTAATACAACATCACAATATCACCCTATATCATTTAAGTATAATTTATCCATATGGATAATGCGATCACACATAATCATACTACACTTCACGATATTCACATAACGTACTTAGAGATATGCACAACACACATGATACACATGCATATACAACCACAATGAAGTGTGAGAATCTCCGTCTTCTCCCTCCTACCGGCTCCCGCCCAGCCCCTTCCTCCTATGTATATATTTATGTATGTGTATACAACAATAACACCGTCTTCCCCCTCCTACCGGCTTCTGTCCGGCCCCTTCCTCCAATATATATATATATATATATATATATATATATATATATATATATATATAACAATCCCACCGTCTTCCCCCCTCCTACCGGCTCCCGCCCGGCCCTTCCTCCAATGTAAAAGATGTAACAAATATACACACACATTCATAAGCACAAATAACGATTTCGTCACAATGCAAACATCAACCCCTTTAGTGCAGTTTATCTTTTAGCTTGACATTTATGTCCATTAACATCCATATATGACACACCATATGTGTATATACATATATATGAGTTACAAGTTAACACTGTAGTGATTTATTCATCTCACTTTTAATGAGTCAGCTTCTCATCTACTTTGTTAAGTATTAGCCTTCTGAGTTGTGCTACTAGCATCTCAATATGCAATTATGTAGCATACAATCATGATCGTGAATTTTACAATGCATACACATCATGGAGATCAATTCATCGACAAGACAAATACTAAATCGTTGCTTGTGGGTAAAGATAATTGTCACATAGGTGTACAATTTTCTAGTTATGTTCATGTTACATCCCCATCAACTTCATATGTATTCAATGTACATCATGGTTGTAAACAATCATCACTTAGATGTGGGTGCATAGTGTATCAATAACCATATGAAGAATGAGCAATATCAATAAGTTGTCTATTATGAGAAACTCTTATAATAATTTATACCCGTGTATCAGTAATAATGTTGGATTTCTATTCACATCAACGCACCGAGCTTTCATTCATATGGCTAACATCACTAGTTTCTTAACGCTCAAATGTTCAGTATGGTTCCGTCGGAACTCCTAATACCATAATTATTCGGCTAGTTAATCAATTAATGACTACCAATATTTTTAGACAAATCATTACCAACCTTGATTCCCGACTCCGAAATTAACAGTTTCAGCACTGATGATTTTCATAATTGCCACCTCCATCACTATTGATTTTCAATCTCACGATTTAAAGCGAAGTATCCTCTATGGACACCAACATCAATTATTTAATTTGCTCAAGCCTAAATTTACATCCTTATGAGACAATATGAAAAGATACAGTTTTCTTAGCTCACAGCCATGTGGTATCCGCTCTATATTTCTTCGTAGTCTTCTGTTGCATCAGTTTATAATTAACCATCAATATTAGATCTTTCTTCCTATTGAGAAAGTAATTAGCTATTGTTCATAGCCAGGGTAATCAATGAAGTGCTGTTAAAATAAAGCTTGAAAGGACTCCTGCAGCCTTATTACCTATATATGATGAGTTTATGAATCAAGATCTTCGCATATACTATTTAGATAACTAAATCTCCTAAACTTGAGAACTTATTGCCTAGAGGTTGATTTTTTTTGAAGAATATCTCACCACTATGATTTACTTTGATGATCTACGAGCACTGGGCTATTGAAATGAAGATACTGAGACACTTTATATAAATAATACATTGTTCTAACCGTATCAGAATTTGCCTCCAAGCAGCTCAAAGTCTAAAACATCAATGCCTGGTGTGACGTGAGTACCATGTTATTTCTTATAGACAAGTAATATGGAAATTGGTTACAATCTCCTCCTTTATACCCTTCTATCGCAGTACTCCCAACTTGTGAATATTGTCAATAAGATTTCTAGCCTAATCCTATCCCGCAATCATAGAGTCGGAAACCACAGTCCTATTAGCTCGGGACTGTGAGTTGTAAACCTGCAACACTGGATAGTGTTATTAATTAGTATCAATATGTGCTATTAAAACTTATTTCTTATTATTGAAAATTATAGCACTTGCCATCTGTCATAATCCTTAGTTATCCTGAACCTCTTGAATCTCGCTTGAATCTCGCTTCTAACTCATGTGCGGAAAGAGAGATGGGTCGAGTAATTCTTCTAGTTGCCTTCCTTTTCCCTTTGCCGTTAGGATTTGTGTTAGTCCTACCAAATGATTGGATCTATAATTCGTCTCAACAGAATGTGCTCGACATACCCAAATGTATCAATATCTCTAAACATGTCAGATTTTCTAAGTGTCTGGGCGAATGCAACAATAATTATTTAATAATGCAGATATGCCCAACAATATACCAACCTGAACTTGAAATAATATAATACAAGGATAAGAGCTCTTTCATGAGAATATTGTTTTATGCTGAGCTCAGAGAATTCTAATTTGGTGCTATTGGATCCAGAGCACCACTTGATCTAGCACCACGACTCTGCAATTTATATAAAATCTGATAGGATGGTTCTATGTCGTTTCACTGGCTACACTGGAAATTTAACAAAAATTATTACGTCAAGAATGTATCGAGTCATAACCTACCAAATTCTAGAATAAGTATCGTCGTCCAAAACCCAATATACTTTGCTGCCACTAGGCACAAGTAGCAAAATCTTTCAGGCTTTTTAACTTCTTTCTAATTATTTACGAGGACAGACTCTGGGGTTACCTCTTAAATAGAAACATACATATAAAATTTATGAAACATCAACATTCATTATTAGGAGCGTATTCAGTTCTGAACTTGGCGCAACATGCCTCTCTATTTATTTTAAAATTCTCATGGGCCTCCCCTTAAATGGTAATTCATAAGGAGGAAACTAATTTCCGACATGATTTATGTTTTCTTCTGTTTCTCAAAGGATTCCTAACGTCCAACCAACACAGGTTTAAAATTCATGTGTTTAGAGATACTATCACCTTTCTAATAGTTTATTAAATGACATTTATAATTGAGTTAACTAGTAAAAGAAAATTCAGAACTCCTCAATCATAAAAGAAAATTCTGCAACTCAAGAATCTTGACTACCCAGTCTTATTTTGATGATAACTTTCAGCACAGACCCTCAATTGGGACACCGCAAAAGCCGTTGGAAAGTAGATTCGATTATATTTCCAACGATATATTACATGACACGTTTAATTTAAGAAAAATATTCCAAATAATTAGAAACTCCTTGATCGGGTAAAAATTCTGCAACACAGTAGTGTTGACCAACTTGCCATATTTTGACGATAACTTTCAACACAGACCTTCAATAGGTATACGGTAAGAACCGTTAGAAAGGTGACTTGATTATCTTTCTAACGATATATAAATGATACCTATTACTCATAATACCTAGATGAACTCCCTCTGAATTTACAGGTTATAAAAACTGGACAGATTTGCACACATTTCTAGTGTCCCCAAATTTTGGGTTAGTTTCAAATGTCTTTAAATCCCTTCACCAAATTAAATCACAACTAATAGTTCTATTATTTGATTACTCTATTCAGAATAAAATGAGTTAGGTCATGAAGTTATTTTATTTTATTTTTGTCAAGAAAATATAAAAATTATATCAAAATAGACGAAGGGTTTCCCATCCCCTTTCTCATAATCTAATATCATAACCACAATAAATTTATAACTTTTCATTTGAGATCAATCAATATATTGAGAGATCTAAGGATATATCATCAAAATTTGTAAGAAAATAAAGGAAAAAAAAAAACCCTTTGGAACTCCCTCACCTTGCTCCGCCGGCTGGCCACGGCCCATGGCTGGTCGCCGCGCCCATGACCGGCCACCCTTGGCCAGCCGTCGCCCACCGTGCCACCGTGCGCTCGCCGCGCCGCCGCGCCGCGCGCCTCCAAGGAGAAGAGGGAGAGGATTTTGAGAGGGATTATGTGAGGTTGAGAGTTGGAGAAAAAGGGAATTGAGATTGAGAGATTAGGGTTTGAGAATTTTGAGAAAGATGATGAACGTATGGCTCCCTTTGAGAGGGGGGAGAGAGAGAGTTATTAGGGAATTAGTTCTCTCTATTACATATAAACCCTTATATATACATATTTATTCTTGCATAACTTTTCTCTCTAGCCTAGCAATTTGCCACCTCATTCACCTATTTCCCATGCACTTTCCCATTTTGCCACATCACCTCTCTCATTCCAAAGTTGCCCAAACTCTTGCCACCTCTTACCCACTAGCTAGTTTAGGATATTAATTATTTGAGTATTTTGTGGGGGGTTAATGTACATGGTAGAAATACAACCACATGATGATGTGTGTGTATATATATATATATAGGTATACATTCATTTACAAGCATATATATATGTATACCAATTATTTTATATACAAAATTAATACGTATCAAATTTTATTTCACTTCCCAATAATTAATAAATAATCATCTCTAATTATTTTGATTAATACTTCAAATCTCAAAATTAGGATATTAAATCCGAATTTGATAATCCGGATGTTACATTTCTACTCCCCTTACAAAAGTTTCGTCCTCGAAACTTGGCATGCCTGAAACAGATAAGTACAAAACCTTCACATTCCTCCTGTATACTTCAAAATCTTACTTCCATATAATATCCCTCTCGATCCTTTTCCTCGAGAACTTATTATCTCTTGAACAACTTTCTACACTATATTCTTACGATCCGACTTAATCTTAACTCGCTTGATATTTTAATCATTTCCTTATTCCAGTGTCCCATACCACTAGCAGCTCGTACTGAGGGCCCACACCCTCAGCCGAACACATCCGAATTATGGCATGTGGGTACCATAATCCGAACATAAGGTAGTGACCAAATATCTCGCGCTTCAGGATTAGTCATACACGTAAGAACTCCTACCCCCCTTAAACCTACCATATCAAATAATATTTTCACATACATACAAAGCATAACCATGCATATCAATCATAACAATCCGTCCTATCAATCCAATTCTCTTCTACTATTCATTCTAAGTCTATCCTCTTTCTATATCCTGTGCTCTGATACCAACTGTAACGGTCCCAGATTTCATAAATTCCAAATAACAGAATATTCTTTTAAACTGATAGATTATCGTAATCATCTCCAAGCTCTTAAAATTTTCGGCAGCACTTCCTTTATAAATGTTACATGCCCAAATATACATTTCAATTTACAGTAATTTTGACCAACAACAGTCCACTTATTCTCAATTCAAACATGTAAGTCAAAGTTAATAATCACCCAAGCAATCATAATAATACCTCGGCTCACCACGGCCTGTTAATTCTCCAAATAATAATTTCGGTTTGACATCGCCTACTCATATGAAACAAAAGAAACATATGCCCGAGAGTACTCCTCTCGTCATCCACAATATAAACAGATTTAACTATAACTCTAACACATCACCATAATCACAATCTAACTTACTTCATACATATCCATCTCTCAAAACGTACATAAGGTATCAGTATACATCAAGTAGGATTTCCAACAGGAACTAAATTACAATCCAATACAATCATTAATGATAAACTTCTCAACAAACGCCTACATCTGAAGCTGGTCTTCTGCCATACAGCGACCTGAAACATAAAACTGGGAGGGAGTGAGCTCGACAGCTCAGTGAGAGAGAATCAAAGTGAATCAAGGAAGGAAAATACAATTAAGGGGCGTGTTTCTTTCTTCAACAATTTTAGCAAGTACAGATGAACAAATGAAACGAGGAGAGAGCAATATCTTATAATGAATGATTAACACAAAGATCCATATAATCTATGTGACGGTCTGACTTCTCTAGAATCGATTCTCTTTAACTTTCTTTAGTTTTTCTGTTGCAGATTACTTGGTCTAGAAATTCAATAAGATACTATCTCAGTTATTATAACTTATGCATTGCTCTGTTTTAAGTACTTTTAACACATATCATCACATAACTCATATCTCATACATTAGGTACAACCAATCAAAATCGAAGTTTCATGGGGGTAAGTATATGTCTTGGTAATACAACATCACAATATCACCCTATATCATTTAAGTATAATTTATCCATATGGATAATGCGATCACACATAATCATACTACACTTCACGATATTCACATATCGTACTTAGAGATATGCACAACACACATGATACACATGCATATACAACCACAATGAAGTGTGAGAATCTCCGTCTTCTCCCTCCTACCGGCTCCCACCCGGCCCCTTCCTCCTATGTATATATTTATGTATGTGTATACAACAATAACACCGTCTTCCCCCTCCTACCGGCTTCTGTCAGGCCCCTTCCTCCAATATATATATATATATATATATATATATATATATATATATATATATATATATATATATATATAATATATATTATAACAATCCCACCGTCTTCCCCCCTCCTACCGGCTCCCGCCCGGCCCCTTCCTCCAATGTAAAAGATGTAACAAACATATACACACATTCATAAGCACAAATAACGATTTCATCACAATGCGAACATCAACCCCTTTAGTGCAGTTTACCTTTTAGCTTGACATTTATGTCCATTAATATCCATATATGACACACCATATGTGTATATACATATATATGAGTTACAAGTTAACACTGTAGTGATTTATTCATCTCACTTTTAATGAGTCAGCTTCTCATCTACTTTGTTAAGTATTAGCCTTCTGAGTTGTGCTACTAGCATCTCAATATGCAATTATGTAGCATACAATCATGATCGTGAATTTTACAATGCATACACATCATGGAGATCAATTCATCGACAAGACAAATACTAAATCGTTGCTTGTGGGCAAAGATAATTGTCACATAGGTGTACAACTTTCTAGTTATGTTCATGTTACATCCCCATCAATTTCATATGTATTCAATGTACATCATGGTTGTAAACAATCATCACTTAGATGTGGGTGCACAGTGTATCAATAACTATATGAAGAATGAGCAATATCAATAAGTTGTCTATTATGAGAAACTCTTATAATAATTTATACCCGTGTATCAGTAATAATATTGGATTTCTATTCACATCAACGCACCGAGCTTTCATTCATATGGCTAACATCACTAGTTTCTTAACGCTTAAATGTTCAGTATGGTTCCGTTGGAACTCCTAATACCATAATTATTCGGCTAGTTAATCAATTAATAACTACCAATATTTTTAGACAAATCATTACCAACCTTGATTCCCGACTCCGAAATTAACAGCTTCAGCACTGATGATTTTCATAATTGCCACCTCCGTAACTATTGATTTTCAATCTCACAAGTTAAAGCGAAGTATCCTCTAAGGACACCAACATCAATTATTTAATTTGCTCAAGCCTAAATTTACATCCTTATGAGACAATATGAAAAGATACAGTTTTCTTACCTCACAGTTATGTGGTATCCGCTCTATATTTCTTCGTAGTCTTCTGTGGCATCAGTTTATAATTAACCATCAATATTAGATCTTTCTTCCTATTGAGAAAGTAATTAGCTATTGTTCATAGCCAGGGTAATCAATGAAGTGCTGTTAAAATAAAGCTTGAAAGGACTCCTGCAGCCTTATTACCTATATATGATGAGTTTATGAATCAAGATCTTCGCATATACTATTTAGATAACTAAATCTCCTAAACTTGAGAACTTATTGCCTAGAGGTTAATTTTTTTGAAGAATATCTCACCACTATGATTTACTTTGATGATCTACGAGCACTGGGCTATTGAAATGAAGATACTGAGACACTTTATATAAATAATACATTGTTCTAACCGTATCAGAATTTGCCTCCAAGCAGCTCAAAGTCTAAAACATCAATGTCTGGTGTGACGTGAGTACCATGTTATTTCTTATAGACAAGTAATATGAAAATTGGTTACAATCTCCTCCTTTATACCCTTCTATCGCAGTACTCCCAACTTGTGAATATGGTTAATAAGATTTCTAGCCTAATCCTATCCCGCAATCATAGAGTCGGAAACCACAGTCCTATTAGCTCGGGACTGTGAGTTGTAAACCTGCAACACTGGATAGTGTTATTAATTAGTAACAATATGTGCTATTAAAACTTATTTCTTATTATTGAAATTATAGCACTTGTCATCTGTCATAATCCTTAGTTATCCTGAACCTCTTGAATCTCGCTTCTAACTCATATGCGGAAAGAGAGATGGGTCGAGTTATTCTTCAAGTTGCCTTCCTTTTCCCTGTGCCGTTAGGATTTGTGTTAGTCCTACCAAATGATTGGATCTATAATTCGTCTCAACAGAATGTGCTCGACATACCCAAATGTATCAATACCTCTAAACATGTCAGATTTTCCAAGTGTCTGGGCAAATGCAACAATAATTATTTAATGATGCAGATATGTTCAACAATATACCTACCTGAACTTGAAATAATATAATACAAGGATAAGAGCTCTTTCATGAGAATATTGTTTTATGCTGAGCTCAGAGAATTCTAATTTGGTGCTTTGGATCTAGAGCACCACTTGATCTAGCACCACGACTCTGAAATTTATATAAAATCTGATAGGATGGTTCTATGTCATTTCACTAGCTGCACTGGAAATTTAACAAAAATTATTACGTCAAGAATGTATCGAGTCATAACCTACCAAATTCTAGAATAAGTATCGTCGTCCAAAACCCAATATACTTTGCTGCCACTAGGCACAAGTAGCAAAATCTTTCAGGCTTTTTAACTTCTTTCTAATTATTTACGAGGACAGATCCTGGGGTTACCTCTTAAATAGAAACAAACATATAAAATTTATGAAACATCAACATTCATTATTAGGAGCGTATTCAGTTCTGAGCTTGGCGCAACATGCCTCTCTATTTATTCTAAAATTCTCATGGGCCTCCCCTTAAATGGTAATTCATAAGGAGGAAACTAATTTCCGACATGATTTATGTTTTCTTCTGTTTCTCAAAGGATTCCTAACGTCCAACCAACGCAGGTTTAAAATTCATGTGTTTAGAGATACTATCACCTTTCTAATAGTTTATTAAATGACATTTATAGTTGAGTTAACTAGTAAAAGAAAATTCAGAACTCCTCAATCATAAAAGAAAATTCTGCAACTCAAGAATCTTGACTACCCGATCTTATTTTGATGATAACTTTTAGCACAGACCCTCAATTGGGACACCGCAAAAGCCGTTGGAAAGTAGATTCGATTATATTTCCAACGATATATTACATGACACGTTTAATTTAAGAAAAATATTCTAAATAATCAGAAACTCCTTGATCGGGTAAAATTCTGCAACACAGTAGTGTTGACCAACTTGCCATATTTGGACGATAACTTTCAACACAGACCTTCAACAGGGATACGGTAAGAACCGTTAGAAAGCTGACTTGATTATCTTTCTAACGATATATAACATGATACCTATTACTCATAATACCTAGATGAACTCCCTCTGAATTTACAGGTTATAAAAACTGGACAGATTTGCACACATTTCTAGTGTCCCCAAATTTGGGTTAGTTTCAAATGTCTTTAAATCCTTTCACCAAATTAAATCACAACTAATATTTCTATTATTTGATTACTCTATTCAGAATAAAATGAGTTAGGTCATGAAGTTATTTTTTTTATTTTTGTCAAGAAAATATAAAAATTATATCAAAATAGACGAAGGGTTTCCCATCCCCTTTCTCATAATCTAATATCATAACCACAATAAATTTATAACTTTTCATTTGAGATCAATCAATATATTGAGAGATCTAAGGATATATCATCAAAATTTGCAAGAAAATAAAGGGAAAAAAACCCTTTGGAACTCCCTCACCTTGCTCCGCCGGCCGGCCACGGCCCATGGCCGGTCGTCGCGCCCATGACCGGCCACCCTTGGCCGACCGCCGCCCACCGTGCCACCGCGCGCTCGCCGCGCCGCGCGCCTCCAAGGAGAAGAGGGAGAGGATTTTGAGAGGGATTATGTGAGGTTGAGAGTTGGAGAAAAAGGGAATTGAGATTGAGAGATTAGGGTTTGAGAATTTTGGGAAAGATGATGAACATATGGCTCCCTTTGAGAGGGGAGGGGGAGAGAGAGAGAGAGTTATTAGGGAATTAGTTCTCTCTATTACATATAACCCTTATATATACATATTTATTCTTGCATAACTTTTCTCTCTAGCCTAGCAATTTGCCACCTCATTCACCTATTTCCCATGCACTTTCCCATTTTGTCACATCACCTCTCTCATTCCAAAGTTGCCCAAACTCTTGCCACCTCTTACCCACTAGGTAGTTTAGGATATTAATTATTTGAGTAATTTGTGGGGGTTAATGTACATGGTAGAAATACAACCACATGATGATGTGTGTGTGTGTGTGTGTGTCTATATATATATATATATATATATATATATATATATATATATATATATATATATATATATATATATATATATATATATATATATATATATATATATATATATATATATATATATATATAGGTATACATTCATTTACAAGCATATATATGTATACCAATTATTTTATATACAAAATTAATACGTATCAAATTTTATTTCACTTCCAATAGTTAATAAATAATCATCTCTAATTATTTTGGTTAATACTTCAAATCTCAAAATTAGGATATTAAATCTGAATTTGATAATCCGGATGTTACAAGTTTACATTGGGCATTACAGGGAGGGCGGAGGGCGGAGGGGAGGGGGAGGGCGGAGGGTGGGAGGAAGGGGGGAGGAGGTGTGAGGCGGCGGGGGGAGGGGGAGGGATTCTGCGAAGAGAGAGAGAGAAGAGGAAGAAGAAAAAAATATTTCTTTTTGTACAAGTTCAGGTTCAGTTTTGAAAACCCGAACATGAATTTTCTCCCTCCGCGTTGATGAGGCGAAAACGGTAATCGCCGACGTGGCGGGGTAGAGATCGATTTTGTAATTATTTCAGGGAGAAGTCTATTTTTCTAATTTTTATTAAAATGAGTTTTTTAATAAAAAAATACCCTTTGGAAGAAAGGTATCATATGAATTTTTTCCCCAGTTCTTTTTCCTTTTTGTTGGAAAGCTGGATGATTTCAAAATGGAGAAATTATTTTATTATGATTTTGTGATGATACTATGGTGTAATTGGAAATGAAGTAAAAGTTGTCCAATAATTTTAACTTTGTTATGAAACGATGACTGCCAACCTTTACTATGCGGTATTAATGGTTTTACTATGCGATGATGCAAGCGATGACGTAAGTATGCATAGTAACTGCATAGTACCCCAAAGTTTTCCTATAAATAGGCCATTCCTGATTTATTTCAATGTACACTTCAGAAATCAATAAGAATTCCTACTACTCTGTCTCTAGAATTCTCTATTTTGGTGTTATATTTCTTAGAGTTTTACAACACGTTATCAGCACGATCGCTCTAGTTCTGTCCCCACCCTCTACCTCCGTCAGCTCAGAAAAAAAGTTTTACCACAAGCTTCTACCTCCATTAGGTTAAGGCAAAAGTCTTATCACGAACCTCTACTTCTATTACTCAAGAAAAAGTCCTATCACAAGTCTCAGCCTCTACGTCTACTATCTCAAGGTAAAAATGACAAGTTACTCTACTTATAAGACTCATATAACACCACCACTATAATGAAAGGATGCTCTGCCACCTATTTATAGTAATGTGATGTGATTACATAAAACTAGATTATCATACTAATTATATTCATATAACACCACTGCTATATTTGAAAGGAGGCCCTGCCACCAATTTATAGTAAAATGATGTGATTATGACAAGCTAATAATATTTCTTGTTATTATCTTTACTAATCTCTCTATTGATGTTTGCATGGAATAAACCCCAGGTACGAATATTATATATTTTATTATTTAGTTATTTATATCATTATAAACACCAACTGAAAGGTTTATCGAGTAGCGTGGTGTGCCAACGTTTATTTTAATATTTATTACTTTATTAATTATGTCTGCAAAATACCTACCAAGTAGAGTGGCGTCCCTATATTATAGCTCATAAATATACGTAGTACAATGCATTTATTTTATCATTTTCTTAATTACAACATTTAAATTGTATAAAATCTAAATTGCTTTTCTCTCTCCTCCAACGGCTATAAATGGCTATAAAACGGCTAGTTTTCACTCTATAAATTGGTGAATTCTAAACCACATAACTCACTTCTCAATCTCTCTTCATTCTTAAATTTTTTTCATCATCTCTACAAGCTTTGTATTCGAGATTTTCACAAGATGCTTAGTCTATTTTTGAAGTTTATTATTATCGTCATCATCATCAATATTTCTATCCTTTTTGTTATAGATATGGATCCAAGTGATTTTTATCTAGGCCTTTTAATTTAATGTTCACCTTCCCTCTTTTGTTTGTAGCTATTATGATTGAAATGTAAGTTTTACTATTTTATTGTGAAATAAAATATTCTGATTCTAATTATCTTTGTATTTTTTTATAGTTATCACCATGTCAAACTTTGTAAAACTTGAGTTCATTCTACTTGATATCACGGGAAAGAATTACTTGTCTTGGGTTATTGATATAGAAATGCATCTCGAGTCAATGGGTCTCACTGAAACTATTAAAGAAATAAATTCTACATCATCGCAAGATAAGACAAAAGCGATAATCTTTATCCGCAGATATCTTGATGAATGTTTAAAATGTGAATATCTCACAGTAAGAGACCCAAGTGTCTTGTGAAAAATCTCAAAGAAGATCACTACAAGGAAGGTTTGCTCCCTGTTACGCGTGATGAATAGAATACTTTGCGCTTCCAAGACCTCAAGAAAGTCAGTGATTATTCCCAGAGGTTCAAAAATCTTTTATTTTTGCAACCCGATCGCTCTTTTGACTTTGGAACAAATTCTTTTTGTCAGTATACTGTTTCTTCTACACATTCGTTTCCAATCCATAATAGAGAATAGTTAGGATTTTTAAAAAAACAAAAAAAAGAATCAAAGGACCACTCACAGGAGAACCCTTCCCCGCATCAGGCACTAATTTTTTTTAACGTCTAATTAGATCGGGTAATTATTCAAATTAAGATAAGAATAGAAGCTCGTTGCAATGTTCAGAATAGTATCCCAATTAAAATTCTGTGGGGTGAATATCACAGATGAAGAAATACTAGAGAAGACTTACTCCACATTTCATGCATCTAATATAACACTGCAATAACAATATAGGTTGCGTGGTTTAAGAATTATTCTGAACTATTTTCATCTCTTGTTGTGACAGAAAAGAATAATGAGCTTTTGATCAAAAATCATCAGTCTCGTCCTACTGGTTCAACAACATTTTCAGAAGCAAATGCTGCATTTTCTAAAATTATGGATGAGGATATAATCATGATTGTGGCCGTGGACATGGTTGTGGACGCGGTCGAAGTGGTTTTTACAACCCTTTACAAAATAACGCGATCCACAAGAAGCATCATGTAGAAAGACATGATAAAGGAAAAGATGTTCGTGAAAGTTCTCTTCGAAATCCTGAAGATTCCTGTTATAAATGTGGCTCCAAAGGTCACTGGTCTCGAGTGTGCCGAACACGGTAGCACCTTTGTAAGCTTTACAAGGCATCCCTGAAAGGAAAAGAGAAGGAAGTGAATTTTACTGAACATGATGATCGTATGGATGATATAACTTATCTTGATGCTTCAGAGTTTACTGATGATTTTGCTAATCTTTCAACCGATCATGATTTTATGGATACTGGTGATAATTAGATATATGATTGTATTACTATGTTTTGTTATTTGTATTGTCAAATTTAGAATGAAATATTTCACTTATAATAATATGTTCAAAATTTTATTCTCACCAAATGATTTATTTTGCATGAAACTTGATATGGATTATTCTAATGATGAAGTTAAGATCAAAACTAGAGATATTTGCATACTGGATAGTGGTACAACACACACTACTCTCAAACATAAAAGGTACTTTTCCAATTTAAAACTAACAAATGCAATTATCAATACAATATCAGGTCCTGTAGACTTGATTAAAGGAACTGGTAAAGCCAGCTTTATATTAACAAATGGAACAACGTTTTTCATAAAAGACGCTTTGTTTTCACTAAAATCCAAAAGAAATTTGTTGAGTTTAATGATATTATCTTCATGGATATGATACTCAGTCTACAACTGAGGAAAATATGAAGTATTTGTATCTTACTACTTATGTATCAGGAAAGAAGTATATATTAGAAAAACTATCAAAGTTTTCCTCAAGATTACATTACACATATATAAATGTGATAGAGTTGCATATGGTAGTTAAAGAAGATACAGAGACATTAACTCTGTGACATGACCATTTAAGTCATCCTAGTTCAATGATGATGCGAAGAATTATTGAGAATACACATGGACATACATTAAAGGGCCAGAAGATTCTTCAAACTAATAAAATTCCATGTGAGGCTTGTTCTTTAGGAAAATTAATCATGAGACCATCACCAGCTAAAATTAAAACTGAATCATCTATATTTCTTGAGTGTATCCAAGGTGATATCTGTGATCCTATACACCCATTGTGTGGACCATTTCGATATTTTATGGTATTGATAGATGCCTCTAGTAGATGGTCACACGTTTGTTTATTATCAACTCGCAATGTGGTATTTGCGAGATTTCTTCCTCCGATAATTAGATTACGAGCACAATTTCCTGATTATAACAATCAAGAAAGTTAGACTTGACAATGCTGGTGATTTTACGTCTCAGGCTTTTCATGATTATTGTATGTCAATTAGAATAGCTGTTGAACATCCTGTTTCCCATGTTCATACACAAAATAGTTTGGCTGAGTCACTGATTAAGCACCTCCAGCTTATTGCTAGACCATTAATAATGAGAATAAAAATTTCTATTTCTATATGGGGTCATGCAATTTAACATGCTACAACATTAATTCGCATCAGACCAGTGCATATCATGAATACTCCCCTCTACAATTATCATTTGGTCAAGAACCAAATATTTCCCATCTTAGAATTTTTGATTGTGCGGTTTATATACCATTGCACTACCACAGCGTACAAAGATGGGTCCTCAAAGAAGACTGGGAATATACGTCGGCTATGAATCTCCTTCTATTATAAGATATCTTGAGCGTAAAACCAGTGATGTTTTTACGGCTTAGTTTGCCAATTGCCATTTCAATGAGGCAATTTTCCCAGTATTAGGGGGAGAAAAGAAATAGCTGGAAAAGAAGATTACATGGAATTAACCATCTTTATTGCATCTTGATCCTCACATAAAACAATGTGAGACAGAAGTGCAAAAGATTATACATTTACAAAAAATAGCCCATAAATTGTCAGATGCGTTCACTGATACGAAAAGAGTGACTAAATCATATATACCAGCTGTAAATGCTCCTGCTCAGATTGAAATCCCAAAAGGACAATCCGAGAATGAAGTCACTAATGAGTTTAAGACATACCTGAAGTGTGGTAGACCAATCGGTTCTAAAGATAAAAAATCCTCGAAAAAGAAAAGGAGCCGATAAGCATGATGACCCCAATGTGCAAGAATGTGTTTTCAGAAGAAATACAAAATAAGACAATCAAGAGATGAAAAATCCTGAAGGTATAGAAAATCATGAGATCTCTATTGATTATGTCAATACAGGAGAATTATGGAATCAAAATGAGATGGAAAATATGAATGAAATATTTTCCTATTCTGTAACATGTGATATTGTTAACGAAAGTGAGGATCCTGAACCAAGATCCCTCACTGAATGTCAAAATAGGCATGATTGGACAAAATGGAAAGACACTATATAGGCTGAATTGAATTCGCTTAATAAGTGTAAAGTATATAGACCTATTATCCTCATGCCTGAAGCCGTGAGACCAGTAGGATACAAATGGATTTTTGTGCGAAAATGCAACGAGAAAAACGAGATTGTGAGGTATAAAACTTGACTTGTTGCTCAAGATTTTTCACAAAGATCTGAAATTGATTATAAAGAAATGTATTCTTCAGTAATGGATGCAATTACGCTTAGATATTTAATCAACCTAGCAGTTTCTAAAAATTTAGAAATGCGTCTTATGGATGTTGTTATAGCTTATTTATATGGGTCGCTTGATAGCGACATTTATGTGAAAATCCCTGAAGGATTTAAAATGCCTGAAGCATTAAGTTCAAAACCCAAAAATTATATTCGATCAAATTACAAAGATCGTTATATGGGTTAAAACAATCATGGCGCATGTGGTATAATCGCTTAAGCGAGTATTTGTTAAAAGAAGGATATGTGAATAATCCTATATGCCTACGTGTTTTTATAAAGAAAACAACTTCAGGATTCATTATCATTGCTATATATGTTGATGATTTAAATATCATTGAGACTCATAAAGAAGTCCTAGAAGTAATGATGTATTTAAAAATGAATTTGAAATGAAAGACCTTGGGAAAATCAAATATTGTATTAGTTTACAGATTGAGCTCTTTCAAAGTGGAATGCTTTTGCATTAATCAAATTATACTGAAAAGATCTTGAAACACTTTAATATGCTTAAAGCAAATCCTTTAAGCACTCCAATGGTTGTTAGATCATTAAATGTGGAAAAGGATCCATTTCGCCCTCGTGAAGATAATGAAGAGGTTCTTGGTCCTGAAGTACTATACCTAAGTGCAATTGGAGGTCTTATGTATCTGGCTAATTGTACCCGACCAGATATAGCATTTGCTACTAATTTATTAGTAAGATTTAGCTCATCTCCTACACGGAGACATTGGAATGGTATTAAACATGTATTTCATTATTTTTGAGGAACAACTAATTTTGGTTTGTTTTATTCTAGAGGATCAAAACAAGAAATAACTGGTTATGCAGATGCAGTTTACTTGTCAGATCCACATAAAGGCAGGTCTCAAACAGGATATGTGTTTACATGTGGAGGTACAACGATCTCTTGGCGTTCACAACAGCAGACACTTATTGTCACTTCTTCTAATCATGCTGAAGTCATAGCACTCCATGAAGCAAGTCGAGAATGTGTATGGCTAAGATCTGTAACTCAACACATCCATCAACTTGTGGATTACCAGTCAACAAAGATCTAACAGTACTGTTTGAAGACAATGTTGCATGCGTCGCTCAAATGAAGGAAGGATTCATCAAAAGTGACCGTACCAAGCATATACCCCCGAAGTTCTTCTCATTCAGCCAAGAGCTTGAAAAGGATAAGAAAATTAATATTCAGTATATCCGATCAAGTGACAATGTGGCAGATCTCTTTATAAAAGTACTTCTTACATAACTCTTAGAAAGCTTATTTAATATTGGGATTCGTCATATGCGAGACTTATGAAGAAGAACTACTATGTTAACTTGAGGGGGAGCTTACGTGACTGCACTCTTTTTTCCTTACTATGGTTTTATCCTACAGGATTTTCCTGGTAAGGTTTTTAACGAGGCAGCATAGAACACGTATACATAGATGGTGTACTCTTTTTTTCCTTCGCTATGATTTTATCCCACTGGGTTTTTCTAGTAAGGTTTTTAATGAGACATCATGTATGGTTGACAGCCAAGGGGGAGTGTTATGAAACGATGGCTGCCAACCTTTACTATGCAGTATTAATGGTTTTACTATGCGATGACGCAAGCGATGACACAAATATGCATAGTGACTGCATAGTATCCTAAAGTTTTCCTATAAATAGGCCCTCCTGATTCATTTCAATGTACACTTCAGAAATCAATAAGAATTCCTACTTCCACTCTGTCTCTAGAATTCTCTGTTTTGGTGTTACATTTCTCAGAGTTTTACAACAAACTTTTCATTTGTCAAAAATTATTCTTAGAATAAAGTGATCTCACGTTTCTTCATAAAGCCAAATTAGATTCTTGTGATGCTTGCTGTGAAGCAATTCTCCAACAGTTGTACTTTTGAAATATCACCTGCATGTGAGCCTTCCCAAGGGGAACGAATATTTCCACCTCAAAGAATGATGAAGGCACCCCAAAATTATTACAAGTGTAACATTTTTTTACTATTTCAGCTTTGATGAAAAATCTAAAATATCATTTTCTTCTTTCTTCTTCTCTCTCCCTCCCCTCCCTGCGATCTCTTCCTCCCTCTTCCCTCCCCAACCCCCCTCCCCCCCGCCGATCTCCCCCTACCCCCTCCCCCCTCCCCGGTATTCCCCCTTCCTCCCCCTCCCTGGCGTTCCCCCTCCCTCCCCTCCCCCCTTCCCCCCCTGCCCCTCCGCGCTACCCCCTCGGTCGAACAGAGATGGCAGAGACAAGAGGAGGAGGGGGCAGCGCGGAGGGGGAGGGATAGGGGATGGGGAGGAAGGGGGAACGCCGTGGAGGAGGGAGGGGAGTGGGGACGGGGAACGCCGGGGAGTGGGAGGGGGAGGGGGAGGAAGGGGGAACACTGGGAAGCGGGAAGGAGGGGTCGAGGGGAGGCCGACGAGAGGGGAGGAAAGTTTTTTTTGTTGTTGTCATTTTTGAATATTATTGTGGTGCTTTTAATAAAAAGTGTGGTGCCTTAATCCTGAGGTGCTAGAATCCCTTTTTGGGGTGGAAATATCCGCTCCCCTTCTGAAGGCAAAAACACATCCTATGTCTTAAACTTTAGCTATTGTAAATTTGGTATTTTGATCAGTTTTTTGCAAATTATAGTTGTAAAATATTTTAGCCCACAAAAAGCCAAGGACAGAGCCCTTCGATGATATCAGAGATGGGCTACCATACACCGCCGACCTAATCCCCAGAGTCTCACTCAGAGCCTTCTTCTTGCTTAGCGTCTCCAAAGTCATGGGAATGTGAATCGACGGTCATCGCTTGCTCGATTAGCACCTCTGTTACGGATGAGGAGAGGGCACTGTGACACGGGTTGGGTTCATGTGTGTGAGCCACACATACATATTATAAGAGGGTCAATCTCGTATTGACACGTGGGATTGATCCTCTTATAATATTATAATAGGTACAAAGACTTCAAAGCTTTATTCTCTTGAAACCCGACATCTTATCCATATGTCAACATAGGATTGACCCTTTTATAATATGTGTGTGGCTCACACACATGAACCGAATCCCTGTGACACGAGGTGACCGTGTGATGACACTTGAAGCAAACCCTTCGTTTGAATGATAAAATTGACTTTATTTAGGATAGGAAACTCTTAAACTTGAGGCGTATATGTTGATGCTTTATTTGTTTTCGTTCTTCCAATTTCAATAACAACATACTCAAGGACCGCTCAATGAAAAGATTAGGTCACCTAGAAACTTAATTTCATTATATAATTGGTGAGACTCAATCAACTTAGATTTTTCTTTTTAATTTTATGTCACCATTTCTGATAATGTAAGCTAGATGTAAAATTATCCATTCAACTCACTCTCTGAGATGGTAAAATACGAATAGTTTTTATTAGTCTTTGTTTTGTCTATGAGAAATCATGATATTGTGAATCTCAGGTTCAAAACTTTCTTGACATTATTTATTAGTCTACATTGATTCAATTTTTTATTTTAAACCTATTAACATTATTACACAATATATTAATTTTAAGCATAATCAAAATACACTTATTTTCATATTGACTCACAACTTAACTCGCATGCCAATCTACACATATTAGTAGACTTCTAAATGAGTCAAGTTTGAGATCTAAAACAACAAAGTTCTGTAGCCAATTCTATTTTGATAGGAAAAGATTTAAATAAATGTGGTGATGATAGCGATGGAAATGACTATAGGACTTGAAATTGTACATCCAGGCACTGAAGTTCTTTGGAAACAAAAAGTAAGCAGGGATTTGAAAAAAAATTAGAGGAACCAGTCCTTCGTTGTAGGGGAGTCTAAAACAAATAAAACAATAGTTATAAGCGTATCTCTTTATATCTTCTTAGTTCATCTAGGTCCATTCATGAAAATTGAGTTTGCAGACAAAAATAGATCTAGGGGGGAAAATATGAACTAGAATTGTAATAAGATGTATTTCGAGTTTTGAGAACCCTTTAAATCTCCAAGACCAAAGTTTTTAAGCAGGCATGCCATTTTGGTACTCTAAACCACAATCAATAGAAGAAGTATAGATTGAATTCAAAGCATATAGAGAAAATCCAAGATAAGGCCACGAAGAGTCTTTTCTTATTGATGCCGAAATAACTTTCATTGACTATCACTATTCTAATATGAATCATTAGGAGTAATTGGTAAGATAAATATTAGCCGAGCCAAACATAATAAATTTTTCATTGCAGAATCCTCAGCGGAATTTGCTTTCGTCTGCTCCTTGAAGAAAATCGAGTTAGGTCAAGCTCTTCGCGAACAATCAAAGATGTCCTCGAGTAAAAATCCAATTCCAGTCTTCTGGTCCTCCCTTGCCTATCATTTCCATCATGTTACGAGTGCCAACAACACCCACTCATACTGTAAAGAGCACGCAAGGCTCTTCCTCCATGATACCTGAACCGGCTGAGGTTAGATACTGGCGGATGGTTGTCTTTGTTGTATACTAGTCTACGGACTAATATACTATAATCTAAAATTTTAAGAGGAGAAAAACTTTTTTTTTTTTTTTTGTTTGCTTGCTTTATTGCTTGATACAAAAAAACAAAGAGGTACATGGCCTTTTATAGGCTTCAAAACTTACAAGAATAGCAACCTCCAAATTCAAGAATAGCAACATCTAAATTCAAGAATAGCAACCTCCAAATTGATGATGACTCACTTGATGATGACTCATCGTTTCTAAATTGATAATGATGACTCTTCAATCTTTCTAATTAAAAATGATGACTCACTTGATGATAATTGATGATAACTCATCATCTTTCAAAAAAGACATTTTTATTTGATATTCAACACACCCCCTCAAATCAAAATGTTTTTCATACCGAGCATTTCTTTTAGCCTTCTGAAAGGTTCAATAGGCAATGACTTGGTGAAAATATCTGCTACTTGCTCCATGGTATGACAATACTCCAGCTCAACAGTTTTCTGCTTTACATGGTCTCTGAGAAATGAAACCGTGTATCTATATGTTTGCTCCTCCCATGATGTACTGAGTTCTTTGCAAGTTGGATGGCTGATTTGTTGTCCACAAATATTACAGTTGCTTCTTCTTATGGATGATCCAATTCCTTTAAAATGTTCCGCAACCAAATAGCTTCACATACAATAGATGAAGCTGCAACATACTCTGCTTCGCATAAAGATAAGGCCACAACTCCTTACTTCTTTGAGGTCTATGAAAATGCAGTTGACCCAAGATAAAAGACATAGCCAGTGGTGCTTTTCCTCTCATCTTGATCACCTCCCCAGTCGCTATCTGAATAGCCTACTAACTCTGCAGTTTCACCATAAGTATAAAATAGACCAAGGTTGAGTGTGCCTTTGATATACCTTAGAATTCTCTTTGCAGCTAGCCAATGAGACTCCTTCGGTGTCTCCATATAGCGACTCACAAGTCCGACTCTGTAATCTAGATGATATAACTTCCACCTGTGATGAGTTGCAAGTGAAATTAATAATCTTACCGTATCTAATCGAGCAACTGGTGCAAAGACTTCTTCATAGTCGATGCCATATTTTTATCTGTAGCCTTTCGTCACAAGCCTCGCCTTGTACCGATCAACCTCACTATCTGCTGTGCGTTTGATCTTGCCCATTTGACACCTATCGCCTTGTGATTTTGTGGAAGTGTTGTCAACTCCCATGTGTCGTTCTTCTGGATGGCATGCATCTCCTCCTTCATTGCTGATCGCCAACAATCTTCTTCCTTAGCCTCTTGGAAAGTGAGAGGCTTATGATCGGCATATAATCAAAGAGATTAGTTTATCCATCTTCTTCTATCTGCTCATAGATCTCCCTGAGGCTTCTCATTTTGATTGGACCTCGTTGCACGGAGGATTCGCTGCTACTACCTTCCCCAGAAGATGGAGAACCTCTTGCAGGAGACGGTGTAGCATGTTGAGGAGATGGTGGTGTAGTTGGTGGTGGAACCTCTTGTAGGGGCTCGTCAGGTTCATTCACCATGGGTTGCTCTTTGACAGTCTCTTCATTACTCCAACTCTATGCTTCAGCTTCATTGAAGACAACATCTCTACTAACCACTAGTTTCTTAGTTAGTGGATTGTAAAGCTTGTATGCCTTCGACTCCTCGCTATATCCGATGAAAATGCATTTTTCACCATGATTGTCAAGCTTCTTCCTTTTGACTTCAGGTACTTGAGCATATGCAACACACCCAAAATTCGTAGGTGTGCGACATTAGGCGTATAGCCGCTCCATGCTTCTTGAGGCGTCTTGCCCTTCACTTGCTTCGTCGGGCACCGGTTGAGCAAGTAGGTTGAACATGCAACAGCTTCCACCCAAAACTGCTTCGGCAATCCCTTTCTTTAAGCATGGTTCTTGTCATGTCAAGAATAGTGCAGTTCGTTCTTTCTGCGATGCCATTTTGCTGTGGTGTATAGGCAGTAGTAAACTGCCTCTTTATGTCTTGCTCCCTGCAATATTCTTGAAACATATTTGAGGTGTACTCACCACCTCGATCAGATCAGAGAGTTTTTAGCTTATAGCCACTCTGTGCTTCAACAAGAGCTTTAAAATTCTTAAAGGTAGTAAAGGCAGCAGATTTTTCTTTAAGAATTTATACCCATAACTTTCTACTGAAATCATCAATGAAAGTAATAAAATATCTATTACCTCCTAAAGAGACGGGATCTAGCGGTCCGCAGATGTCAGTATGAACAAGTTGTAATGGTGCCTTCGCTCTCCACGACTTTCCATTGGGAAAAGGAAGTCGTGTTTGCTTGCCAATTATGCAAACTTCATAAGTATGACTTGGTGGATCGATTGTTGGTAAACCTCGTACCAAGCCGGCTGTAGATAGTAACTTCAGGCCGCTGAAATTTAGATGACCGAAGCGAAGATGCCACCTCCATGACTCATTCTCTATGAGTCCTTGAAAACACTTCTCAACTTTTGTGTTTAGATGCAAGGGAAACATGCGGTTCCTTGTCATCTTAATACAAGCTATAAGACCTCCTTTTGCATTTTTCAACCAAAGGTGGTTGTTCTCCATATATACTTTATATCCTTTTTCGAGTAATTGATCGATGCTGAGAATATTACTTTTCATATTAGGAATATAATAAACATCGGAAATATACTCGGGCTTACCATCCTTTTGATAGATTTTGATCTTCCCTCTGCCTTCAATGGAGTTTTGAAGAATCTCCCAAGCTCACACTTCCATGAACTTCTTCTGCGAGTTTCGTGAATAGTTCTTTCTTCCCGCACATGTGGTTGCTGGCACCCGAGTCAAGATACCAAACATCATTCTGCACACTTGAATCATCATGAGCAAGAAGAAGAGTAAAATTCTTACCCATGTCATTTGTTGCTTCAGCAAGATTGATAAGATCTTCAGTTCTGTGCCAGCAATCTGAGGCATAGTGTCTAAATTTTTGACAGTTGTAGCATTGGACGTTCTTGTTGTTTCCACGTCCAGATGTAAATCTTCCCCGATTGCTTCGTCCTCGACCTCTGAAGCTTTGGAACTCCACTTGATTTTGAGTGGTTCGTTGTTGGGAACCACGTCCCCTGCCTCTGCCACGACCACGACCTCTACTATGCGAGCCACGATCATTTAGAGTCAGCTTTGACTCTAATGCTTGTTCCAAGGCTATGGAACCAGTCTTCTTTTGCATGCGTTGCTCATGAACTTGGAGAGATCCCAAAAGCTCCTCTATTGAGATCTCCTCCAAATTCTTGGACTCCTCAATTGCCGCCACCACGTGCTCGAACTTTGATGTGAGAGATCGCAGCAATTTCTCCATCACTCGGATGTCCTCCATCTTCTCTCCATTTCTCCTCATTTTATTCACAATTAGAAGTAATCGTGAATAATAATCGGAGATTTTTTCTTCATCTTTCATTTGAGTGGCTTCAAGATCGCCCCTCAAAGTTTGAAGACGAATTCGCTTCACCCGCTCGACTCCTTTGTAGATGGTAGTAAGGATTTCCCATGCTTCCTTGCTCGTTGTTGCTTTGGCAACTCTCTCGAAGGTAGACTCGTCCTGTAACACTTGACTTAATTAAGCATCCTCTTCCTAAAATATTTGAAAAACACCTAGAGGGGGGTGAATAGGTGTAAGTGCTAATCTAGGAACTAAATGCGCTAAATGCCGAAACTAATGCAAATCTTGCACAAACTTAATACAACACAAACAAGTGTAGCCGAATTCCCCGTGAAGGGCTCTGGACTAACTCCTCTTGATTCCCCTTGAATGGGTTGAGGTGCTATGTGAAGCTCTTGTTGGTTAAGTATAAGTTAGGCACACACACAAGCAAGCCAAGCATATAAGGATGAACAATATAAAAGATGCAAGGCAACACAAGCAAATAGATATGATATGGCAATATGAATTATGCTCAACACAAGCAAATATGATATGATGTTATGAATGATGCTTTGCACAAATTAAAGAGAGAGAGTTGAGAGATATTGGATCAAACGCAAACACAAGGATATGTTTCGAGGTTCGAGCACCTTGCTCTACATCCCCGCCTACACCACCGTGTAGGATTTCCAATCCACTATCTCCCACCGAGGGAACCTCTACCGAAGAGGATTTGTTACAGCTCTAGGAGTACCAAACTCCTCTCTCAAACAACCACCTCACAACCGAGGGGTAGGCCCGTAGCCAATACAACCAACAACCAACACCTCTACCGAAGAGGGTTACAAACCAAACTCCACCTCTCACTAGAGGGAGTAAACCAATCACCCGATCACCTCTACCTAAGAGGGATACACAAAGAATAAGGGTGTTTACAACAAGTGGTTCCAAAGACCACAAACTCAAACTCTCTTTCTTTTTCTCTTTTTTCACAAAACAAATGATCCTAATAGATTAGGATAGATGATAGCTCAAGTGTGGAAACTAGGTGTTTTTGGAAACAAGCAACAAAGAAAATACTTGGGAAAATTCTTGTAAAAGATAGAGAATGAAAACCAATACAAATATCCCAAATTCCTATTTTCTTTGATTTTCTAAAAACCCAAACACAAATCAAATTGGAAGTTTAAAGCCCAAAACTCTTTTTAAAACTCTTTTAAACAATAGAGAAAGTCTGAAATTTTGTCTCTAAAAACCTTGGCCAAAAACCCAAAGAGATGGGGTTTTTATAGGCCCATCTGAAAACTAGCCGTTAGGCTGATGTGGCAGCCTGACAGGCTGACGGTCGACCGGCCCGGTCGACCGCCAACGGTCAGAAATGTGACCGTTAGGCAACCACGGTCGACCGGCCCGATCGACCCAAACAAACAGAGAGCACTGCTCTCTGCCCGGTCGACCCGGACGGTCGACCGTCCCAGTGACTCCAAACGTGCACAGATTTGTGCACGTCGGTCGACCGACTTCACCCAAGTCGACTAGGTCAGGTTGACTAGTCGACTGATTGAAGCCTGGAACAGAATTCTGGGTCAGAAAATACTGTAAAATATTTTTCTAAAAATCTTTAACACTTCTAAAAATCTACAAAACTTGGTTTAACATTTTGTATTGAAACACAAACTTGTGATAAAAATTTCAAGACATATATCAATCATATCAATTCATTTTAGAGTCTTGCAAATTTTATCAAAAACAAAACTTGTATTTTTATCAAACTTGATTTTTCAATACATGAATAGGAATATCAAAATAAGTTTGTCTAGCAAGTTTAAAGCATGTATGTATATTTAGAACATATCTAATATACATAGAAATAAAGTAAACTTGTTTTGATCTACTATTCATGAAAAACCAAATCCAAAATATAAAACTTGTGTGTTTGTGCACTTGAGCATATCAACTATACTAAGCTTTACAAATGGATCTAAAACACACTATCTAAACTATGGATACCTAAGTCTTCTTGATGATCTTCATCTTCAAGTTGACTTGCTCCAAAACTCCATCCATGGGCTAGCAATGTGTGATCATGAAGCTTTGGCCCTGCAATCACTATGAAAAGCTTCTAAACTCCTTGTTGAAGCTAATCACCAACTAATATCTTGGTTAATGATCTGAAACTTAAACAACACAAGATTATTAGTAAACATAACTACATGAGTTAATCATCATCAAAACTAGGGTGGAAAGCCTTTGGGCCAACAATATTGATACTTTAAAGAGTGATGGGAAATAGTATTCATGCTAGATACCTTACTTATTACATGTTTATTTGTGTGAAGGTACACAAGTAGGTATGTATGAGAATGAATATATTAGTATGTATATAGGTATGTATGAGAATGAATATATAAGTATGTATATACCCATGTATGTAGGTATAGGAATGTATACACCACATGTTGTTGACTTTGCCACCATCTCTCTCACCATACTTGGGGTACATGTACCTCATGGAGAGGGGGGAGGCATGGAGCTTTGTTATAGGGCATGGTATAGGGTAGAGGGATGAGTTAGAGAGGGATACTTGGCACATTTTTGTGAAAGAAAAGAGGCTATAAATAGGGGGATGAAGAGAATTATCTCATTTGATAAAACTCTCTCTCTCTCTCTCTCTCTCTCTCTCTCTCTTCATTCAAACTTCCAAACTCTCTTCCTCTCTTCCCTTTTTGCTGCAGCATAAAAGCAGCAGCAGCAAAACACACCAGCAGCAGCAAAACCAGCACAAAAAACAGCCCAAAACCAGCAGCCAAAAAAAAAACCCAGCAGAAACAGCAAATTCTCTTCACAAAAACCCTATTTTTCCCCCTCAATTCCCCACAAACTTTCCTTCAGTCCATACACAAGAAAAGGTTCCGTTTTCTTGTCTTAATTCCTCCACGAAACCGATAGAACGAGTCAAAGGGTGATCTAGAACTAGAAGTTGGGGGAGTGTCATTGGTTGAACGACTCCGTTGTAGCGGGAAATCAAGCTTGAGAAAGAACTTACCACTTCAAAGGGTGAGTAGAACATATGGAACCTATTGACATGATAAGTAAAATAAAGTTTGAAAAATGGAAGAAATCGTAAGGGATAAATGGACATAAAAGTGAAGGATAATTTCATGAGTATAAATTATAGATGTTTTTGTGTATTCATAATCTTATGACAATCTCGTAAGAGTTAAGCTCATGGGTGTTTAATACGGTAGTCTACTACATGTTTTTAGAAAAAGAGTTCTATAGATAAACATGACACTTGATACCATGCATATATTTTGGTCATGCATATTTTATGATGACGAGATGTTGGCTACCTCGTAAAGACTCGCATATTTATGATTTCACTAGTAGCTTCTCATTCATGTTAATGAATCCCATGATATTGACATGTGTTAAAGTAAAGACTACGAAGCTTGCATGTTGTCGTTACTTTATGTATCTTTGCATATTGATAGTATATGATGAATGTGATTGTTGTATTTTGGAGGAAGGGACCCGGTTGACCGGAGGTGTAAGTAGGGGAGATTATACGGTAATGTATAGGAGGAAGGGACCGGGTTGAACCGGTGGTGGTGGAAGGAGGAAATTATTGCGTTGAATGACGTATTGGAGGAAGGGACCGGGTTGAACAGGAGGAGACCGAAGGGGAGAGTCCAGTGTTAGGGTAATATGTATGTTGATATGGCTAAGATAGAAATTCTATGTTGAAATCATATATAAATCCCTAAATATTGAATCTGGAATAATTCCTTACACATGCAAATTTCTGTAGATTAGTCGACTAAGCCCCTGGGATAAGTCGACTATAGATGTGATATATGGGCAGACAGACTGCTGGAAAGCATTGTTAGTCGACTACAGACAGACTGTAGTCGACTATCCCCAGATACAGAGAGCAAACAGAGAGTTAACAGCTTTTTTTAAACATACGTTGTCGACTATAATTAATTATAAGTCGACTGATGCCTAGTGTAGTCGACTACACCAGAAAGGGTAGTCTACTATAATTAGTTATGGGTGACAACAGAGAACAACAAACCCTTTTGACCTACACTTAGTCGACTATAGGGGACCTGCAAGTCGACTAGTATATAGAGTAGTCGACTATATCAGAAAGGGTAGTCGACTACATAAGTCCCTGGCAGCCAGCAGAGAAGCAGATACTTTTGGATTGAATTCAGTCGACTATAGCTATAATATTAGTCGACTTATAAGTAGTATTAGTCGACTATAGGATGACCTAGTCGACTAATAAAGCCCTGTTACTGTGTTCTGGTTGGGGTTTCGGCTAATAACAAAATTTTATAAAAATGGTATAAAGACACATTTGTCAACCTGATAATTTAGCCCATGTAGACCTACTTAATAAGCATGCTTAAATATTATTTTACTCACTGAGCTGTCAAGCTCACTCTATTTCTAATTCCACCTCCAGGTTTGGACAAGGGCAAAGGACCCGCTTAAAGGCAATATGCGGGACAAGCGCCATTGGAGTCATTGCATTAAGTTTGCTTTTGATATGTATATGGCTGTATATAACCATGCGTACTCTTAGTTGGATGTTGTCATTAACTTGTAAACTTTAAAGTGCCTGGTGTTAGACTCTAACTTTGTTATATATATTTTGGTACAGTAATATGATTAGATTGCGTTTTCTGATGGGTTATCGGACCTTATGTGTTGGCATGGTAAGTCATGTTTAGATCATACATGTTATCCTAGTAGAGCTTGATGTATAGTATAGAACATTCAGATGTTGGTAATGAAAGTATTATATCTTGATGGTTCCCACGCTTGGATTATATGAGATAATTGTGATCAAACGGAAAAATTTTAACTGGGACCGTTACAGTTGGTATCAGAGCAAAGGTTTATAAGTAGAAGGAGTAAGAGATGATGAAGTTGTTAGGTTTATACGTACAGACATGTGATCATAGTTAGGTAGTGAGTTTTATGTGATAAAATAACTATGAGTCAAGCGGTAATTAAGTGTTTTCCTCGCATCAGAATCAGGGTGCCCGCACATCCTGATTCGGGTAAGTTGACTAAGGGTGCGGGCTCGCAGTAACAACTTCTAGTGGATGGGACACTGGGACGAGAAAATGCATTTAATTACCTATTGAATCTAAGTTATTCTAAAAACATGAGACTTACGGGTAGACTAAGGATAAGCACAAGTGTGTCTATATATGCTGCTTCTTTCCGATTATAGCCGTATGTTGAGACTATTTCATGGGCTTGAAATTGATACGACTCTTTGTTTACATGTAGATGGGGGACTCTGATGTATACTGGCCAGTCTCTAGCTCAGATAGCTCGAGTGAGAGCTGTATGGCGGATTCCATGGATTGGGGATATGAGTCGGACGAGACTGATCCAGAGGATATATTTACAGCCCCAGACCCCATAGATTATGAGGAGGTTGAGTCTCAGGCATCTAATGAGCCTGAACCAACCACTGATGATACAGAGAGCTTGGTTGGGGACTCGCTTGAGGTAGCAGAGATAGAGCCCTCTAGTACAATAAAAGAGGATGCCCGAAGAGGATTCACATATGGAGGTGTCTTTTGGGATGAAACGTGGGAAGATGACATGGACCTCTATGATTATCTGGACGATTGGTGCTACGCGGGAGGGACGAATTACCGGAGAAGACCCCGAGGAAGATGTGGATGATAATGAAGACAGTAGCAGCACTAGCGGAGATCCAAGTGGGGATACTCTACCCTATAAAGGGTGAACCTTTGAGCCGACACTTTGATGTATATATATATGTATAGGCCTAGTATGTTAGATGATGGATATCCTTAGAGCTTGTTGTATATGCCTGGCACGTCTCGAATGTATGCACATGAGTTAGTCCGGATATCCAATAGGTAGGCATGTCAGTATAACATCTTTGTATCCATGATGGGATGTATATATATATATATATATATATATATATATTATATATATATATATATATATATATATATATATATATATATATATATATATATATATATATATATATATATATATATATATATATATATATATATATAGCAAGTTGCTTGTTTGCAAAAGTGATGTTGAATATGGTATTAACATAATTGCATGAGACTAAAATTTTATCCCAATTTATTTCTAATTGTGAAGTATGTGATTAGACGCCCTTATCTTATAGGAAGGACGCATGGATCTAAACCAGCTACCACCTAATGAGTCCCTGTCGCTCGATACGTCACACTACAGTGTGATGGGGAGCACACACCCCGTGGACAGTAATGAAGACTCTGAAGTTCGGATAGGAGGAAATGAGGGAACTCCAGGGGTGATACCGGAGTGGCTCGCACAATTAATGACCAGAGCGAGTAATAACAATTCCCACCGAGTACTGGAGCAGTTTCAGAAGATGAAACGCCCGTATTTGAAGGGGAGGCGGACCCCTTACAAGCCGAAGCATGGCTTCTCCAGATAGAGAAGATCCTAGACGTTATGAACTGCACCGATGAACAAAGGGTATCATTCTCTTCCTTTATGTTCCAAAAGGAAGCAGAACATTGGTGGAGGGCGGTGAAGCATAATATGGGGATACAAGGGAATCAATCACATAGGAATTCTTAGTGAACAAATTCACTGAAAAATACATCCCGGAGACGGCCCGAGATAAGATGGCGTCAGAATTCTTGGAATTACATCAAGGCTCGATGAATGTGTCTCAGTATGATCAAAAGTTCACTCAATTATCTAGGTATGCTGATGCCTTGGTAAAGAGTGAAGCAGAAAGGACGAAGAGGTTCGTGAAGGCCTAAGGCCAGAGATTCGAGGCCGACTGATTCCTTTGCAACTGAAGATTTATCTTCAAGCTGTGGAAAGAGCCTTGGAGGTAGAGATGGACCTGCAAGAGGTCAGGAAGACTGGGTGGAAGAAATTCCCAACTCTAAGCGCCCCCGTATCAAAGACCCTCAATAATGATGGCATCAGGATCCACCAGTGGCAAGGGTTTGGGGTCTAATACCACTTTTCAAAAGGGAGGAGGGGCCAGAGGCAGGAGAACATGGTTGAGGAACAGAGACACTTCCTCGAAAACACAAGCTACCTCGGTATCACACCCCAGAATCTCAGAGGCCTCTTGGTGTCAGAGGTGCAGAGTAAACCTTTTTGGAAACTGCCTCCTAGATAGAGCTTGTTTTAATTGTGGAGGGGTGGGACATTTAAAGAAAAATTGTCCGACAAGACGCGGAACCCAAGGCAGAGTAGAGGAAGTGGGAGACCAACCATGAGGACGAATCCTCCCAGAGGACAAGCCAGTAACTTCATGCAGCCTAGTA
The DNA here is from genome assembly GCA_038442645.1 of Agave tequilana. Classification (NCBI taxonomy): domain Eukaryota; kingdom Viridiplantae; phylum Streptophyta; class Magnoliopsida; order Asparagales; family Asparagaceae; genus Agave; species Agave tequilana. Next base: position 265,028 of record JAVJIF010002528.1, on the reverse strand, counting down.
ATGCTCCACATCCTGCTGCAACTCAGTCATCAGTTCAGCAACCACGGTGCAAGGAAGAACTTTTGCATTAACCCACAGGGAAGCAATGGCCTCAAATGCAGTGGTGGAAGGTATGATCTCCATATCAGGACATATTGCCCATGCATTGTTTGACCCTGAAGCTACTCATTCATTCGTATCTAGTGCTTTTGCTTATAAACTAAATCAAGTATCAAAACCCCTAGGATTTCAGTTGTTTTGTCCACACCCATAGGGGTAAATTTGATAGCTAGCACTAGATATGTGAATTGTGAAGTGATAATTGGAGAAATGAAAACATCTATTGATTTGATTAAGCTAGGCAAGATGGAGTTCGATGCCATACTAGGAATGGACTGGTTGTCCGCCTATAGTGCTCATGTGGATTGTAATAAGAAGAGGATTATTTTTAAATGGAAGGGACTTCGGAGTTTATTTTTGAAGGAGTAAAAGTTAGTCATGATAGATATACCTCTCATATCAGCCATCAAAGCCACCAAGTTAATGAAACAAGGGTGTCAAGGATTCCTGGCTTCAGTGTGGATACCACTAGAACTGATATAAAAATCGAGACTATTCCAGTTGTAAATGAGTTCCCTGATGTGTTCCCGGAAGATTTACCAGGCTTGCCCCCAGATCGGGAGGTAGAATTTACAATAGATGTAATACCCGGTACTGCCCCAATTTTTAAGGCATCATAACGTATGGCCCCTGCAGAAATGAAAGAACTTAAGACTCAATTGCAGGACTTATTAGACAAAGGTTTCATTCGGCCAAGTGTATCTCCCTGGGGAGCACCAGTACTATTTGTAAGGAAGAAGGATGGGAGTATGAGACTATGTGTTGACTACCGGGAATTGAATAAGGCAACTATCAAAAATAGGTACCCTCTTCCTCGAATTGATGACTTATTTGATCAACTACAAGGGTCTTGTATATTTTCTAAGATAGACCTTAGATCGGGGTATCATCAGTTGAAGGTCAAACCTGAAGATGTGTCCAAATCGGCTTTCGGACAAGATATGGACACTTTGAATTTCTAGTCATGCCTTTTGGACTCACTAATGCCCCGGCAGCATTTATGGACTTAATGAATCGGATGTTTCAACCATATCTAGACCAGTTTGTGGTGGTATTCATCGATGATATTTTGGTCTATTCAAAGAATAAGGAAGATCATGAGAAACATCTTAAAATTGTCCTTCAATCTTGAGAGAGAAGCAACTCTATGCAAAATTGAAGAAATGTGAATTTTAGCTAGAGCAAGTAGGGTTTCTTGGCTATATTATATCCAAAGAAGGAATATCAGTGGACCCGATAAAAATTGAAGCAATCCGAGACTGGCCTAGACCCACTAATGTTACTGAAGTTCGAAGTTTCTTGGGATTAGCTGGGTACTACAGAAGATTTGTGGAAGGATTTTCTCTAATTGTGGCACCAATGACCCAACTAACTAGAAAGAATAAGAAGTTTGTATGGGGGGAAGAACAAGATAGGAGCTTTCTGGAGGTTAAAACTAAGCTAACATCTGCTCCTGTTCTAATTGTACCTTCAGGGACTGAAAGATTTGCCATTTATAGTGATGCATCAAAACTGGATTGGGATGTGTGTTAATGCAACATGGAAAAGTTATTGCCTATGCATCCCGACAATTGAAGATTCATGAAAGAAATTATCCCACTCATGATTTGGAATTAGTCGCCGTTATTTTTGCTTTAAAGATCTGGCGACATTACTTGTATGGAGTGTCTTGTGAAGTTTTTACTGATCATAAGAGTTTAAAATATATCTTCACATAAAAAGAACTGAATATGAGGCAGAGGAGATGGTTAGAACTAATGAAGGACAATGATATTACTATCCAATACCACCCTGGAAAGGCCAATGTGGTGGTTGATGCCTTGAGCCGGAAATCGGGAGGAACCATGGCCACTTTGATAACTCATCAAGCAAGAATATTAAGGGATATAGAAGAAATACAAATAGAAGTGCGAGTCATTGATCCTTCTAATTCTAGGTATCAACTGAATCAGGTAAGTTCAATTTGACCTATACGACAAAATCAAAGAGGCCCAACAAGAAGATACTCAAATAAAGAAGATTATGAAGAAGTACAAGAAGGAGAACTCAAGGAGTTTCAAATAGAAGATGATGTACTATGATTCGGACGCAGATTATGTGTGCCAGATGTAGCAGAGATCAGAGAAGAAATAATGAAGGAGGCTCATAGTACACCGTATACAGCTCATCCCGGGAGCACAAAAATGTATCAAGATCTGCGTCATAACTTCTGGTGGGATGGAATGAAAGTAGACATTTCTAATTTGTCCACAAGTGTTTAGTCTGCCAACAAGTGAAGGCGGAACACAAGAAGCCCCCAGGTTTGTTGGTGCCTTTATCTATTCCTGAATAGAAGTGGTGTCAAATTGCTATGGACTTTGTCACTGGACTTCCTCGACGTCCCAAGGACTGGATACAGTCTGGGTAGTAGTAGACAGACTTACTAAATCTGCCCACTTTCTGCCTATCCGGATCAATGATTCATGGAAAGACTGGCTCAAGTATATATCCGAGAAATAGTTAAATTGCATGGAGTACCTGAGTCCATTGTATCAGATCGGATCCTAGATTTCAATCTAGATTTTGGAAGAGCTTATCCAAAGCTATGGGCACTAAATTGCAACTTAGTACAGCAACACACCCCCAAACAGATGGACAGTCAGAAAGGACCATTCAAATATTGGAAGATATGCTGAGAACTTGTGTACTAGATTTTGGGGGAAGTTGGGACAACTATTTACCCTTAGTGGAGTTTGCTTATAATAATAGTTATCAGTCCACTATTGGTATGCCTCCATTTGAAGCATTATATGGGAGAAAATGTAGATCACCAATCTGTTTGGAGGAAGTTGGGGATAGAAGACTGTTCGGCCCCGATATGATTCAAGAAGCTACTGAGAAGATCAAGTTGATCAAGGAAAGGATGAAAGCAGCACAGAGCAGTAGAAAGCTTATGCAGACAATCGCTGCAGACTACTGGAGTTTGAGGTGGGGGATAGTTTTTTTCTGAAGGTATCTCCATGAAGGGAGTAAGACGCACCGGCGGTAAAAACAAATTAGCTCCTAGATATGTGGGTCCATTCGAAATACTGGATAGGATTGGACCGGTTGCTTATCGGTTGGCCTTACCTCCTGCCTTGGAGAGGATGCACAATGTATTTCATGTTTCTCAGCTGAGGAAGTATGTGCCCGATCCTGATCACGTAATCTCCTATGAACCTCTGCAAATACTAGAAGACATGTCTTACGCGGAAGAACCAGTGCAAATTCTAGATCACAAGGAGAAGCAATTGAGAAGCAAAAATATTTCCTTGGTCAAGATCTTATGGAGAAATCAAAACATAGAAGAAGCTACTTGGAACTGGAAGAGGAGATACGGAAGGCCTATCCATTTTGTTCCAAGGTACGTTAAGTTTCGAGGACGAAACTTCCATAAGGAGGGTAGAATGTAACACTTGTCTTAATTAAGCATCCTCTTCCTAAAATATTGGTACTTTAAAGGTGATGGAAAATAGTATTCATGTTAGATACCTTACTTATTACATGTTTATTAGCGTGAAGGTACACAAGTAGGTATGTATGAGAATGAATATATTAGTATGTATATAGGTATGTATGAGAATGAATATATTAGTATGTATATAGGTATGTATGAGAATGAATATATAAGTATGTATATACCCATGTATGTAGGTATAGGAATGTATACACCACATTTTGTTGACTTTGCCACCATCTCTCTCACCATACTTGGGGTACATGTACCTCATGGAGAGGGGGAGGCATGGAGCTTTGTTATAGGGCATGGTACAGGGTAGAGGGATGGGTTAGAGAGGGACACTTGGCACATTTTTGTGAAGGAAAGAGGCTATAAATAGGGGGATGAAGAGAATTATCTCATTTGATAAAACTCTCTCTCTCTCTCTCTCTCTCTTCATTCAAACTTCCCAAACTCTCTTCCTCTCTTCCCTTTTTGCTGCAGTATAAAAGCAGCAGCAGCAGCAAAACACAGCAGCAGCAGCAAAACCAGCACCAAAAAAAAAACCAGCATAAATAGCAAACATTCTCTTCACAAAAACCCTATTTTTTCCCCCTCAATTCCCCACAAACTTTCCTTCAGTCCATACACAAGAAAAGGTTCCGTTTTCTTGTCTTAATTCCTCCAAGAAACTGATAGAACGAGTCAAAGGGTGATCTAGAACTAGAAGTTGGGGGGGAGTGTCATTGGTTGAACGACTCCATTGTAGCAGGATATCAAACTTGAGAAAGAACTTACCACTTCAAAGGGTGAGTAGAACATATGGATCCTATTGACATGATAAGTAAAATAAAGTTTGGAAAATGGAAGAAATCGTAAGGATAAATGGACATAAAAGTGAAGGATAATTTCATGAGTATAAATTATAGATGTTTTTGTGTATTCATAATCTTATGACAATCTCATAAGAGTTAAGCTCATGGGTGTTTAATACGGTAGTCTACTATATGTTCTAGAAAAAGAGTTCTATAGATAAACATGACACTTGATACCATGCATATATTTTGGTCATGCATATTTTATGATGGCGAGATGTTGGCTACCTCGTAAAGACTCGCATATTTATGATTTCACTAGTAGCTTCTCATTCATGTTAATGAATCCCATGATATTGACATGTGTTAAAGTAAAGACTACGAAGCTTGCATGTTGTCGTTACTTTATGTATCTTTGCATATTGATAGTATATGATGAATGTGATTGTTGTATTTTGGAGGAAGGGACCGGGTTGAACCAGAGGTGTAAGTAGGGGAGATTATACGGTAATGTATAGGAGGAAGGGGCCGGGTTGAACCGTGGCGGTGGAAGGAGGAAATTATTGCGTTGAATGACGTATCGGAGGAAGGGACCGGGTTGAACCGGAGGACCGAAGGGGAGAGTCCAGTGTTAGGGTAATATGTATGTTGATATGGCTAAGATAGAAATTCTATGTTGAAATCATATATAAATCCCTAAATATTGAATCTGGAATAATTCCTTACACAGGCAAATTTCTGTAGATTAGTCGACTAAGCCCCTGGGATAAGCCGACTATAGATGTGATATATGGGCAGACAGACTGCTGGAAAGCATTGTTAGTCGACTACAGACAGACTGTAGTCGACTATCCCCAGATACAGAGAGCAAACAGAGAGTTAACAGCTTGTTTTAAACATACGTTAGTCGACTACAATTAATTATAAGTCGACTGATGCCTAGTGTAGTCGACTACACCAGAAGGGTAGTCGACTATAATTAGTTATGGGTGACAACAGAGAACAACATACCCTTTTGACCTACACCTAGTCGACTATAGGGGACCTGCAAGTCGACTAGTATATAGAGTAGTCGACTATACCAGAAAGAGTAGTCGACTACATAAGTCCCTGGCAGCCAGCAGAGAAGCAGATACTTTTGGATTGAATTCAGTCGACTATAGCTATAATATTAGTCGACTTATAAGTAGTATTAGTCGACTATAGGATGACCTAGTCGACTAATAAAGCCCTGTTACTGTGTTCTGGTTGGGGTTCGGCTAATAACAAAATTTTATAAAATGGTATAAGACACATTTGTCAACCTGATAATTTAGCCCATGTAGACCTACTTAATAGGCATGCTTAAATATTGTTTTACTCACTGAGCTGTCAAGCTCACTCTATTTCTAATTCCACCTCCAGGTTTGGACAAAGGCAAAGGACCCGCTTAAAGGCAATATGCGGGACAAGCGCCATTGGAGTCATTGCATTAAAGTTTGCTTTTGATATGTATATGGCTGTATAAACCATACGTACTCTTAGTTGGATATTGTCATTAACTTGTAAACTTTAAAGTGCCTGGTGTTAGACTCTAACTTTGTTATATATACTTTGGTACAGTAATATGATTAGATTGCGTTTTCTGATGGGTTATCGAACTTATGTGTTGGCTTGGTAAGTCATGTTTAGATCATACATGTTATCCTAGTGGAGCTTGATGTATAGTATAGAACATTCTGATGTTGGTAATGGAAGTATTATATCTTGATGGGTCCCACGCTTGGATTATATGAGATAATTGTGATCAAATGGAAAAATTTTAACTGGGACCGTTACACGTCCAACCTTTGATGGAGTAGAAAACGAGCCTTGCTATCCTTCTTTCTTTGCTCTTTAAGAGCCTTCTTCTCTTCGGCGGTGTAGGCGGGTTTCTACCTCCGGTGTGGGTTCCTTAAACCCATCAACGATCAGCTCCCACAGCTCTTGAGAACCAAAAGAGCTTTCATCTGAATTGACCAACTCTCATAGTTATCTTTCAATAACTTGGGCACTTAGATTGATGAGATTGTTGGTGGAGGCCATGAGGAGAAGAGGAAACAAAAATTGAACTGGCTCTGATACCAATTGTTGTATACTAGTTTACGGACTAATACTATAATCTAAAATTTTAAGAGGAGAGCAACTTTTTTTTTTTGCTTGCTTGCTTTATTGCTTGATACAAAAAACAAAGAGGTACATGGCCTTTTATAGGCTTCAAAACTTACAAGAATAGCAACCTCCAAATTCAAGAATAGCAACCTCCAAATTGATGATGACTCACTTGATGATGACTCCTAATTGATGATGACTCATCGTTTCTAATTGATAATGATGACTCTTCAATCTTTCTAATTAAAGATGATGACTCACTTGATGATAATTGATGATGACTCATCATCTTTCAAAAAGACATTTTTTATTTGATATTCCAACAGTCTTGTGGTCAGTATGATCCAAGAAATTATCATAAGCAACATCCCCTAGGTTTTTCCAGCCAATACACTGTAGAGAACTAGGAATTGTGTGAGCATTCTAATCCATGAATATTTAAAATGTTATGATTTGATCATGCATAGAACAGAAAGAGATGTTATCCATAGTTTCCATACACCAAAAAGATTAGACTTCAGTAAGATATTAAAAAAAAAAAAATTAAATTCATTTGACTCTGAATTTCCAACAGAACTCCCATTAGCGCACTACTAAGCAAATCTGTACTTAGGCCATGTTTGTTTTTACTGAGGAGAGAGGAAGATGGCTCTTTTTCTCAGCTCTAACTGTTTGGTTTACTGTTGAAGAGATCAATTGAAGACAAGCTGGCATTGATGTGAAAGCTTGTCTTCCATTTTTTTTCCTCCACCCTAAATTGGGCTGAAGCTGGCTTGAGTTTGCACGTAAGATAATTTTTTTTAAAGCTTCTTTTTTTTTTTCTCAGCAAGAGAGAGGGGGTTGTTGCTAATGATGCCTTGTAAATCCCTACTCCGTCGTTGTCAGTCAGTACGGCTGGAGGAACCAGCTGCAGGAGCGGGGTCGAGGGCGAAGGCGACGACGAACAGGTGAGAGCGGGGAGAGGGAAAGGCTTGATTTTGATTGGAGAAAGTTAGGGTTTGAAAGGGCGTGATTCCTGACGGAGGAGACAGAGCAGGCAAGGGAGGTGGGGGAGGGGGAGGGGGAGGTGAAGGTGGCAGTGCTCTACCACCTCACTGGGAAGTCCAGAGATGAGATCATCGGAGGACTCGCCGGAGCTGTCACTGCCGCTGTGGGCTTAATTTTTTTTTCTGCGATCAAGAGAGCTTGAAGTGACCTCTTCCTTCTACCAAATTTGCCCAAAATGATTGTGAATGAAGGAAGGAAGTGACATTTTCCTCTCTTTATCCCCTTCTTCTTCCCTCTTCCATCTCTTCCAAAAACAAACAACCTCTAAACTGAGTTTGGAACCATGTCCAGAATGTGAGCCAATAATCCAGGCACGATCCAGCTATGTTGAAGGAGGATTTCGTCAAGAATCGGAGCCGTCGAAGTCGGAGTTCCAGCGTGCACGTTCAAAATTACTGTTCATGCACGTTGGGTACAAGTGTTCGATGGAATGCTTGTGCCCAGTCAAGTTTGTTAGAGTTTGTTAGCGTCGTTGTAGGATCTGATGGCGTCGTGTTAGCTGAAGTTTGTTAATGTTGTGAAGGCCATTTAAAAGCCAAGTAGATGTACTTTGTTTCTCAGAGAATCGAAAATAAAATTTTGAAGTTTCCGTTTTCCCTCAAAACCTGTTTTCCTCTCGTTTCCAGTTGCTGCTAACGATCCTCTGCAGGTCTCAGAGCTGCTCGAAACCAACATCTGGTATCAGAGCGAGGTTAATGCCCAAATACCTTCGTCTCAACACCATGGCAATGATTTCAGGGTTCTCATCCTCGACAGCACCAGCAACAAAGGAGGGCAGAATCACTCTTCATTACCCAATGCTAACCCCGACAAACTACTCCACCTGGGCCATTAAAAATGGAAGTTTTCATGGAGGCTCAGGGAGTTTGGGAAGCAGTCGAACCTGCGGCAGGCGTGGCCGTGGACAAAAAGAAGGATAAACTGGCATTGGCATGCATCTTCCAAGCAGTTCCAGAGGAGATCTTGTTACAATTGGCGAAGTACAAGACATCCAAAGAGGCGTGGGAAAGCTTGAAGACAATGTACCAAGGGGTTGATCGCGTTAAGAAGGCGCGAATTCAGACCCTGAAGAGCGAGTTCGAGGCCCTACGAATGAGGGACTCTGAGTCCGTCGATGAGTTTGCAGGGAAACTCACAACCCTGGCAAGCAAGATTCGAGGGCTTGGAGAGAAGATGGACGACGACGTGATCGTCAAGAAGATACTTGTATTTGTGCCTGACAAATTTTTGCAGGTAGTAGCCGCGATTGAACAATTCGCGGATGTTGAAACAATGCCAGTGGAGGAGATCATTGGCCGCCTCAAAGCTTACAAGGAGCGCATACGTGGGAGAGATGAAAGCAGCGGAGCCAACTTCTCCTGACTTACGCTGAGTGGCAAGCAAAGAAGAAGAAGAAGAATAGACAGCCTGAACCTTCGTCGAACACCAAGCAAAACAACCCGACCAATCGAGGGCGTGGCAACCCTCTCGGTCGAGGTCGTGGGCGCGGAAGAGGAGGTCGAGATGGCCAGAGAGCAGCCCCTCAAGAAGGTGATGGAGGTCGTGATTCAACCAACCATAACAAGTCAAAGTTCAGATGTCATTACTGCAACAAAGTTGGGCACTTCGCGTCGGAGTGTTACAGCCGACGCAGAGACGAGGAGCCAACTTGGCTCGAGCACAAGACGAAGAGGCCACATTGCTTCTGGGTGAGACTCAAGAGGAGTCTCCAGGGGTGATCATGCTTAACGAAGGCAAGATCGTACCCAATCTATGTGCTGCAGATGAAGCACAAGTCGACTCAGACATGTGGTATCTCGACAATGGCGCGAGTAATCACATGACGGGCCATCAAAACAAGTTCAAGGAACTTGATCGGAGCGTCACAGGGCGTGTCAAGTTTGGTGACGGCTCGACAGTGCAGATCGAGGGAAAGGCTCGATCCTATTCCAATGCAAGAACGGGGAGCAACAACTACTTCCCGAGGTATACTTCATCCCTAAACTAAAAAGTAACATTCTAAGCCTTGGCCAATTGACAGAGGATGGGAGCAAGGTGGAGCTGTTCGACAACCATTTGAAGGTGTTCGACAAAAGGGGTGTGTTGCTGATGAAGGTCAGGAGATCTGCAAACCGCCTATACAAGATAGTGCTTCAATCTTGCAAGCCTATTTACCTGTTGTCCAAGCTTGAAGATCCAGCCTGGCTGTGGCATGCAAGGCTGGGACACATCAACTTCTTTGCGCTCAAACTGATGGCAGAGAAGAAGATGGCCATTGGACTTCCGAAAGTCGAACACCCAAACCAATTGTGTGAAGGCTGCCTCGTCGCCAAGCAAGCCCGACTCCCTTTCCCTCAGCAGACGAACTACAGGGCTGAGAGACGTCTGCAACTCATCCATGCTGACTTGTGTGGGCCTATTACGCCCGCAACTGCAGCAGGTAACAGATACTTTCTCCTAGTCGTGGATGATTTCAGTAGGATGATGTGGGTGTTCATGTTGAAAGATAAGAGTGAAGCTTTCAGTTCTTTTAAGAAGTTCAAATCACTTGTGGAGAATGAGTGTGATAGCAAGGTGAAGACACTTAGAACTGATCGTGGAGGAGAGTTCTTGTCCAGAGACTTCACTAATTATTGTGAAGCTGAAGGAATCCAACGACACTTTACTGCCCCGTACACGCCACAACAGAATGGGATGGTAGAGCGTCGGAACAGGACCGTGATGGCCACGACGAGAAGCTTGATGAAGAGCAAGCAAGTGCCTGCAATGCTATGGGGTGAAGCAGTTAGACATGCTGTCTATTTGCTCAATAGATTGCCGACGAAGTCTCTCCACGAGATGACACCCTTTGAAGCTTGGCACGGTAAGAAACCAAACGTCAAACACTTGAAGTTGTTTGGTTGTATCGCACACATGAAAGCTGCAGGTCCCTATCACAAGAAGTTAGACGATCGTAGCACCCCTCTGGTCTACCTTGGTGTGGAAGAAGGTAGCAAGGCTCATCGTCTCTTTGATCCTCAATGTGGCAAAGTCCATATCAGTCGGGACGTCGTGTTCGACGAAGCAGGAAGTTGGGATTGGAGCAGGCCCGACGGAGCTAATCCAATAAGCCGGGTTGAGTTCTCCATTCAAGTTTCAGTTGAGAAAAATGCAACCCAGCCACCACGAAGAGCAGAGGAGCATCCAGCTGAGAGCGTAGGAGACGCGCTCTCACCATTGACGCACGGGACATCACCAGCGTCAAGACAGCTTGCTACACCAGAAGTTGAAGGCTCAACTTCAAGCAACACGCCCGCACCAACACCACAATCAAGTCAGCCAAGAAGAACCAAATCTCTAGCTGACATCTATGCAGAGACTACAGCAATGTCACCTACCTAGACATGCTGTACTTGTCGGTTGAAGAACCGGCAAACTATCGAGACGCAGCTCTAGAACGGGAATGGCGTCAAGCAATGCAAGCTGAATTCGAAGCCATCGAGAAGAACCAAATCTGGGAGCTCACTGAGCTACCACCAGGTCACAAGCCCATCGGACTCAAGTGGGTTTACAAGGTGAAGAGAGACAACGAGGGGAAGATACTCAAGTACAAAGCCAGGCTTGTCGCGAAGGGCTATGTACAAAGACAAAGTGTCGACTTTGATGAGGTATTTGCCCTGGTCGCGAGACTTGATACTGTTCGATTAATTCTCGCCCTTGCAGCTCACCAAGGATGGCAAGTACACCACTTAGATGTGAAGTCGGCATTTCTCAATGGAGATCTCAAGGAGGAAGTGTATATAGCTCAGCTCGAGGGATTCATCATCAAGAATCAAGAGGACAAGGTGTATCGCTTGTCCAAAGCTCTTTACGGCTTACAACAAGCACCAAGGGCTTGGAACCTGTGCCTTGATAACTGCTTGAAGAACCTTGGTTTCAGTAGGTGCACCCAAGAACAAGCAGTCTACACAAGAAGCAATGAAGATGGAGTGCTGATCGTAGGTGTATATGTCGACGACCTCATTGTCACAGGAACAAGTCCAGCTGTGGTGAGAAGTTACAAGCTACAGATGATGCAAGAATTCGACATGAGCGATCTTGGATTGCTCTCATATTACCTTGGAATCGAGGTAAATCAACAAGCTGATCACATTTCTTTGAAGCAAACAGCCTATGTTAAGAGAGTATTGAAGCAATTCGGAATGGAGGATTGTAACGCAACGAAATATCCTATGGAGGCTAAGTTGCAGCTCAACAAAGATGAAGGAAGGCCACCCATTGATGCAACTCAATACAGGCGTGTCATCGGGTGTCTAAGGTATCTAACTCACACTCGCCCAGACTTGAGTTTCTCCGTTGGGATTGTGAGCAGGTATATGGAGAGGCCGACGACCCTCCACCATCAAGCCGTGAAGCAAATTCTCAGGTACTTGAAGGGGACACCTGAATATGGGCTCGAGTACAGGAGAGGCCAAGGAGATGCAGAGGTGATTGGCTTCTCCGATAGCAACTTGGCCGGAGATGCAAATGACAGGAAGAGCACGACTGGTATGGCTTTCTATCTGAATCAAAACCTAATCATGGGCTTCGCAGAAGCAAAAGACCGTGGCCCTTTCCTCTTGTGAAGCAGAGTTTATGGCGGCAACAGCCGCAGCTTGTCAAGCACTGTGGCTCAGGAGCTTGGTGAGCGAAGTGACTGGTCATTCACCCGAGCCAGTCACATTGTTCGTCGACAACAAATCGACGATTGCCCTGATGAAGAACGCTGTATTCCATGGTCGGAGCAAGCACATAGATACCCGCTTCCATTTCATACGGGAGTGTGTTGAGCAAGGGCAGATCAAAGTCGAGTTCGTGCGGACTGAAGATCAGAGAGCAGACATTCTGACGAAGGCACTCGCAAAGCAAAAGTTCGCGGAGATGCAGCAGAAGCTCGGAGTTCTCAACCTCAATCGTGCCTAGATTAAGGGGGAGACTGTGAGCCAATAATCCAGGTACGATCCAGCTATGTCGAAGGAGGATTTCGTCAAGGATCGGAGCCGTCGAAGTCGGAGTTCCAGCGTGCACGTTCAGAATTACTGTTCATGCACGTTGGGTACAAGTGTTCGATGGAATGCTTGTGCCCAGTCAAGTTTGTTAGAGTTTGTTAGCGTCATAGTAGGATCTGATGGCGTCGTGTTAGCTGAAGTTTGTTAAGGTTGTGAAGGCCATTTAAAAGCCAAGTAGATGTACTTTGTTTCTCAAAGAATCGAAAATAAAATTTTGAAGTTTCATTTTCTCTCAAAACCTGTTTTCCTCTCGTTTCCAGTTTGCTGCTAACTATCCTCTGCAGGTCTCAGAGCTGCTCGAAACCAACACAGAATATAGACCAACAGTTTGAATATGAATGGACAACTGAGAGCTGAAATACCACGCAAGTTGGAACAGTGTAGTAATACTCTTAACTACGTAACTTCAAGTAATTGTATTAGTAGATTTTAATCTTTTTTCTAAACAAAATATATTGATTTTGACTCTCATTTAAAGTAATTAATATTACTCACATAATAAATGTTATTGAAAGCGGCTTGCATGTATCTCCACAAATATCCGCTGAGCAGTACGTATGATATAACATAGCCCACTGAAAACCCCTCTAACAAAGCACGCTTTCAGTATATGGAAAACATGACATCCAAATAGTGAAAAAGATGACAATAAATCATTTTATCAAAAATTCTGAGAGAAAGACATTGAGATTGTTTCCTGTGTTGCTCTTCGGCACTATTTGTGCCTAGTTTAGGGCGTGTTTGGTTTGAAGGAAGTGGGCGGAAGTAAGGAAATGGGGAAGTATAATTGCTCACTTCTCTATCTACCCAAACACCGGAAAAGGAAAATAAGAAAACCTCTTTTCCTTTTCTCTTTTCTCTTTTCTCTTTTACACAACCATTTCCTCACTTCCAGAGTGCTACAGTTAATTTTGTGGTCATGTAAATCTCATTTGTAATAAGTTGTAGCATAAAACAGTTAATTTTTGATCATGTAAATTTCACTTGCATTCTAATTACAGTCAAATTTTGTTGGAATTGAAGAATATAAGTATGAATCTTTGAGTTGAATTATGGCGAGATCCGTTGATCGAATCAATGGATGATGGTTGGAGTGTGTTCTCCTTCCATTGGGGATGAACATGGTATATTCACATGTTCAATTCCGACTTCGAATGAATGAGATATTCAAGTCTAAAGATTGCCTAATTCAAAGTCAAAACGGGACTAAAGGTAGCAAAAAGCATTTAGTCCCACATTGGCCATGGGATGGAAGTTTGTGGTGTATAAATAGAGAAAATTGAGAACAAAGGGCGTGCCCTTGGGTACTTGGAGTTTTCGCACGCGATTGGGAGGGATCTATGCCCGCCCGCACGCGTGTGCGTGCACGCGCCGGCCAGCGCCGGGCTCGGGCCCGGGCCTGGTTTCGGGTTCGGGTTCCCTACCTGGCCTGGTTCTTTTTGAATCGGGTCTCGCGGGTATGGTTGCAAGCATACCCGCTCCGCTACCCGAACCGGACCCGCTCCGCTCCGGATCCAAACCGCCCGCCAACAGACCGCTCCGCGTCAGTTGGACTGCCAACAGTTGCGACTGTTGGGCTGCCAACAGACACGACTGCTGGGTCAAAAGGGTGCAACCTTTCATTGGGTTCGAACCCGTTGGCCCCTCCTGGAGCGCTATATAAAGCGCTCCGATCTCTCAATTGAAAACATACCAACACAGAGTAAACAACTCTCTCTCTTCTATCTGAGTTCTGAAGCAGAAGCAAGCCTGCGTTCTGAACTGGGAAGTAGAGTTCCAAAGCGACTTCCAGCGAGAAGTGGGAAATCCGTAACTCGGTTTCCGAAGCGACTTCCAAAGAAGATTCTGCAAAAATTCATTCTGAAAGAGGAATCAGAAAATTCAACATATTCTTTTATAGAATTGTTGTCTGAATCTGGTACTTCTGAAGAAGAATATTTTTCAACCTTCCATCGTCCTCAACAGTGAGTGCTCCTCCAAAATAAAGGCAAATATTCATTCGAAATTTGTCCTTGTACCGCTGCTTCAACGATCCTGGGAAGGTACTGGTTGACTACGGTTCGACCGTATGGTGATTTGGTAGTGCTATTCAAATACCGTGAAGGAGTGTTGTATCTTGGGAGACCAGCGTCCATTATCCCGTTAGCACCGGTGCGGGGGACGTAATTGTCTTAAGGAGATTCGCTCTAAGCGTACCTCACTCCAAATACTGTATAAGTGGATTAAATCCTTTATTCAGGGGATATACTTTATAGTATATCGAGACTGATTCAGATTCAGTCTAATTGGTGTTTAATCAAGGAAGGAAATGAAAGGTGGTTCTTAAATTAAGGAACGTTTTATTAAACGGAAAACCTCCCACTTGATATTTGCCGACCTGGCCAATTAGATTGTTGATATTTCAGTGATCTTGATTAGTTGTCAGATCGATTCCTGTTAAGCAGAATATCCAACTATCTTAAGACATTTATTTATTGAAGTTTCTTACTTCTGTTCTGCTTGAACTTGCAGAAAATGTCTGAGACTAATCAAGATAGCTATAGCAAGGCACCAAACATGCCGCTACAAGCTTTGATGCCAATTCCACTTCCTAACCCGAAGCCGGAGAAGCCAGGAAAATTTAACGGCACAGATTCAAGAGGTGGCAACAGAAGATGCTCTTCTACTTGACCACTCTTCATCTGGCCAGATTCCTGCAAGAAGATCCACCAGAGCCCGCAACTGATGCATGGACTCAATGTGGCTTCCTTTGCCGAAATTATATTTTAAATGGACTGGATGACTCTCTTTACAATGTCTACAGTCCCATCACAACGGCAAAAAAGTTATGGGCCAGTCTTGACAAGAAGTACAAGACTGAGGATGCTGGTACTAAGAAGTTCGTCGTAGGACGATTTCTGGAGTACAAAATGGTGGACAGCAAGACTGTAATCAATCAGGTGCAAGAGTTCCAACTTATCTTGCACGAGATAGAAGCCGAAGGTATGATTCTTCCTGAAACATTTCAGGTTGCTACTATCGTGGAGAAACTCCTACCTGCGCGGAGAGATTTCAAGAACTACCTGAAGCACAAGCGAAAGGAGTTGAAGTTGGAAGATCTCATTGTGAGGCTTCGAATCGAGGAGGACAACAGAAAGTCCGAGAAAAGGAGCAGTAAGAACTCCTACGAAGCAAAAGCCAATGTGATCGAAGACTCAAAGGGGAAAGCGTCTACTTCCAAAGGCTTAAAGCGGAAGAAGACTTCCCAGGGGTACAAAGGCAAGGTCCAAGAAGGCAAGAACATGCGCTTCAAGGGAACCTGCTACATCTGCAACAAAGAGGGGCATAAGGCGAATGAATGTCGCAGCCGTCTCAAAAAGAACAAGAAAAGCCACTCACAGGCAAACTTGACCGACCATGAGTCTCCAAGCCTTTCAGCTGTGGTGTCAGAAGTGAATCTGACAACTAACAATAAGGATTGGTGGGTAGACACTGGGGCTACTCGGCACATCTGCTCTGAGAAATTATTATTCTCTGAATATCAAATACTGAAGCAAGATGAGCAACTATTCATGGGTAATTCAGATTCCTCAAAGGTTGAAGGAAAGGGCAAGGTCATCCTGAAGTGGACATCGGGAAAGAGCTTACTCTTAACGATGTGCTTCATGTTCCAGACATCCGCAAGAATTTGATCTCCGGATCAATACTTAGTAAGAAAGGATTTAGAATGGTATTTGAATCCGATAAATTTGTACTTACTAAGGGAGGGATGTATGTGGGAAAGGGTTATCTTGTTGATGAACTTTTTAAAGCCAATGTTGCAGTGGTAGATAAAAAGTCTGTGTATTTGTACCCGAAGCTTATAAAAAAGAAATTCTTCTGTTTATTTGCTTGAGTCTCCTATTTTGTGGCATGCTAGATTAGGACATGTAAATTACAAGTCATTAAAGAACTTGTCTAATCTGGGATATAATCCTAAACTCAACTTGGAAGAAATTCGCAAGTGTGAGATTTGTGTTGAGGCCAAGTTGGCGAAAATTCATTTCACTCAATTGATCGAAATACAGAACTTTAGGGTTAATTCATAGCGATCTGTGTGACTTGAAGTTTATGCCAACTAGAGGCGGTAAAAAGTATTTCATTACTTTTATCGATGACTGTACAAGATACTGTTATGTGTATCTTTTAAACAGTAAGGATGAGGCAATAAATATGTTTATAACATATAAAGCCGAAGTTGAGAATCAACTCAACAAGAAAATCAAGATTCTAAAATCCGATAGAGGCGGAGAATATGAATCAAATGATTTTAGTGAGTTATGTGCTAATTTTGGTATAATCCATCAAACTACAGCACCATACACTCCTCAGCAAAATGGAATTGCTGAATGGAAAAACAGAACTTTAAAGGAGATGGTTAATTCCATGCTCGTAAGTTCTGGAGCTTCGCAGAACTTGTGGGGGGAAGCTCTATTAACTGCAAATTATATTCTAAATAGAGTACCTCACAAGAAACTTGGTCTTATGCCATTCGAGTTATGGCATGGAAGGACACCTTCCTACCATTACCTCAAAATATGGGGGTGCCTAGCAAAGTGCTAGCACCATTACCTAAAAAGACTAAGTTGAGAGCAAAAACTATGGACTGCGTATTCATAGGTTATGCCTTGAATAGTAGTGCCTACAGATTTCTGGTTCATAAATCAGAAATACCAGATATTCATGTAAACATGATTATCGAATCGAGAGATGCTGTGTTCTTTGAAGATATCTTTCCATACAAACGGGAAGCAGATAAGACTTCTGGGAAAAGAACACACGAGATGGCGTTCAGGGACGAAAGCCCCGAGGAACCAATTGTTAATGCGAAAACTGAACCAAGAAGAAGTCAGAGATCTAGAATCTCAAAATCTTTTGGTCCAGATTTCATAGCATACGCTATTGAGAGTGAGCCTCAAACATTTAAAGAGGTTATGTCAACCCCAGAAGCACAAATGTGGAAAGAAGCTATAAATAGCGAAATAGAATCCATACTAAGTAATCATACTTGGGAATTGGTAAACTTGCCTCCTGGCAGTAAATCAATTAGGTGTAAGTGGATTTTCAAACGAAAATTAAAACCCGATGGATCATCGATAAGTACAAGGCTAGATTAGTAGCCAAGGGTTATCGACAAAAAGAAGGACTTGACTACTTCGATACTTATTCACCAGTAACAAGAATAACGTCCATTCGGATGTTGATTGCAATTGCAGTATTGCATAACTTAGATATTCATCAAATGGATGTCAAGACTGCATTCTTAAATGGTGAATTAAATGAAGAGATATATATGGAGCAACCTGAAAGATTTAAAGTCAAGGGCCAAGAACACAAGGTGTGTAAATTGGTAAAATCCTTATACGGTTTAAAGCAGGCTCCAAAACAATGGCATGAGAAATTTGATAGTGTCATGATCAAAAATGGATTCACTATCAATGAATGCGATAAGTGTGTGTACACTAAAACAGTTGGAAATGCATGTATCATTGTTTGTCTTTATGTAGACGACATGTTGATACTTGGGACTAATATTGAGATTATTAAGTCCACTAAACGAATGTTATCCAACAGTTTTGACATGAAGGATCTAGGGGTTGCTGATGTAATTTTAGGAATTAAAATCACCAGAACACCAGATGGAATCAGTCTATCTCAATCTCACTACGTGGATAAGATGATAGAAAGATTCAAGGATCATGGGATAAAGGAATATACAAATCCTTTTCTCCCACACATCCACCTTCATAAGAATACAGGAACTGGAATACGCCAGTTGGAGTATTCTCAGATTATCGGAAGTCTAATGTATTTGATGAATTGCACTAGACCCGATATTGCTTACGCTGTAAGCAAGTTAAGTAGATACACTAGCAATCCTAGTGATCTACATTGGACCGCTCTACTACGAGTATTGGGTTACGTATCACATACCAAGGAATATGCCTTGAGATATGGACAGTATCCACCTGTACTGGAAGGATACAGTGATGCTAATTGGATTGCAGATTCTGAGGAATCAAAATCAACTAGCGGATACGTATTTACTCTAGCAGGAGCAGCGGTATCATGGAAGTCTTCTAAGCAAACATGTATTGCCCGTTCCACTATGGAATCAGAATTCATAGCCTTAGATAAGGCTGGAGAAGAAGCAGAATGGCTTCGACACTTCTTAGAAGATATACCATTATGATAAAAGCCAGTGCCCGCTATATGTATACACTGCGATAATCAAGCAGCTATATCTAGGGCACAAAATGTTATATACAACGGTAAGTCTAGACATATTCGTCGTAGACATAATACCGTGAAGCAGTTGCTCTCAAATGGAATTATCTCTATTGACTTTGTATCGTCAAAGGATAATTTAGCGGATCTGCTTACTAAAGGTTTAAGTGGAGAGCGTATAAACTGCGCATCGAGGGGAATGGGTCTAAAAGCCTAACCTTACTGAGTTAGCTTAATGAAAACCTCACTTAGCGACTGGAGATCCCACGGACTAAGTTCAAGAGGAAAAACTAGTTATGATTGACTCAACAAGTAAGCACTTGGGAGCTTGACTCCAATCCATTCCTAAGGTGCACATAAGTGCTTTTCTACAAGTGGATTAAGGATAAGCTTAACGCTTTTAATGATGCCTATATCTTGTTACTAATCAAGTGGAGTAGAGTAGACTACTCTTAATAGGTCCATCACCTATGTGAGTATAGAATTGGGTCGGCTCTTTGGGAATTTCTATGGAGGCTGTTATTCCCTAAAGACACTCTCTGAAACCAAGAATGTCCAGGGCCAAAACGGACACAACCGAGAACCAAAGTTAATTTGGAAAGTCACTGTGTGAAGCTTGTTGACTTGGCTTACACTAACGGCTAACAGTTCAAGACCTAGTTCACTGATTAGTCAGTAAGTCCGATAAAGCTTTCGCTCTGGAAGGTTCAAGACCTAGTTCACCTATCCTTATGCAGTTTCTTTTCTCAAGTACCTTTCACAATAGAGTCAGTCTCTTTGTGTGTCATTTCCTTAAATCTCCATTCATTGTGGGGGATGTTGGAATTGAAGAATATAAGTATTAATCTTCGAGTTGAATTATGACGAGATCCGTTGATCGAATCAATTGGACATCGTTGGAGTGTGTTCTCCTTCCATTGGGGATGAACATGGTATATTCACATGTTCAATTCCGACTTCGAATGAATGAGATATTCAAGTCTAAAGATTGCCTAATTCAAAGCCAAAACGGGACTAAAGGTAACTAAAAGCATTTAGTCCCATATTGGCCATGGGATGGAAATTTGTGGTGTATAAATAGAGAAAATTGAGAACAAAGGGCTTGCCCTTTGGGTACTTGGAGTTTTCGCGCGCGATTGGGAGGGATCTTGATTAGTTGTCAGATCGATTCATGTTAAGCAGAATATCCAACAATTTTTATTTTTCTTAATTAATTTTATTTTAATATTATTATGCGGTCAACTTTGTGGTCAACTTTTTCACTTCCACTTCCACATTATTATCCAAACACCGGAAAAGACATAACATTTTCGAAACCATACTTCCCAACAACATCCAAACACCGGAAAACTTACTAATAAATTCTCAAGTTCCAAAGGGAATTATTATCACTTCCTCACTTTCTTACTTCCTCACTTCCTTAATGGATATTCCCTATTGCAGGCCAACCAGAGTTCCAGAATTCATGGCGAGCCCTGGGCTCGTCTATAATTTTCTTTACAAGGGAATTTGATTCACATATGGAGGGTTGACATGTGGTTGACAGATTATTAAATCTTTCATGGTGCCTTTGCTTCATAGCCGATACTATTGTCAAAAGAGGCCTAAAGAATTATGACAAGGATGAGGAAACAACATGGTTCCTATTGACTTCAGTTACAGAATATTTCACACGAATCGAGTTATATGATTAAAATTTCAATAGTTTTATTTCTTTTGCTAGAATAGTAAACAACATCAAACTTTCATCTCAAATGATACATTCAGTCTCCCAAAAAAAAAAAAAAAATCTATGAATGACTCTCTAATACCTCTGTTCACTCTAATATCCTGAGCACTTCTTACTAGCCACGGGCCCACAACGAACAGACAGAATAAAAATCAGCAATAAAACACTCAATCACGCTTCACCAACATAAAACGATCGTTGGTAAGAAATAATTAAACTAATAATGCAGATACATGCGCAGACTACCCTAATTTTATTCGAGAATCAACTAAAAATAATATATTATGCCGCAAAAGATTCTACGATAAAATCACGTCTAATTAATTACAAACAATGATATATACACAATCTTTCATTTGTAGACAACAGTTAAATCAATAAAATATTAGAAATTAAATATCAAACTCGAGTTTAATTTAAATGTCCAGACCACCTCAAATAATTTTCACTCATCTCATCCTCAATTGGCACTGCCTGTGGTTTCCCACGAAGGTGCACACACTCGCCCTTCTGCCTTTTCTCGTTTTGGCATCCAATCCATCTCAACTTTTTCAAATAAAAGCTCATGTAATATAAACAAATACATTAAACAAGTTAACTTATCTCACAAAGCAACAGTACCTCTAATAATGAGTGAATACTTCTTCACTGTAGCAATATTCATCTCTTAGTTCTTAGAAGCAAGGAAGTAGGAAAAATCAGTTGAACAAACTATATGCATACAGGTTGGTGACTGTAGGGAGAGAGGAGATAAAAGCTCACCGGAAGAGACACCATAAGAGATAGTGTAGAAATCAGAATCTAGAAGGAGCGAGAAGCAGTCCATATGCAGTCAGAATAGAAGGTCGGTCGACCGCCCGGTCGACCGAGTCGACCGACATGCACAACATGGTGCATAGGAGCAGTTCAGTTGACCGACCGGTTGACCGACTGCAGAAGTCAGTTTTTGTTAAGGGACGGTCGACTGTTCGGTCGACTGACTGGCACAGTCCAGGGTCTCTGTTGTAGTGCGATCGACTGACCGGTCGACCGAAGGAAGGAGTCGGTCGACCGGCTTGGTCGACCGACAGGCGAATCTGCTTCTCCTATTGGGATTCGAACTTTGTTTCTGAAAAAGAGTCGAATATAATTATGGTTTCCTAAAACTCTAGGACTCTCTGACTATAAATAAAGAGGTAGAGCCCATGAATTGTATCCCCTGAAAAAACCTGTAATTGATTGTTGAATAAATAAATCTCTCTCCCTTGCCCCGAGGACGTAGGCAAATTGCCGAACCTCGTTAATATTGTGTTTGGCTTTCTCTCTTGTTTATTTGTTCGTCTCTTGGCTACTTCTCTCGTGCATCTCTCTTTGTTGATTGAGGTTTCTCATTGGTTGTTGCCCCGCGTGCAACAAGTGGTATCAGAGCTTCCCAGGTTCATCATGGGATCGTGTGTCGATTCCAAGAGCATTGATGGCTGTTTGGCGTATATCGTGTGTCGATCTCAGAACAGCATTTTGGATTGCTCAAGGAATCAAATTTCGTAGAGTAGATCCTTTCGAAAACTCTCCTAGGGTTTCACTTTAAGGTAAAGACTCTATCATTATCTAGTTTTTTGATCAACTCCATTTATTTTCCGCGTTGTTTTGAGGAACCTATTGAGAAGATGGCTGGAGGTAGTACACCTATGGTGAAAACTATGAATCCACATCCATTGAAGATTGATGTGGTAAAGTTTGATGGTAAAATTAACTTTAAGATGTGGAGATGTGAGGTGATGGATGCATTGACGACATCAAATTCGAAGACACTCTATAATTAGAGAAAAAGTCTGAGGCTACTACTGAAGAGGAATGGGACAAAATGAATCAAACGGCGGGTGGTTTGATAAAGTCTTATTAACACAAGATATTAAGTATCATGTGTTATATGAAACATCTGCAAGGCATCCTGGAGAAGAAATATCTGACAAAAAGCATCGATTCGCATTTGCAATTGAAGAGGAGGCTTTATCTCTTCCAGATGAAGAGATGACTGTCCATTGATGAATTCATGAATAACTACAACAAGCTTCTTACAGACTTAGTTAACGTAAATGTCAAGATCGAAGAAGAGGATAAGGCAGTGATTTTATTGAATTCTCTTCCTGAACAAGAGTATGAGACCTTCACCCTAACTTTGATCAATGGTAGACAAACACTTAACTACAGTGAGGTGTCAGCTGCTCTTGTAAATTATGAAGTAAGGAGACAGGTCAAGCTGTTTTCTTCAGAGGGTACATCAGCAAAGACGTTGATGGTAAGAGGCAGAAGTTTCAATTGAAAGGGCAAAAGCGAGCATGAGAGATCAAAGTTCAGACCAGAGTTCAGAGATCTGAAAAAGAACCAGTGTACTTTCTGTAAAGATCTAGGGCACTGGAAGATTGATTGTCTAAGGATCGAGGATAAGAATAAGAAGGAGTCGAAGACGAGGCAAATCTCGCACAGGTGGTCAGTAATCAAGCCAGTACTTCACAGGCATATGGATCAGACTCAGACTCATCGGTATTCTCTTTCTCCATTACTACTCCTATTATTGGTTACTAAGGAGACTCTGAGTTAATCTTAGACACTGGAGCAACATATTATGTATGCCCAAACATGAATTGATTTTTTAGATTTGAGAAGCTAGATGGATGTTCTGTTATCATGGGTGATAATCGCCCATGTAACATGGAAGGAATAGGTACAGTCCAAATCAAGATGTTTGATGGGATGGTGCAAAAATTGAAAGAAGTGAAGTATGTACCTCAATTTAAAAGGAATCTTATCTCTGTTGGTGCATTGGAAGCATCGGGCCATGGAGTATCTATTAGAGATGGTATTCTCAAGATGAATAAAGGTTCCATGGTGGTGTTAAAGGGCGTCCTACGCAATAACTTATACTACTTGATGGGTAGTATGGTTACAGGGTGAGTGGTGACTTCTATTTTTCAGAAGGTGATTGCACACAGGTCTGGTATATGATGGTCGGACATATAGGAGAAATTTTTTTGCAAGCTTCAGTAAAGAAGGGATTATTGGAAAGTACATCTACCTGTAACATGAAATTGGGTGGACATAGCGTTCTAGACAAGAAGACGAAGGTGAAATTTGGCACCTCTACTCACCGCTCGGAAGGTCTTCTTGATTGTGTTCACGTAAGTATTTGGGGATCTGTCAAGACTGCATTGCTTGGTGGTCATTGATACTGTCTCTTTTATTGATAATTTACTAGACATTGTTAGATATATCCATGAGACAAAGATTTGAAGCCCTAGAAATGCTGGTGAAGTGGAAGGACATGATGGAGAAATATACTGGTAGAAAGATTAAGGAGCTCCAAATTGGTAATGTTAAAAGATATAAGAACAAATTCGTACAATTTGGCTAGAACAATGATATTGGTACTCATTTCACAAATAGAATACATGGGTTGGTTAAGAGAATCAACCGTTCATTACTGGAGAAGGTTCAGTGTTTGCTATTTAATGCACGTTAGACAAATCGTTTTGGGCTGAGGCGATTGTATATGCTAGTCATCTCATAAATGAACTGTTATCGACTGCGATAGGAGGCAAAACTCCATTTGATATTTGGTCAGGTGGAGCTGTTCAGGATTATAATTTGCTGCGGGTATTTGAAAGTCCGGCCTATTTTAGTGCCAAAGATAGCAAGGTAAATCCACGAGTAAAGAGGTATGTGTTTTTGGGTGTCAAAAAGAACATGAAAGGCTACAAGTTATGGACCCCGAAAATAAGAAGATTGTGTTGAGTAAGCATGTCACATTTGATGAGACTTCATTATTGAAGTCTGCCGTCTCTCAGTAGGTGGAGAAAACGAAGACCTAGGATTTATCTACCAAACATTTTTCTAGGTCTTCTATCGCTTCATTACCACTGGGTGCTGATAGTGACATGTCCAATTTCTTCCAGTGACGGTCAATGCAAGCTGGGATGGGCATGTTGGCTCTATCATACTAGGCCAACTCATATGCACATAGTAAGTCATGCATTTTTCTCAATAACCATTTACAAGTTTTTGTATTCACTCTGACGATGCTAACTAGTTTGGATTCATCGACAATCTTTTTCAATGCACCGATGGAAACCGCACCATGCAGATGTAAGATCACCTAGAGGGGGGGTGAATAGGTGATGGCTAATCTAATGGTCACTTGTGAACAAATAATGCGGAATTAAAACTAAGTTGACCAAATTAAAATTTCTTTTAATTAAACACTTATGTATAACTCAAGAGTGTTGCCGAATTCCCCTTGCGAGGCTCTGGACAAGCTCCTCTAGATTCCCCTTGAATGGGTTGAGGTGCCGCGTTGGCTCTCTTGGTTGAATACTAGTGTTAACAACAATCCCAAGCAAGTATGTATATCAATTATGAGCACAAGGGAATATATCATGCATATATGAGATGAACACAATAAATTGAATGCAAGATATAAAATAGAGACAAAGAGAGAGAGAGGGAAGAGTAAGCAATCGCAAACACAAAGGGTTTGTTTCGAGGTTCGAGCACACTTGCTCTACATCCCCGCCTTCGACACACGAAGGATTTCCACTATGCAAGATCCCACCGGATCTCTCCTCGGTGCCGTACACCTACAAACCCTCGGACTCCCAAGTCCCGTACACACGCAAGTCCACCGACTCGCCGAGGCCGTACCTCTACCAATGAGTTCACAACCGAACTCCAACCACAACGAGCACACTTGCCCGCTTCCTCAAAGTACAAAGAAAAATCTCTTTGATGATCACAACACTTGATCACCTAAAGAGTACTCTCACTACAACACACCTATAAGAATATCTAGCAATGGAAAGCTCAAGTGTGTGGTGAGAAAATGAAGGAAAGAAAGCTTTGTTGGAAACACAAGAAATCACTTAAACACTCTCTTGATAAAAACTCTTCCTTTTGATTGGAAGTATTTGCACTAAAAATCTTGTAGAGAAACTCCTCTAAAAGTGTCTGAAAAACAGCTCAAGAAGTCTCCTAAATGTTAACCTCAAAACAGATGACAAAATCCCAATTTATAGGCTGCTAGAAAATAGAGCCGTTGGGGTTCTGTCAGAGCTGGCGGTCGACCTCCGGTCGACCGGCCAACGGTCATTTTTCTGACCGTTGCAGCCACGGTCGACTGGTGAGTCGACCGCTCTTCTGGAAAGAACTGTCGGTCGACCGATCCGGTCGACTGGCATTTTCCAGAGAGCAACAGGTTTGGGTCGGTCGAGTATCGGTCGACTCCGGTCGACTGATACGCACATGCACAAAAACTGTGCATGTCGGTCGAGTGCCGGTCGACTGCCGGTCGACCGGTCACTGAGAAATTCTGAAAAATCAGAACTTCCAGGACCTGGACAATTTGGATTTAGGTTATGGGTCTTGGATAAAATGTTTTGGTCTTGAAAAATCATAGAGTATGAGCATGTGTCATACTACTATCAGGGTAAAATACTTGGTAAAAATTCTTTTGATAAAAACCTAATTTTCCATGAAATGTTTTCCAAACCTTTATCAAATACAAAAACAAGATATTTGAGTCCATTTAAAAGCATGGTGTGTATGGATATGATCCACTACACAATCAATATGAAATATCTATGTTTTTGAAATCTAGTATACAACTTGGTTTTGGTTAAAGAATATACATGATAGAAATACCAAAAACCAACAAATATTTTGTCTTAAAGAAAAATCTTTTTCTAAAATAAAAGTTCTTTTCTAAAAACAAAATCTTTTATGAAATCAATTAAATCAAGAGTTCTAATCAAGAGTGTGTGTGTGATATAGACTTGAGCAATCCACCAACTATCTAACCTTTACATCTTTTACTAAAACAAAAATACAAATTCTATACCTAGACCCAAGTCTTCAACTTCTTGAAGTCTTCACTTGAAGGCTTCTCATCTTCTTGACTTGGTCCAAGCTTGATCCAAAAACTCCTTGGATCACAACATGCAAGCTCCAAATCTTGTTCTTTAATCCTTTGTTGAGCTATGCACCTACTAAGATCTTGATCATGAATCTGTCACTAATTAAACACAAGATCATTAGTAACTATAACTACATGAGTTGATCATCATCAAAACTAGGGTGAAGGGCCTTTGGGCCAACAATCTCCCCCTTTTTGATGATGACAAAACTCATGGAGTTATATATGCATGGATTAAAGTAAAGCTTCAAAGAAGCTCCCCCTTAACTCATGCATACCAAATAAATACAGGATATGGCAATAAAAGCACATGACATGTATGCAATGTAGGAGATGCAATAAAATCAAATCTTTTGCTCCTAATTGCAAGACAACATATATACATAAATACAAATCTTACTCCCCCTTAAGCAAGGAACCAAATACTTCTCCCCCTTAAGTAAGGAAATCATGAAATCATATAAAATCACAAATTCTTCTCCCCCTTTTTGTCAATCATCAACAAAGGGTTCAAAGAAAAATACATCAAACAAATTTTCTCCCCCTTTTTGTTAAAAATAAGGAAATCAAGGAGGGTAAATACAAATCAATCAATAAAATTTATATGCGATATAAATTCATGAAGAGGAAGACGTTAAGTTAGCTTCCCGACACATATACATTACATGAAAGAGGGATGACAAGCCCTAATTCACATAACGTATAATATGTCATGCATAAGAGGAGATGTGAAGCTCCCCTACACACGTATATCATATAAAGAAGAGTTGTCAAGCTCCTCAATTTATAATATACTCAACATGAATCTACATATGGAAGAGATGTTAAGCTCTCCTTGCATATAGACAATACAAATCAAAAATTTGAATTTTTCTTTATCAAAACAAAATTTTAACTTTTTCTTAGTAACAACAAATTTTGAGATATCAATTGTAAAATAATCAAATTTTGAATTTTTGATACCAATTTCAAAACACAATGCATAAGCTTATTATGAAATACCAATTTGAAATCTAAGTAAGCTTAGCATCAACAATCTTTGTGCTTTAAAGGAAATACCACTTGTAAAATAAGCACAAATAGATAACATATATGTATGACAAGATAATACCAATAGAAATTGATATAATTTGAAGGCATTCATACATACAATCAAAATATGAATATACACAACATGAAGTCATATTGATACCAATTGCAAATAACCAATGATACCAATTGAAAAGTAAGCATAAGTGTATACATCATATAATCTACCATATGAAGAATTCGAACTAGTTAAATGAACTTGTTTTAAGAACTAGTACGAGATCCTTCCATCAAGGAATAAGTTAAAAAGTTTTTCATGAAAGATCAATGAAACACAAGGCACTAAAAACACTCTAATCCATAAAGTCCATATTTTCAAAAATGAGTGTACTAATGTTATGTGAAACATGGCATCATGAAAATTGCAATAAAACTCAATATTCCTTCAAATCATAAATTTTGAATTCTTGAAATCCATCACAAAAATTTTAATATATGAAAATCATCAAAATTATATTTCATAGCATATGTATGTTTTGACAAGACATTAAGTATACATACATATCCCCAAAATACAATTGAGTCCTTATAAATAGATTTGCATGAAAAGCAAATGACTCAAGAGGTATCCATGTATATCTTAATGTTTTGGCAAAATAACCATATACATGAAATGAAATCACATGATCATAACATAAATCCAAATGGGAATACAAGTTTAAGAATGTAATGATCATCAAAACTAAGCAATACAAGTACATCTAATGGGTTCAAATATGCATTCAAGTACACATATCAATAGATTTATTTGTGCCCAAAATATGTTCAAGTATAAATCCTAGTGTTGATAGAAATTAACATTTAAACTAATATTCAATACATGAAGCGTTCAAATCTTGAGAATATAAAAGAATTTATCCATAAAATCAAAAATAGGATCATGTGCAAATCTTGAAGAATAGATAACTAGTTTAAATGAATTTTTGACAAACTAGTTAAAGATCCTTCATAAATAAAAATCATATGTTTTTCATGAATAATACTAAATACATAAAAGTTCAAGCACTCATATTCCATAAAGCTCCAAATTATATCTTTCTTGAAGATCGAGTGTTCAAAGGTTATGTAAGTAGTATCTACATGAAATTAGTCATTGAAGCCCAAATCAAATATGACTAATCAAAGTTTTTATCAATCAACACATAAAAATCATTTTATCAAAACAAATCATCTTGAAAATAATCTACATGGTATATGTATGAATTATACAAATCTAACAATATGCATACATATCCCAAAAATAAAAGAGTCTATTAAATGTTTGCATGAAGGCAAGAGACTCACGGGTATACATGTATATTTATTAGATTTGAATTAAACATGCATATACATGAAGTAAATCACGAAAATTGGCAAAACATGTATATATGAGAATTATCAAAACTAGATTATACATATGCATAAAGTGGATACAAGTGAGCATGAAGTTCAATTATTTAAGAGTCAATTGTAATTCACTATTTGTACATGTATAGATACAAGTTTTGAAATATTCTACATCTAAGCATGTAAATACCACATGAAGCACAAAAAAAAATCTTAAAACATGAACATGCTATGAATATGATAAAAGTATAAAGCATGTACATAAATAAAATAGGAGTTTAGAGGTTGTTACCAACTCCAAAACTCCAAGTATGGTGGTTGTCCCACCAAGCTCCTTGATAGTGATGCAACCAAGTGTATGTCCATCATGTCCATTGCAATCACTACCAAGGTACCAACCTTCTCACGTTTTGTGAGATCCCACACCTACATCAAAATCAAAAGGTGGGGTTTTGGTACCCATGTTTTCTTGGGTCCTTTGGGGTTAGCATTGTTGTAAGGAACCCAAAATTTATTATACTTAGCAAAATATAGATATGGTTTCTTATCAAAACAATATTTTGCTAGATGGCCTTTGCGGCCGCAATGTGTACAAATGTACACCTTAGCATGATGCTTATGAGTGTGATTGTGATCGTGATGTGCACCATAAGCATGAGCATGATGAGTATGATGATGTGCTTGAGCATGTGGAACTTGTTTCTTTTGAAACAAAGATTCCAACTTAGAATGATTGAATGCACATGTGCTCAAATTAGAGCTCAAATTATTTATCTTATTTTTCAAGTTCTTAATCTCATTAGTAGTGGCATGAAAAGCATGATGAGATGAAGAATCATTTTTCTTTTCTTTTGAGAAACATTATCTTTTCTTTTTCAACAAATTTTCTTTTTAAAGATTTGTTTTCTTGCAAAATACTTTCCTTTTGTTTTTCTACCATAGCAATCTTATCCTTCAAAGACATATTCCCTTCACATAAATCATTCAATTTAGACATAAGGGAAACATTCTCATTTTTCAAATTCTCATTTTCTTTTTCTAAACATGCAAGTTTATTTCTAAGAGAATCATTTTCTACATGCATGCAATCAAATTTCTTTTTCAAAATATTGTTGTCTTTTTCTAAGCATGCAATGTTATCTCTAAAAGAGTCTTGTTCTATATGCATGCAAGCAATGTCCTTTTTCAAATTTTTATTTTCTTCTTAATTATGTCATATCTTTCAAGCAATAATTGGCATAAAGAATTTAGCTCATCATATGACATACTAGCATCCTCATCATCGGATTCGGTATTTACCTCAAGGGGGTCATCCCCTTGGACCATGTAGCACTTGTTGGAGGTGTCGCTTCCAACATCCGAATCACTCCCCGCATAGTATTGTTCATTTTCGCCAAGGGAGATGAGGGTGTTCCAAGCTACAAAAGCCGATTCAATGTTAGAAACCTAGATAAATAATCATCATTTAGGGTACATTTAAGAGCATGAAGAGCTTTTGCATTAGCCTCAATGTACTTGCTATTTGAACAATAATCATTATTAGTAGTAGCAAGATAGACACTAAATCCTAGGGCTTTGAGGAACAAGGACATCTTAACCTTCCAAGTTTGGATGTTAAGGATGTCAAAGGTGGGTGGTGACATAAAGTCCATGGTGAGGTGTGTGTGTACAACAAATATTGTGATTAGCCCAAATGTAGGATCTTTAACTCTTAGGTTGTTAGACCCTTATCAAGAGCACTAGCTCTGATACCAATTGTAAGATCACCTAGAGGGGGGGGTGAATAGGTGATGGCTAATCTAATGGTCACTTGTGAACAAATAATGCGGAATTAAAACTAAGTTGACCAAATTAAAATTTCTTTTAATTAAACACTTATGTATAACTCAAGAGTGTTGCCGAATTCCCCTTGCGAGGCTCTGGACAAGCTCCTCTAGATTCCCCTTGAATGGGTTGAGGTGCCGCGTTGGCTCTCTTGGTTGAATACTAGTGTTAACAACAATCCCAAGCAAGTATGTATATCAATTATGAGCACAAGGGAATATATCATGCATATATGAGATGAACACAATAAATTGAATGCAAGATATAAAATAGAGACAAAGAGAGAGAGAGAGGGAAGAGTAAGCAATCGCAAACACAAAGGGTTTGTTTCGAGGTTCGAGCACACTTGCTCTACATCCCCGCCTTCGACACACGAAGGATTTCCACTATGCAAGATCCCACCGGATCTCTCCTCGGTGCCGTACACCTACAAACCCTCGGACTCCCAAGTCCCGTACACACGCAAGTCCACCGACTCGCCGAGGCCGTACCTCTACCAATGAGTTCACAACCGAACTCCAACCACAACGAGCACACTTGCCCGCTTCCTCAAAGTACAAAGAAAAATCTCTTTGATGATCACAACACTTGATCACCTAAAGAGTACTCTCACTACAACACACCTATAAGAATATCTAGCAATGGAAAGCTCAAGTGTGTGGTGAGAAAATGAAGGAAAGAAAGCTTTGTTGGAAAACACAAGAAATCACTTAAACACTCTCTTGATAAAAACTCTTCCTTTTGATTGGAAGTATTTGCACTAAAAATCTTGTAGAGAAACTCCTCTAAAAGTGTCTGAAAAACAGCTCAAGAAGTCTCCTAAATGTTAACCTCAAAACAGATGACAAAATCCCAATTTATAGGCTGCTAGAAAATAGAGCCGTTGGGGTTCTGTCAGAGCTGGCGGTCGACCTCCGGTCGACCGGCCAACGGTCATTTTTCTGACCGTTGCAGCCACCGGTCGACTGGTGAGTCGACCGCTCTTCTGGAAAGAACTGTCGGTCGACCGATCCGGTCGACTGGCATTTTCCAGAGAGCAACAGGTTTGGGTCGGTCGAGTATCGGTCGACTCCGGTCGACTGATACGCACATGCACAAAAACTGTGCATGTCGGTCGAGTGCCGGTCGACTGCCGGTCGACCGGTCACTGAGAAATTCTGAAAAATCAGAACTTCCAGGACCTGGACAATTTGGATTTAGGTTATGGGTCTTGGATAAAATGTTTTGGTCTTGAAAAATCATAGAGTATGAGCATGTGTCATACTACTATCAGGGTAAAATACTTGGTAAAAATTCTTTTGATAAAAACCTAATTTTCCATGAAATGTTTTTCCAAACCTTTATCAAATACAAAAACAAGATATTTGAGTCCATTTAAAAGCATGGTGTGTATGGATATGATCCACTACACAATCAATATGAAATATCTATGTTTTTGAAATCTAGTATACAACTTGGTTTTGGTTAAAGAATATACATGATAGAAATACCAAAAACCAACAAATATTTTGTCTTAAAGAAAAATCTTTTTCTAAAATAAAAGTTCTTTTCTAAAAACAAAATCTTTTATGAAATCAATTAAATCAAGAGTTCTAATCAAGAGTGTGTGTGTGATATAGACTTGAGCAATCCACCAACTATCTAACCTTTACATCTTTTACTAAAACAAAAATACAAATTCTATACCTAGACCCAAGTCTTCAACTTCTTGAAGTCTTCACTTGAAGGCTTCTCATCTTCTTGACTTGGTCCAAGCTTGATCCAAAAACTCCTTGGATCACAACATGCAAGCTCCAAATCTTGTTCTTTAATCCTTTGTTGAGCTATGCACCTACTAAGATCTTGATCATGAATCTGTCACTAATTAAACACAAGATCATTAGTAACTATAACTACATGAGTTGATCATCATCAAAACTAGGGTGAAGGGCCTTTGGGCCAACAGCAGAAACTTGAATTGAGATGGCTTAAAGTTGTGTAGTGCAACATTACAGCTCTTCTCAAATGAGCCTTTAAAATTTTCGACACAGGAATGTCCATCCAAATTTTCGACTGGATAGTGATTATGAATATCAGACACAACCATAAGAACCCATCCAGTTGTATTGGACAACTCCTTACCCTTCAGTCAAACGGACAACCGCATTTCTTACTTCATGTACTCCTTGCCCCCTTTGTTTGGAATCTTCACAGTTCTATTTCTGTAAGTTCCCTTTCTATCACAACTTAGGAGTACCCATTCATTTTTTCGCATTCCAGAGACGTCAGATCTCTTCACAACGAGGAAAATTCTTGTGCCATTGCAACTTCTCGAGCCCATTTTATCAATGTATCTCGACTTTCAAAAATCTCATACGTGGTGAAGTATTCATCGTAATCTACTCTTGCAAGTTTAGTACCACCATTGCTATATTGGGGAGAAGTTTGCTCCTGCAAATGGTTCACACTGAGAAACAGCTGGTTAACTCAGATATAGTTCGATAGGAGAAAAATATAGCAATACTTCCTGTTCGGTTGGACACAACTGAACGTTATTACTCTCTTCGGCCGTGTCCGACCAAATAGTGCTTTAACGTTTGGCCGTGAGCGGCCAAACAAAATATATCTGTTCGGTTGTACACCTCGAACAGTGAATTACACATTTTTAGTGTAATTCGTTGTCCGGTTGCAGCCAACCGAACATACAATAAATGTTCGACTGGAACCAACCGAACATTTATCATATGTTCGGTTGGCTCCCGCCGAACGTTAGGCAGTCGAGGGCTGAACAAGAGCGTAACCTATTTTAATAAATTTTTTTGGAAAGATTTTAATCGATAAAAACTAACCTTTCGGTGTTGGCAAGCTCCGTAGTTGTTAGTTGCTTCTCTATTAATACACCCAACGAGATGTAGGTTAAGTATGAGTGTCGGTAAATTTTTTTTAAGATTTCAGCTTGGGAAGAAGTGAAGGAAGAAGATGAAGATTAGATGGTGCTTCTAATGGGGGGGTGCCTTCATAAAAGCGGGGTGCGTTCATCAATTTTGATTATTTTTATCTAATAAAATATTTCAAGGTATTTCAGTCAATTTATATTGAGATAAAAGGGTAATTTCAAGATTTGAGGGTGGGGTGCTTTCAACACTCTTTGGGGTGAAAATAACCGCTCCCCCGGTGGGAATGAATACCAAGGGGTTATGCTTTCTAGTTGTCCCAAATGTGAACAACTGCATGATGCCACCAAGTTGAAGCAAGATCATCTTAAACAAACTTCATAATAAATTCCCCAGTTAATTAATCTTATAAATGGATAAGGTTCAGTACGAGATGATTGTTGCAGACAAAGATAAATCGATCGGCACATAGATAAGAGAGAGGAGTTTGTGTGTGTGTGTGTGTGTGTGTGTGTGAGAGAGAGAGAGAGAGAGAGAGAGAGAGAGAGAGAGACCGGGGGTGGGAGAGAGAGAGAGAGAGAGAGAGAGAGAGAGAGAGAGAGAGAGACCGGGGGTGGGAGAGAGAGAGAGAGAGAGAGAGAGAGAGCCCAAACGAGAGAAGGAGCTTTGAAGGCACACTTCACCCTCGCGGATCCGACCCGAACCCAACTTTCCATTTCCTATTGTTGACTCTATTACATTTTTTGTTCATTAATTCTGCTAATTTCACCTAAAAAATATTCCAGGACATAAAAACATTAACTTCGAGGAACAATATATTTTCGCTCAAACCAATCCTACAATATTTTTCGCTCAAACCAATCCTGTCTGAATATTGGGTCATGGTTGAATGGAGGTTAAAGATGCAAAAGTTTTCAATTCCTTTTAATTTTAGGTGGTTGTAGGGTTCAAATTGCTCCAGTCAGAACTATAGTTAGTAGTTTGTAACACCCAGAAAATAATAATTTTGTTGGTGAGAACATCAGTAACCGAAGAAGTTCAAGGTTCTTTCAGATTTCAAAAGAAAACAACAGTACAAAATTCTACCCCTCGAACAGTCAATAGAACCGCCCCAACAGGATCCATACGCACGAGCAAAGTATATTTCATCAAACGATTTCAAATACAAAAAATTTTACATATATGAGTCAATATGTTACAGTGATGGATACAAAGATAAGAGATATTAGGTCTTCCTACTCGTGAAAGAATCATCGATCAATGTTTTATTAGAAGCTACAGTTGATCGCTGTAGAGGATGATAATCCCTCCCCCCAGGCTTCCTCTCTTTTTTTCCATTTTTGTCATTTCTGATTTTTCTGAGATTCTGAAGTATATGTACAAGCCGTGCAGCTGCCGCAATATATAAATACAATAAAATCACACTCCAAGGGGCAACTATACAAGGAATGAATTTGATCGTGTTAAGGAGAAGCTTAGTGAAAAACTTGTGGAGAGGCATAAAACTCGCTCTCATTGAAGACTGGTCTCAAATCCTCCTGGCACATGAAATCTAAAGGAAATGAAACAAGATGGCCCCTTACTGACTGCAATCTATCCAAAGGATCGGTGTTTTTTATGTCTCCATTTTGGTAAGATTCCAGCTTTCCTGGAGCAATCCCAATGTCGATTGTCGTGTGACCAAGTTTCTCCTTCCAGTAGGACATGCTTTGACGAATAGAAGATCTGCATATTATGATATATTTATTTTCATAAGATCTTGCGGCAAATTAAGCCAGAAAAAGCTGAGGCAAGCTGATAAAGGTACCTGGAATGGATAAGATCATTGGGCACACATGCAAAAACATCTTGGTATATCATAGTGTTTGTCTGCCAAAAAATAAGAAAGTATTGAATGAACATCAACACAAACTTCACATCTTTAAAGAGACTGAATAAACTATACCGAAAAGCAATACAGGAAACAGCAGAAAAATGATTTGATAAGTTTAGAGTCGAAATATGGGCCAAAGTCTACTTACAAGTAACAACATATGTTGTGTAGATCATAGTGATATTATCTCAAGGGATGGACGGGAGACGATGCACAGACATGTCAATAACTTATGGCATTTTATATATGCAGTATGAAATAAACTCAAGTTATTGGTGAAAGCACTCCCATTATATAGATGCGAAGTCTTCTCACATTGCCTAGGGCAAAAGGTGACAACAAGCTGAACTTGAATAAAACCACGAGGCAAAGGGCCAATGGTTTCTGAACTACCTCTATATAAAGCATAGTACCCTAGATGCTGAATTTCTTTACTACCATAGTCCCACCATGTGCCGCATGGTAAACACTGAGTGAGCATCTGAAACCCATTTCTTCTCTGGCATCTAATAATAGCTTCTTTCTGACAATCAACCAAGTAAAAATATGGATTAATCAATGACATGGTCCCTCATTCTTTACAAAATAAAGCTGGCATATGCAAGAAATATGTGGAAGATCTCGCTAACATTTTTCTGTAGACCCTCGTTCTCATTCTCCTTCTCCAACTTAAATGTATTTGAACCGATGACTCACACAGGTCCCAGATTCCTAAGAGACTATATATCACCTTGCAAATCCAAAATAAGGATGTGAATTCCTCCAAATCTTGATATTCACTTGGCATTATGAACTGAAATTTTATTCTTTGGTTCAGATCTGTTGATCTGCGATTTTAAGCCTTTTTTGAGTGGGTTTTGGGATGAAATCGAGTTGAAAAAGGTTGCCAAACGTGGTAGAGGGTTAGGGTATTGGTTTGGGATTGTTTTGTGGAAGAAACATGATAAATAAACATCAAAAAACAAGTTTAGGTTTAAGTTCAGATCAGATATGGACAGCAATAAAACAAGGGGTTTAAGACTCCAGTTAGGATTCAAATAAGTTCAAATCTATGCCTTTTTTTTATTGGCTCGGTTTTGCTTAAAAAACAAAATAAAAACTAGAAAAAGAAAAGATAGGAAGATTTCACACTTTTTTAGGGGCTTCACACTGTACGTTCAACATCACACAAAAGACGGATTTCACACCAAGTAACACATCACATGTCAAAAAAAAAACAATGGAGGGAAGCTTCGATATCATTAGCAAATCATTAAAATCAATATCTTCTCATTACTTTAGTCGGCAACCCTAAAATAAACATATATAGGGTGGGTAAAAAATGACAAAAATACCCTTGACTAGGGGGAAAAAAGGCTATAAATTGCCTTAAAAATTACAAAAAAAAAAAAAAATCCCATATACATATACCTAATAACCTTAGCTAACCATTTAACTCAAAAACTAACAATTAGACCCTAAAATATAACATAAAACTCTTTTCATCTCTCCACTAGCTTCTTGATCCCCATCAATACTTTGGGCGAAACCATGGTATTCGTAATTTATTTGAAATTGTGAAAGTTGTCTGGATGTTCCCACCCGATCTCAATGTAATGAAACAAAGATTCTAATCCATGCAAAGTCTATAAGAATATTTCAGAAGCAGTTGTGAATAATAAAGAAATTTTTATATAGTTTTCATTAACGGAAGATATTGCACATATTGTACAATTGTTGCTCCTTAAAAACATTCTTCAATATGGCAAATAAACAAATCAAGGAGGTAATTAATTAGTTAAAGTAATGCAGATAAAAATTCTAAGAGGTTTTTTAAAGAAATTTCAGATGTTGCACTGGATTATTGATAGAGTGCAATTGAACAACTAGTCTTGCATTTGCCATCAATAGGATATGGGATCAAATCCAATGTGATGGATTTTATGGAGTGTCAGAAACATCTCCTTTTCTTTTTCTTAAAATAAGGAGCACCACCATTGAAAACAACAAATTTGTAAGCAAGACAAGGAGATATATATATAAGACTTTATACACACGTCCATGTTCCAAAAAACAGATTATGCAGCCGACCGCATAATCGGATGCGAGCTAAGCCAACATGGGCACATGCTCTCGCATTATGCAAGCTTAAGCGGGTTATGCACTCACAGACCCACATAGGCAGGCACAAACACTAATTAAAGAGCCCACAACCTATTATCAGTGTTCTAAATAGCGGAAAGCATAGCATGACCGATGGGTACCGCTATTCGCTAAAGTGGAAAGCGGTATTTAAATAAATAACTAAATATATATAACTAATATATACATGATTTATATATATGCATACATATATGTGCCTTTAAAAAGTTAATTGAAATAGAAAATTCAGATGAGTGAAAGAGATAAAAAGTATTATTTAAATCATGATTGAATCAAAGTGATGATTTATAAACCATAGGTGGGAGAAAGTTTCTTCGAAGCTTCATCACTGCTTGAGATAAAAAAAAAAAAAAGAAATCAAACATCATACTTAAGAATTGAAACTTGAATATTGAAAAAATTCAAAAAAAATCAAATATTAAAGAGAAAGTATGAGATCTTCCTCACTTTGAAAATATTGAAAAACATACTTGAGAAAAAAATTCACGAAAGAAAAAAAAACTAACATTATTGTTGCCCGTAATAGAGCAAAAGTGAACTGATTCACAACGATTGCCTGCCACTTTGATTACTCCTACCATTGTCGCCTGCCATTGCTAAGGAAGAGAGAGAAGTCGAAGAAGTGCTTGCCTTTTTAGGATACAAATCTATGTTAGGTGAGATAATTTTTTAAAACAGGTGAAGGTACACTTAACTAGTTTTAAGAGGATCTTTTGATGCTAACTCGCTTTTTGCTCGCTTTTCTGGGTGAAACAGCCCGCTTTAGTGGGTTTGCTATAACTTTCACCCACTTACTTA
Organism: Agave tequilana; assembly: GCA_038442645.1. Taxonomy (NCBI): domain Eukaryota; kingdom Viridiplantae; phylum Streptophyta; class Magnoliopsida; order Asparagales; family Asparagaceae; genus Agave; species Agave tequilana. Next base: position 226,630 of record JAVJIF010002528.1, on the reverse strand, counting down.
TTTCGCATTGGGTTAAAGTGTAGTAGTTTACTACCGCAACGATAAAGCGGACACTAAAAACGCTTTTTAGAATACTGCCTATTATATAGAATTTGATGAGGGATTAGGACTTTTACCCAATTCGACAACGTCCTCTCTCTCTCTCTCTCTCTCTCTCTCGTGTGTTATGGTCACGACAAGGCGGCAGCGAAGCAGCAACCACGAGGCAGGGATGATGGCAAGTAGGTGACGAAGCCTAGGCGGTGACATGAGTTGACGATAACAAGTTTTGTAAATTTTGTTCTTTTTTTTTATCTTCTTCCTCTTTCTTTCCTAATTTTTGCTCGATCTTGTTGTGATCAGGGAAGACTCGAACTTTGAAGGGGAGCTCCCCCATGATGACAAGGGGATGTTGTTGTTGGTAGAGCTGCTACTCTAAAGAGAACATGGGAAATGAGTAATGATTTAGTTCTGATGGAGAGGATTTGGAAATTGACCTCGGGATGTGTGCTTTTTTGGGGGGAATTTCGTTGAGCTAAGTGGAATTTAAATTTCTTTTGCCCCCTCTTTTGGGTTGAGCTAAGCTTGCTTGCAACATATAATTTTGAGCTAAAAATTCTTATGTATTTAAATATTTGAACTGAATTTCAATATATATGTATATCTAGCAAAATTTGGATTGCTAATGCAAAGAGATAAGTTATCTAACTTTCTTTTTTTAACTATGTATTTATACAATTTTGTGTTTTCATAATTATCAGGTTCATATAATTCACATATTGTTTCATGGTTAATAATTTTGTGTATGGATTTTCGTTATTTGCTTATAGATCATTAGCTCAATAGTTATTGCTCAAGTTCATAATTTAATAAGTTTATAACATTTTTTCTAGTTTCATTGGATGTTTTAGGAATTTTAAAATTTTAGATTTATATATTTCTGTGTATAGATATAATTATATAGAGAGAGATAGACTTTGCTACTTCCGGAAGGATTTAAGCATGAAATCTTCCCACTTAAATTCAATACTATGTCATTCAAATACAAGATCCACTCTGTTGAAATTAATCTACATTGTTTAAAGTAACAAAAAACTAAAAATTAAGTGTTTTGTAGTTATCTTGTCCATACATCAAATAGGCACAAAATGGATATATGACTATAAACATACAAATTCTCAATCCAATCATTTGATCACCATCTAAACATTTAAAAACTCTCACTCACCAGCTTTTACTAGGTTTCAAATATTCTACACCGTTAAACTAACAAACTCACTATTTCGACTTTCATTATGCACCTACTTAATGAATAAGCAAAAAGTAACTTAAAAAACTTGAATTTTTATTTTTAAGCACTTTTAACAATGTAAATCAATTCCAACAGATTGGACCTTCAATTTCAGTGGCCTATGACTAGGAAGGATTCATTACATATCCATTCCAAAGGACCCAAGAGAGAGTGTGTGTATGTTAAAAAATTCTTTACATGTAATTCTACATGATTTAATTAGCACATAAACTAATTATGTGTTATGCACTGCTGCACTGCATGCATAATGAAACTGCATTATATAACATTGCACATGTGTACATATAGTACCTATAAAAACACCAATAGTGTTTCACAAATAAGACTTTTTGAAAAGCTAGATTATATAAATATCAAACACCATTCATTAATTCTCATAGTTTAGAAATAATTTGACTTAATATAGGAAAATAAAAGGAAATTAATTTCAATTGATTTATAATATTAGTGATCCATTTCTTTTGCATACTACATTCTGTCAAGGGAATGTAAGAAAGCCCAGCCTTTTGTTACTTTCTAAAGTTTAAAAGGATTTAACCCTAAGCAAAGAATAATATTCAATTTTACAATTATTTTACTTTCTTAAAAGTTTTAAATATGGTATGAAAAGAGCTATTGACGTTGCAGGTAGTGAAGAATTATGGTTAATGGAAACTAGAAATCAAATTTTGAATAGAATTTGTGTTACTAAATCGTATGTCATTTGGCTTGTTACTAATATTATATAAATATTTCTGGTTGTAATAGGTATGAAATAAAAAAGAAAGGTAATATGATCATGATGACTGGTAAAAATTTATAGTTAAAACTAGTAAATGTGCATTCTAATTTAGATTATTTCTATATTGGACAGACTGCATAAATAAACGAAAAAGATTTCGAACTTTATGTCTTCTAATGTCAAATCACTTATTATTTAAAAACTTTGAAGTAGTTAAATATTGATGTCTTTATTACAAGTATTTGAAGTGAATTTATCAAATTTTGAAGTATTTTTGGAAATGTATTAATATGCTCTTTTACAGTTGTATACCTAGATATTTTGAGTAAAAGCTATCTTCCTATCGTATTAATTTGACTTGTCCCTAATCATGATTTTAGGTATATTCTAGATTATAATATGTATAGGATATTGTTATAAAGAATTCCAATTAAAATTAAATTGATAATTTTCTTATATAGAGTAATTAATTATTTAAATAAATATTATATTTTTATTAGAAAGAATCAAATTTTAAAGATATTAAAATTTTTGCTAAACATACTACACTGTAGAAATATATATCTTTTTATTTTTTTCAAAAAAAAAACAATTTGGTTTCACCACATGCACTCGGTGCACACGTCTTTTAACTAGTATGTATGTTTGTATAATATAACAATTAACAACATAACAAAACTAACAAGTGATGGTCACAATGCAACTTTGAATAGAACAAAATCGATCAACTAAAAATAACATATTCAAGAAAACTTAATTTTTCTCTAAGATGTTGTCAAAAAATATTGTCTGTTAAGGTCATCAATGGCATACAGTAAGGGGTGAATGTCCACAATGGGGATGCTCATCCTCGGTTTAGTTAGGATCGCATAACGAATTTGACAAAAGAGCAGCCATGAGTGGATTTAATGCCTTTTAAAACTATTAGTGATTGGTTAAATAGTCTGAAACCAATTTAAATCCCATAGCCTCAACAACAACAGCTAAGCCTTTTGTCCCAAGTATTTGGCGTAGGCTACATGAAACAAAAGAGAATTACGCCAGATCAGGCACATGGATCAACTTTCTCTACTCATTTCTATTGAGCAATGTGCCTTCATTAAGACCTTTAGCCTTTATATCTTGTCGTATCACCTCCATCCATATTTTCTTCGGTCTCCCCTGTGCTCTTTAACTTGTTGTAATTTAATACTCTCTACTCGCTGAACTGGCGCATCTGTAGGTCTACGTCTTACATGACCAAACGATCGTAGGCGGTTAAATCCCATAGACCAAATTTGAGAAATAGTTTCCACCTTGCATCTTAAACCCAAGAAAATCAAAAGTTTCAGCTCGGACATGGCAGGCAGGGAGTATACAACAGAGTGTCCAGGCCCTGTCGATGATCTGCCCGTATTCAACACACGTCGGACACAAGTACGGAAGTCATAAAGAAGACCGTCCTTTATAGACAGCAATATATCTTTTTGTGTCTCTACCAATCCCAACATCCACAGTTGTTTTTTTCTTGTCCTCATTTGTAGGCCTTACTACATCCATGACCATCTCATGTGAACTCCAGTTTAATATCCATCTCCATATTAAACAGCCCACCCTTCATATCCATCTTGACATCCCATCTGATTCAAATTTGCAACCTTGCAACCAACTCACCCACAAAACTAGTACTTTTCTAACATAATAATATTTCTGCCCGCATTTCTCAAACCAAAGAAGGTATATAATACTACCATTTACTGATTAAAATAAAACTAGATCAGGTTCTAGTACATACACCTGAAGCCTATGTTCAAGAAGTTTATTATGACATTTACTGATTTAAAATGTTCACTGCTAGTTAAGGCTCTAAAATAAACCCTGGAGTCTAATTTCAGTGCTTCACATTCCATAAACGTGAAGATTAAATCACGGATATCCGACACTCTCCAGGTGTACTCAAGCCACTGAAAGAAACGAACTTTTCTTCAATTATTGTCGCTTGATGGACAGGTCATGTGCAATCATTTGGCATGAATTTAGTGCGATTAGTTGGGGCTTGATCATATAATCCATAGATTAATTTGCAGTTTCAGTTAATAGGGGCTTATTAGAAAGTTTGTGATTCCAGGGATTTAATATTAATTTTTAAAATTGACCAAGACAAAATGGGGAACAAATTGAGATGGTTTTGTGTGTCTTCTATGGGAGGTCAATAAGCGTGCCAGTATAAGTGACAGGATTGTAGTTAATGGAGCAGTAAGGACTAGATGTAGGTCTGCCTTCTCATTTTAGCAGGTTTTCAGTTAATATGTTATTGCAGCAAACTTAAAATGGCCAACTATCCAGGTACCTTGTGAAATGCCTGGAGCACGTCATTGGAAGGGGATTTGACAGATCTGATCTTTGTTTCATGGGAATGACTCAAGTATGAGCTAATAAATGATTCAGAGGTTCAACAGGCCAATACCCAGAGGAAAGAAGAATTTTGCAAATTCCATCTTCCCTCAAGCTCTCACTTGTATTATGAGATACAAAAGGAGCCTCTTGTCGTCTCTCAAAAAAAATAAAGCATGCTCATATATTTACAGTGAATGAATTATCCTACATAACACCTTTGGTCAATTCAAAGGGTAACCATATTCACTTAGTAATAAAATAGAGAAAATTATCCATGCATATGGCACAGCCAATATTTTGTCACGTGATGTGACATTTGATGGTTCTTTCTCATCATCTTCATTACAAGATGCACATAATGTAAATGAACTACGAACAATAAGCTAATTAAACTTTAACAATGAACTCACCTGGATGATAATACAAGATAGTTAAGATTTTAAGGAAGTCAATGAAACACAAGCTACATAAATGAACAAATGATTTTGCCAGTCTTTCTGTTTTCCTCACCTTTGCTATTGCCATCCAGATGTCTTTATATGTTGCATCAACCACAGGATCACTGATTCGATTAACCTGAAAGAGTTAAAAATAAACTTCTGTAAAAGCAGTAGATTACAAATATAAGTGAATGCTCAAAATCTGAAGCGTGTCATCTTCTCTGAGACTGTGCAAAGATTGAACACTGTAACTAGAACATCTTTCTCAGAGGAATCAAAGGAGGTAAATGTAGGGGAAGAAAAATGCAAATCACATCGCAAGCGTACAAGGGGTAACAAATGCAGCTAAAGCACAATGAATTAATGACAAAGAGGACTGTTAACTATTAAGTCTGCTTGATATATTGTTAGCCCAGAAACAACTTAAGCTTTTGGGCGGAGTGGTTAGCTGACATGGTACCAAAGCACTAACTTACAAGATGTCCCTGGTTCAAACCTCAACATTGAAAAATACAAAGTACCCTTATTATTCTCTTATCTCAATGGAGTCAGATTCACATTGCAGGCCTTTCAACAATGGCCTGATAGAGAAATTTTCAGATTGCCTCGTATATATATTGTTGCCCCCATAATGGTTTTCAGACAATGGAAAGAGGAACTGCAAAGGAACGAAAAAGATCTGATTGGGAGGAGCCGAGGAGGTTCAAACAGCAAAAATGAGCAGAAAGATAAACCAGCCCTTCTTTCTAGTAAGCAAGAGTGGAACAAAAATAATGTGAGGAGCCGAGGGATAATGATAAAATATCATAAGGTGAGAAAAGTAAACTGGCTGTGGTGGAATGGCCTTGACAATCTCCATCTATCACTCTATAATAAAAAGTAAAAGCTAAAAGTAGGATATTGCCAGACCAATGGATGGGTATAATATCACCAGTAAAATGAATTAGCATGTAGCAAGCCATCTATGCAAGACAAATTATTCTTATAACTGAAATCCAACGTATGGGAACATGTGCTTCCCTATGGTGATCCAGTGAGCTGAGAAAGCATTTCAATATTTTCAAACACGTAACAGAGGCCTGGTTCAGTGCTGAGGGCTCCGATTAGGTTACAGGAAATCCCAGGTTCAAGAATGAGCTTTGGCCTTTGTTCAAAATGTGTGTGTGTGTGTGTCTGAGTATGCATCTGTGTATTTAAATACTAACCTCTCCAGGATGAAGACCCAGGTGCTCAGACCACAAAGAGAGTCTTAAGCTAAGAGCAAATTTTCCAGCTCTCCATGGTCCTCCGTTCATAGATGAACCGACAAAATCTTTATCTTCAACTAGCACACCAATCTGTGCACATGGACCATCCAATATTAACTGATGTGAAAACATAATAAAGTATAAAAGTAATTTACATAAAAAGAGTCTTGCCTTACCTGCAAAAAAGGGGGTAACAAGAAAGCTAAAACTCAATGGAAACTACTAAGGAAGCCCTAGAAATCAATAACATTTAAATTTGACGAAAACATCTTTAGTGAGACTGTGTGTGTGTGTGTGTGTGTGTGAATAATGCCCCAAACTTCTCCTGAATGGACATATTATGCATGCTTTCTATGTCTTTACACACTGTGTTTTGCAAATAGTTGTTGACTTCATTCACATAACAAGTGACAGCTCTAAGTATGGAATGATACTATGTAAGGGCAAATGGTATGTATATATTTTAGTTATATACATACCATTTGTCTGGAAGTTCTTTATATCAGTTTGTACAGTCTAACAGCTTAGAAATTTGAAGTGATACATTATGACTTGTGTTGCACAGACACTACGACAAAACAAAGCATGGCAAAGACAGACATGTACGTAGTTCAAAGTATGGAATGATAATATGTAATACCACTTGTTAGAAATCTGATAAAGGCTCAACTCGGAGGGATTGGTTAATAAGATTCAAATACAATTTAATCCAAGAGGGGAAACCCCTTATGGAGCTTGGGTCCAATCTTATCTAAACATTTATCAATTATCTCCCTACTCGATGTGGGGACTAATCTCACACCTTCTTTCACTTTTACCAAACTCATGAACTAATATCCTAACTAGACTAGGATTCCCTCTTCGACTGAATGTGAGACACATACTCACATACTCTAACACATAGGACATTTGTACAATGAAAGTACTGAAAGTGAATTATTTTAAGCCAATTATTGATTGTGTATTGGATTATTTCTGCCCTTTCAACTCTGAATAAGTCTTTTATCGAAAAGGTTCATTTTACCTCAAGCAATATAAAACTGATATGTATATACAGTGCACGTTATGGGCTTTTGAAGCATCATGCAGAGATGGTCATGCTGAATAACAAATAGAAATATTTCAGGAATGCCGTGCATGTGTGATATTGTAAAAGGAGCTAACGTATGGAAAGATGAAGTTCTAGTTTGTGCAGACAAGTAATTAGTCCTTTTACAAGCATCCTATATAAGATTGTTCAGTCACTTCCTTTGATTTTGGTAATGAAAACTCATATCATAGTTTAGTAAATATCAGCTCCTATATGAAACTAAATTGCAGTTGCACAAGGCATTAGGGTATTACATTCTATGTGATGTCAATAACAAAGATTCAAATATCCATATCCACTTGTAATAATTCAAAAGGACAGATCATATTCTAATAATTAGAACAAGGTTATCAAGTACACTCTAGCCTTAATCAAACAGACAGCAGATGAGTGGTACCTCAGAGTCCCGGGATCCTAGCAAACTCCGATCATTTATATTAGCCGATCCAATCAACACCATACGATCATCAATAATCATCAATTTGCTGTGTACATAAACCTAAAGACAAAAAAAACAGCTAAAGCATAGATGTATATGATACAAATAAAAATAATAATAACTATAGCAAAAAAATTTAAAAAAAATGTGATGCCATCTATCCTAATAAAACAATTCATATGGCCTACATATTTTGTGACAAGTATTTGAACAAATTGTATATCAATGCATAATTGGTCTCTTAGAGCTAAATGTGGTTGCATATAGGTTATAGGTTAACATCCTTTACCTGACTTTCAGTAAGAGAATTTAGGAGAGTTTCATCTTGGTTGCATGAGCTAAAACTAATGTATGTTTCCCTGACCCCCAAGGGTAAGGGCTCCCTTGTCAATAGTCTCAGTTGCCTGAATTCAAGGTTGACATCAAATTGACAGCATCTCAAAACTTTGTTCAATCTTTACATAGAGGCTTGTGCTCCATGCCTGACTCATATTAATAGGAAAAGGCCAGATGACAATGGAGATGACAATTATATCAAGGCAAAATAAAGAATACCATAGATATTAAAGGAACAGAGTAAAAAGTAAAGTCAAAAACACACATATCACTAACCTTATCTAAATTAATTAGGAGCCCCTCTAAGGAAGCTATTCGAAGCAACCTATAACTCATTTAAAGACAGAAAAGAAAGGTGGTCAGAAAAGTGGAAACCAAGCAGAAAAGAGTTAATACATGTTACAGCTTGTCCAATGTTGAGAAAGACTCTCTATTACTTTATTCCCACATTGCATGTGAGGCTAGATGTATTCTTATTGGTTATTATATATAGACTAGAGTATGAGGCCTAGATCTCATCTCTTTCTCTCCCAATCTCTACTGCAAAATTATCATGGTATTAGAGCCACTCAAAAGTCTCTCTAATCCAAAACCCTAACCCTAATCCAACCACGAAGTCTAAAAAAAAACACAAAAATTCCCAAAATTAACATGGGTATTCCTCATCGTCCTCCCCCGATCTCCAATAAAAAAAACCGTAACCCTAGATCCACTCGTCATCCACCTCGCGGCTCATCTCCTGTGATCACGTCATCATCGCCAGACCTTCGCCCATGTCGATCTGCAACAACCAGCTCCTCCCTCTTCTCTCCTCGCTGCATCATCTTCTCTTCGCTGCATCATCTGAGCCGTCGCTGCCATTTATCATTGAGATTTCGTCGCTATTTCATCTGGACTGCACCGTTGTCTCCCCTTCTTCTCGTCATCATCATCATCAACAACAACTCATCGTCAGATCATGACGCCAACGCCGACAAGATCCAGATCACACTGACACAACATCGACCCATCTCTCACCGATGGGATCCAAATCCAGACGTCGCGCCACCAACATCTCTTCGCCGACTCGTACTCCGCAACCCTCGCTGACAATCTGCAGTCACCGCCATTGCCACTGTGCCCTCGTCACCGGGGACAGCAACAGCCAACCGTCATCAAACCTATAGCATCTATTGAGTGGATAAGTTGATTCGGGTTCATAGTAAACCCGACCCGACCGGCGCCGACCCGAGCCGACCGAGCCAAGACGATCAAAACTGTTAATGCCTCATCTAGATTAATATGCACTCTGTTCTTGTTGCGTCTATTTCTACTGATTTCCAAGTGCTCTACTCTCTAATTTGTGATCTCTCTCTGCTCATCTTGAGAGAGAAGCCCCTCTGACATAGCGAGAATGAGGGGGCTACACTAGCGGATGTTTTGTGGCCGCAGTGATACCAAGGGTGAACAAGGAGGTGATCGAGGAGGACGAGGAGATGGTTCAGTGACCTATTGTTACTACTGCAAAGAGCCAGCCATACAAAGTATCAATGCCCCTTCTGAAGAAAAAACCAGCGAGAGGTGCATATATCTCTGTCACTCTTCCAGATGACGAATAGTTGTGAAGTCAGTTTGAGCAATGCCAGGTGTTCCAGTAGTAACAAAACACACAAGCTCAGTCTTCTTCTTTCTCTATCACAATAGCTCAAAAAGATACTCATATATCTTATCTTACATCGTCTATATCACAGACTTGGATTATGATTCCGGCGTGAATGATCACATGACTGAAAACTGAGGTATATGTCCTCTTTTACTCCTGCCTCTAACTCTATAGTATTAACAGATGGCTCCCGCACACCCATTCAAGATATTGGTACTGCTGCTGCTAACCCTACTCTTCTTTTATCATTTTTTTTTATTTACCTTTTTTTATGTACCTCATTTCCCTTACAACTTATTATCAATAAGATCACCAAGATTTTAAATTATACAATGACATCTTTTTCGACGCATTGTGTTTAGCTTGGGACGAGGAAGACGATTGGCACAGGATGTGAGTAAAATAGACTGTATAAGCTAGAATTGATATTCGATCATGTGGCCTGCATTATCACTTTATCAGCATTTGACTACCATTGTCGATTAGGTCACTCTTCTCTATCTATACTAAAACTTCTTGTTCCCTCTTTAGGCCAAATTTCATCCTTAGAATGTGACTCTTGTCAAATAGAAAAACATCATTGTGTACCCTAGTCGGGTCAATAAGATTGTTAATAAGCCATTTAATTTAGTTCATTCAGTGTATAGGGTCCATGTCCACTAACTTCAAAACTGGGTATTAGATATTTTGTCAGTTTCGTGAATGATTATTCTTGAGTCACATGGTTGCGTCTATTAAAATCTCGTTCTTTTTTTTCACATTTAAAGTTTTCTATTCTGAAATAAAGAATTAGTTTAATTCTAGCATTAAAGTTTTGTGATCTGATAATACTAAAAGATATCTGAATAACTTTAGTCGATTTGCGAAACAAAATGGAAACTTGCATAAATCCTCTTGCAGTTTACACTCGACAGAATGGGATAGTCGAACGTAAGAATAGACACCTTCTTGACATCGCTACGACTCTGCTATTTCATAGACAGTCCTAAAAAAAATTGGGATGAAGCCATTTTGACTGCTTGTTACTTGATAAATCGAATGTTATCCTCTGTATTGCAAAATAATTTCACATTCCATCATGTATCCTGATATTAATTTGTTCTCTTTACCTTTAAAGATTTTTGTGTCTCTCTATTTTGTCCATAATCATTATCCTCATAAGATAAAACTTGATTTAGGTTCTCTTAAAGGGATTTTTTTGGCTACTACAGAACTAAGAAAGATTACAAATATTTTGTCTATCTATAAGCCAATATATTTTGTTTGATGATGTAACTTTTTTCGAGTCTAAACCTGAGATTTCCACATCTCCTCCCTGCGTCAGAAGATGATTATGATTATATGTTCATTCGGGAGACATTACTCGATAGTAGTGGGTCAACCTATGAAAATGTGAATGATAAGTATTCACTTCGGTTTTAGATTCCACTTCAGGTTTTTACATGACGAACAACTACTGTGCCAGTGCCAGTCTCAGTACCAATCCCTATACAAGAATCAAGTGAGATTGTCATTGCACAATTATCTGGTTCTACTATTGTTGATCTTTCTATTGCACTTCGAAAAGAGAGACATAATTGTACTCAACATCATCTTTCTAATTGCATTTTTTATTCTCATTTATCATTCTTCTTTTGTTCATTTATTTCTTCTTTGAACTCATGTTCAGTTCCAAAAAATGTATCAGAAGCACTCTCATTCAGGTTCAAGCAATGCCAGAGGAAATAACGGCCTTACAGCAGAATGAGACTTGGGAGTTAGTCACACTTCCACCATAGAAGAAATCCAGATGAGTTTCTGGCTCACTTAAAGACAAGATTGGTTGCCAAAAGATATTCACAAGTGCATAGACTAAATTATGTAGACACCTCCCTGATCGCGAAGGTGACACATGTGTGGGTCCTTGTGTTATACCGTTGTCCACTTTATCATTTAGACATCAAAAATGACTTTCTCAATGATATTCTTGATGAGGAGGTTTACATAAAGCAACCACCAGGTTTTGTTGCTCATGAGAAGAGTGCAAAGGTTTGCAAGTTGAAGAAGTGACTGTACGGTCTCTCTGAAAGCCTGGTTTGGGTGCTTGCATCAGTGATTTAGGAGTTTGGTCTATGTCGTGTAGAGAAATATCACTCTGTGTTGGCGGATACAGGATGGGAAGAGGATCTTGTTAATTGTGTATGTGAATGATATTGTGATCATAGGTGATAACACAAAGAGGATTGACAGCCTAAAAAAGTAGAAGCACTCTCAGACCAAAGATCTTGAATCTCTGAAGTACTTCTTAGGCATTGAGGGGGTCAGGTCCAAGAAAGGCATTCTTCTGTCACAGACTCACAAAAGAAGTATATACTTGACTTGCTTTCGGAGGCTGGGACGCTAAGATGCAGGAGTATTAATTCTCTGATAGACGTGAACACGAGCAGCTACCAGATAGAGCTTTTGAGGATGTTAAAAGGTACCGGAGATTGGTAGAAAAACTGAACTACCTGACGATGACCAGACCCAGTGTAGTGAGTTAGAGGATTATCCACTTGGAGGCGATAATGAGAATTTTGAGGTACAAGAAGAAAGCTCTAGGGGGAGAATTCAGATAATGGACACACCAGAGTGCATGCTTTTCAGATGCAAACTGGGTGGGGCACCTTTTTATAAGAAGTCGACCATAGAATATTGTGTCTTTCTTGGAAGAAACCTTGCGTCATGAAAAAGCAAGAAGCAACATGTGGTCTCTCGCTCCACCACAGAGTTTGAGTACAGGGTGATGGCAAATGTGACAGTAGAGATAATCTGGATTAAAAATTTATTGACAGAGATTGGTTTCCCCCATAGTGTCTCATTAGACTATATGATGATAACAAGGTAGCAATACACATTGCTGAAAATATCGTGTTCCATGAGAGAACCAAACACATTGAAATTGATTGTCATATAGTTCGTAAGAAGCTCGAGGAAAAGATCATTGTGGCGAAACATGTATCATTAGGACACCACTTAGTAGATCTTCTTACCAAACCACTTGATAGAACACGAGTAGATTTTATTTGTGAAAGTTGTGCATGTATGGTATATAAACTCCAGCTTGAGAAGGAGTGTTAATAAAGACTTTGTATTAGTTTAGTCCCACATTGCCTGTGAGACTAGATGAATTCACATTGGTTATTACACACACACACATACTAGAGTATGAGGCTTAGATCTCATCTCTTTCTCTCCCAATCTCTGATGCAACGTTATCATCCAGATTGTCCACGCAGCTTTGGCTCATCTTGAACTTGAACTAAGTTAGCAAGCTGTTTTCAAGTTGGTTTAGTAATTATTAATGAAGCTTAAGTTTGGTTTCTTCAGCTTTGTCAATCTAAAGCAAGACAACGTCAGTCTAAAGCATACAAGCTTTAATCAAAGAAAACACAAGTCTCACAAGCTTGTGCACTATAAAAAAAGAGTAATAAAAAGGATAGATGAGACTTCTTTTTTTTTTTTTGCACTCCTTTTTGTCATCAAACACACACAGCCAAGCCAGACGTGTAGGTTGAGAGTGGATTGATTTCAACAGACTATCAACAACCTTAGACAAACTGTTTGAACAATCCTGACATACCATTTAATACTAAAATTTCTTAGACATTGTGATCACCTGAATGTTAACTTCCCACTAGTCAATGGTAAAGAAATATAATTCTTAAGTAGTTGATATCCCAAGATGGATAAGATGAAATGCTTTCTATAAGCCTGGAAGGCAAGTCAATTTTAAGACTCCCAAAAAGAGGTTAAGCCGTGTGACTACTACTAGACTCTGCGGAAAATATGCATAGAATTACCAATGGACTCACCAGATTAGTAGCTAAAGGACCTCCATCACAAAGCTTTCCATATGATCTGAGACCATAAAAAGATATATAATCGTGTGCTTTTGGACCCATTATGTCATAAAGGTTATGCAATATTGAATTCGGTCCTCTGTAAATAGTCCGGTATTGCCAATGCATTATTGCCCTGACAGATGCGGCGCCACCATCATCAATGCCACCCTGAGGCAACAGATGCGTGTAAAGGGAGGACAACAAAAGACTTAGAAAAGAAAGAAGTGATGTTTAAAAGAAAGATTACCTGGAACCCAGGTAACAAGGGAATGACTATAATAACTCTAAAACACTTCTTTTCTTTCTCTGCACGCATGATACGCCTGTATAGTGCTTCTAAAACACGGTTCTTTATTATATCATCTCCTGAAAGACCTGATATAAAAAATTGATTCTGGCAAAAAGTAATCAATGGAGATAATAAAGAGTTAGTAAATGTGACTTGAAACAATATCATCTCAATGTATATACTAGCACACTCCTATCAAAGAGACAGTAATATTGCACTTTAGATTCTGATGTTTCGGTAGAATTGAGTTATATTTTTCCTAGTTTCCTTTTTCTATTGCTCGATCTTTGTTGCATATGCTACCTTATAAAGCATAATTTATCTAAATATCTGACATCCGCATGAATCTCTTTTAGATAAGATTTTTAGTTTTTTTTTTTCTCTCTAACAACCCAACAAGATTTCTTTTTTTTTTTTTTTTTTTATTCTCTCTCTTAAGCAAGCCAGAATAGGTTCATCATGCCGATCCAAATGTCTAATCCCTGTCACTTTATCTTTTAATTTGCCAGTCAATCTTGCCTTATCATTATGAGGATAGAGAAAAACTTCTATCATGTTTAGAATTTTAATTCAAATCAGAACCAGAAATTCCCAAATTTACAATGTTAAACCAGATTTGGCCATTGTAAGCCAGGTGAGATCGCATATTCTCTCCAATAATAATTTTAGACATCTGTTCAAAGAAAAAATAAATTTTCTAGGTATATATAGATCGCAAAAATTAAATTCATAAAAATAAAATATAATTCAAATCAAAACCAGAAGTTCCCAAATTTACAATGTTAAACCAGATTTGGCCATTGATAAGCCAGGTGAGATCACATATTCTTTCTCCAATAATAATTTTACGCATCTCGTTCAAAGAAAAAATAAATTTTCTAGGTATATATAGATTGCAAAAATTAAAATTCATAAAAATAAAATTTTACTACATGTATTTCATTTCTGGAGTACTGGTACTAAAATAATGTGCATTTTACCAGGTGATACTTCATTCAGATTGCAGTGAACCACTTTAGTCAGTACGGTTACAAAATAAATCAAGTACAACAATAACTGACCTCTTTGAGTCAATATACGTGCAATGCACATGTGAGTCGTGCATGAGATGCAACAGGAAAAAATTGATCTATCAGTTCAATATAGTATCTGGATTTCTCTCCTTAAATAAATGTTGCTAATTTCTTTTTATTTCAAACTTCCTTTTTCAGATAGGGATTAGGGAGAGAATTTTTTGGTATCGTAATCGAGGGGAGAGGGAGATAAGAATCTTGATTTCTCTCTCTAATAAATGCTTTTTCTTTTATTTTTATTTTATTTTTATTTTTATTTTTTTAGATAAAGATGTAAATCTATGGCTAGATTTCAAGATGTGTTAAAAGGTTTGTAAATGGATTGTTAGATTTTGTTTGGACATGACACGAATGTGAGTTACTAACAAATAAGAATTCAAATCAAATGAGTTGTGGCTATAATAGTAGAGATAAGAGAATTACATTATAAGACAGAAGGTGGAAGAATACAACATAAATGCTCTAGTCTTTCTACATCACTAAAAAAGGATTGCAGAAAATTGCTGAAGAAAAAAACACTGTAACTATAATTGTATACCAGCTTCTACTGAAATACCCTATCAAATAACCATGTCAGAATTTTTCATGCGACATCACAAGCTTAAGGTAGGTCCTTAGGGAGGTGATATAATGGGTTTTAAAAACAAAAACAAGTATTTAATATTAAAGAGGTACAGTGATGTAATTAAGAAATGCACGATGAAGAAATAACTAGGATGAGAACCATAAGAGGGGAGACTGAGACGTTTTCTATCCCTAAAGGCTTACATCAAGAATCAACATTAATTCCTTATCCCTTTACATTAGTGGCGGATGAACTTACTAGGCATATTCAGGAGGAAGACCCGTGTTGCATGTTGTTCATCGAGAATATAGTGTTAGTTAATAAAATTGGAAAAGAAATGGTTCTAAACTAGAAAGAGAAACTTTGAAATCTAAAGGATTTAGAATTTATAGAACAAGAACAGAATAAATGGAATGTAACTTTAACAAAATAGTGAGAAGAAATGAGCAAGTTGAACAAATTCATTAACTCATAGTGCTCATTTTCGTTATTTGGGATCAACCATTCAATAATCGAGATAGTGGAATCCAGGAAGATGTGATTAATAGAATCAAGGCGAGATAGCTAAAGCTGAGAAGTGCTTCAGGAGTTGATCTGATCGTACAATACCTATGAAATTGAAGGAAAATTTCTATAGTATGACCATAAGATTTAGTGAGCTCTATGATTCAAAATGTTGCGCAGCTAAAAAAACATGTTCAAGAAATGAGTAGAGTAGAAATGAGAATGTTGAGACAGATGAGAATACATCTATTAAGAATAAAACGAGCAAGAAACGATTAAGATGCTTTGGGCATGTGCAATGTAGTTGAATTAGTGTGCCAACTAGGAAAACTGACTCAGTCATGGGGCAGTAAGAAATAAAGGGAGGCTTAAACGAACTCGGATTGAGGCAACTGATAAGGATATGTTAATGCTTCATATTACCAAGGAGATGGCTCTTAATCTACGATAGAAAAGGATTCATGTTGCCTACATCAAAAAATTGAGATAAAGGCTTTGTTGTTGCCGTGTCAATGTGGGTAGAGGATTCATATACCTATAAAGCTAATTTATAGAAAAAGACATTGAAGAATAAAAAAATTACAAAAAAACACAATAAAACCATAATAAAAACTTCTATTTGTACCACATGTTGAAATCTATCTTAACATCTCACAAAGTGAACATAAAAAAGTATAACAGCTTAATGCTTGCTATCTATTGGTTTAAAGTCATATTATTTGAATTATTTCTTCATGGTTAAATATCTAGTGGTTAAAGTTATATTATTTGAAATATTTCTTTATGATTAAATATCAAATGGTTTAAAGTTATATTATTTCTTTATGGTTTAGATAAATTAAGAGCTCGGATGAAATAATATCACATTCTTTGGAGCATGTGTAACACATCAAAAAAGAAATTGTTTAACAAAAATGCAAATATAGAATGTAGGAGGCTCCAAAATAATGAAGTTGTCTAAAACACTTCCAGGGGCAATTTTTCATATGTTCATAAATTTTAATAACATAAGATATGACCCTAAAACAGCAGTGACATGACATAATTCTCTTGAAGTAAAAGAATAGCAGACGTTCCTTGGAACATTTACCTCAGACATTTACAAAGAAATTGTTTAACATAAACATTGATACAGACTAAAGAAGCTATGTTTCTTCCTTGTAATCCTAAGTTCATAGGTAGCTGAGACCTGAACATGGCAGTTACATCTGTGCACAAGAACAAAGGCTGTACCTCAAGAAGCAAGTTTATTCTAATACTGAAACCTGCTTACAGTTGGCTCCTCTTACTAAATGAAGTTATATAGTGCATACCTTCCAGAAAAGCTCAAAATTTGGTGCTCTAAGTTAACAATCAGCAAATAATTTGAACATTACAAAGATTTGCACAGTAAATCCACAAAATACGCACCTCAATGTAAATGAAGTGTTCTGCTTTTTCAATAAGAGAAAAGTATGCATTGTGAATGCTCTCTTCAGTTTGGCTTGTTCCAGCAGACCATTGGCCCACGCTTCTAATAACCTGCCATCAGCACATCAATATAAAATTATAATGGTACAAGATAACTAGTAATAGGATTTCATAAAGTTCATCCATAAACAATGAAAGAAAAAGAATCAAATAAAGCACCACATCTGCAACCATGAAGAACAAGAAGTTGGGGTTGGCACTCTTGACAATGTCTCGCCATTTCCATTCATTTTCAAAAAAAAAGGAAAAGAAAAGAAATATGTTTGGTGCGTTAAAGGCGGCAACTCAAGAAAATAAGGCAAGAGAGTACTAAAAAGGGACTACAGAATCATAGACAAGGAACTTGAGCAGAATATGAAATCCTGGGAAAAGAAGAAGAAGAAGAAGGTTACTGAAACAACAGAAAATTCATATATTCCCCTCAGTTGACTTTTTAAGAAAATCATGACAAATACCAACCTGACAACGACATGGCGTGCGAGGTCCAACTTGACCAGCTTCATCGATAGAAGCAACATGGTCACCCCGCTCCTGTGCCTCCCACCATTCCTTGTCTGCAGTTGACTGAGCAATCACATCAGACTGTGCTTCGCTCTGAGCTTGTGGAGAACCAAGATCATCCACAAAGGCTTTCATCTGCATATCTGGAACAGATTGCTCTCCTTTTGCCTTCCTAAAGGAGAAGGAAGAGCTATGACTGGTTCTGCTTGGATGATCCAGATGATTATGATTCATGTCCCCGTTCACTTTTGAATTTACTACTGACAACCCATCAGGTTCTTGAGGTAAAAGTAAAGGGATGTCTTGATATGATGAGCGGGAGGAAAAGGAATCCTGCCTTTTGATGTCTTTAGGAGTGGAATCTTGCTTTTTATCCTGCACGTCAATTTCTTTGCTTTTCCCCATGTAATGTGGAATAACCATGTGGTGCTGAGGCATAAGTAAGGGTATGGTTTGCTCATTTGCAGCTTTGTTTCTCTGGAAAGAGAAGAAAGTTAGGAATACAATACAATTCAACCTTAGAAGGAAAAAAAAAAAAATCAGCTACCAAACTAACCAGAACAAAATGAAGAAAAAACAACCTTTGCATAGTTCCAGCGTTGAACAAAGTGCCTTGCAACATCACGACAAGGTGGTCCCCAAAGAGCACATTGGACATCATGCCAAGGCATGCGAGGATATTTCGTACGATCCAGTTCGTCCTTCATCATGTCTTCCCAAGAATTTGGTTCAGACTCCCTATGCACAGCCAAAGACTTCAACTTCATCAGAACATGTAAAAAAAATATAATATTTTTAATTTCTGACAAATTACAAAGAGATGTCTTCTGTGCCTAGAAGGTTTATTTAAAGCACTCACACAGTTTACCTGGGATTATAGTAGTCCTTCCCAGGCCAAGTCATAGGAGGGAAATCACCAACTTTGTGTTCAAAATTGTCATAACGACCAAAGCACAAATCAAGTCCTCCCAGATAACATATTTCGTTATCAACAATCACAATTTTCTCATGATGCGACCTAGACTTAACCAAAGTTTCTTTCATAAGCATAATCACACGAAACTTGTACAAATATAAATATTGATCGAGACAAATAACATATCCCTCTTCTAGTTAAACAATCTTAGGAAAGATTTAGGTTATCTGGAAAAGAATTTCATACCATAAGTAAACACCAGATGAGAAATGATCAGGATAGCGCAGAACTCTCACATTCTCATGAATGTCAAGTAGCTTTCGCTTACTGTATACGCTGTTGATTTTCAAAGCAAGAGCAACTTCTTTGTAAAGAAGGATGTAGATCTGCACATTGTTACCCCATTAATTAACAATAAGCAAATAAAACAAAAATATACTATGCAAAATTCACAAATAGGTGCAGCTTAACAATCATTACAACCAAAGAATACTATCGATTGAATTCTAGAAAAGAAATCAAGATTTTAGTTGCAAGAGCATGTATCTAAAAATCATATTCAGGGTCTAGGTCAACTAAGTAATCACAAATATTAAATGTGAAAACATAACACATCAAAATTAATGTTTTGGACAAATGAAAGAAATTCAATTCTTGTAAATGATTATTCATGGTTTTTCTCAAGCACGTGATTAAAAAAATGTTAATATGCAGGACAGAAAAGGGGAAAGAGAAAGATGGAAAAGAAATTAGGATGAAAGAGGAACATGATAAAGATGGATTTGGGATATCCAGCTCGTCAGTAATGGTGGTAGAGGTGGAAAGGGCTTCCATAATGGATCAGCAACAGTCGACGAAAGCTCGAACAGGGCACAAGCAGCAGGCAAAAATGACTCCTCCCTGATGAAAACTCAACCAACACCAAGATCTCATGGGATATCCAGCTCGTCAGTAATGGAAACACTCCTCTCCAGAACCTTATCCCTCTTCAGAACCTTATCATGACCTGTACACCAAGCATGCAACTTTCTTGCGATCTCAGAGTGACTCGTCACAATCACCTCACTGTTAACCGCAAATTTCTGCAATACACTATATGGACATGCAGGAAATTTGTAGTTATTCTTGCAATATGCTAACTGTCTAGTGTCCAGTAGTGATATCATCAAATGCAACGGGCAAATGAAATGAAGTAGATACTCTAGGCAAAACTCCTGAGGGTAAGAAAAGAGAATACATATGATGCCTAAGAAGAGGTGAGTTAGTAGGATATTATATCAGGACAAACTTCTACGCTTCCACTAAAAGAAGAAAAGCCAGAAACTTCCCGGTGGATCATAGTAAAGGACTCCAAAAGCTGACTAGAAGGAGGGTAACTAAAAGCAATCATTGAAGACTCAATTACTAGCTCACACTCAACATTATTAATGTCATTATCACGAGTATGGACATCAATAGGTATATGCGTGTTAGACTCGACTCGCACATCTACATCATCATCGGTACTCTCATAAAACTCATGAATTTTATCAATAATCTATGTATCGGAATTGGCTAGTGAATCAACGACACTAGTAATAGTGGAGGAAACGTAAACATCCTCAACAACTCTCGAGTCTCTTAACATCGTCACTAGGAACGTTATTAATACGTCGACTCTCACATCGTGATTTTATCATCTTTAATGTGGAAGTGCAATCCCGAGCTAGCTCGGATAAAGTCAAGTTTCTCGAGCATGCGATCTAGCATGCGATAGAGATTCTCTTCAAATGAATATGTGTTAACACTAATGCACGATAAACAAACTCACAGATGCAACACGAATCCTAAACTCAAGCAAAACTAAATGAATGAGCTAAATGATGAGAATTAAAATTTTCTAAAAAATACAAGTTCTAAATATAAAGAAAATGCAATCCTAAATGATAAAAAAATGACAAGCACGTATGTAACTACTAGGAAAGAGCAAATAACAATTCAACTAGTGAATTCTAACTGTCCAATAGTAATTGCAAAGAATTTAGCAATGATAAATCAGCTCAGATTAGGAGTCACCTGAGGGGCCAAAATGTAAGATCCCTCTAAAATACTTTAGAGAAATACCCACACCAGAGAGCTGAGTCACTCATGAAGTCCTGAAATAGTACTGGCACCAAACAACGGCTTGTGAAGACCAGAATTGCTACCAAAAGCTATGAAATTTTTTCAGTAGCTCCGGGACTCGGTTACGGATCCAACGCTTCAAACAGAACTCGAATCGGACTCCGAACAGGTCTAAAACAGGAACAGTGCGGCTCAAAACGGAACCGATGATGTCAGCGACGGCTCGATCAACTCCTGGTCGGCCGGGCAAAAACGATCAACTCGGGTCTGACTTAGCGAGTAGATCGGGTCGATATTGGGTCAGGTCCTGATACAACCCGAAGAATTCAGATTCTCACTTCAGACTCGATTCTCCCCTGATCTCACGTGGCAATTATGCCAACGATGGTGAGGAAGACGGCGGCTAAATCTTCGACAACGGCGATAACAAGATCCAGCGGTCGGCGTCTGTGTCAGCGATGATGAGGAAAGTGAGGCGAGAACAAAGAAGAGGAGGCAACACTTGGAGGCAGTGAAGACAGTGAAGACAGTGGCGGATGAAGCTCTGAAGCAGCGGCGATGAAGTCAGACAGTGGCGAGAAGACGAGATCTGTTAATGGTGATATTTCAGTGGAGATGAAGAGATCTGCTGAGACCTGGTGGCGTGGAGTGCTGTCAGCGGCACTGTCGTGGCGAGATCTAATGTGGCTGTCAACGAGGACGTCAGAAGTGGTGGGGTTGTGCTGAGGTCGAAGGCGGAACTGTTTGAGGTTGATGATTGCCGTTGTGAGGCGGTGTTGACGATGAGAGCGGAGCTCTGGATGCGGTGGGGATGCTGGCGGTGACGGACGAAGTTGGCGAGGTCGTCAGAGGGAGATGGAGGCGGCGTGGAGCTCGTTAGGGTTTTTGTATCGAGTTGAGGGAGATGCAGGAAGAAGACTTAATAATGGAGTTTTTTATTTTCTTTTTTCCTTTTTTTGTCCTTTTCACCTTTTTGATTTTTTTTGAAAACTAGAGAAGAGAAAGGGGCAGAGAAGAATCTAGGGTTTTGTAGAGGAGGCTAGAGTTTTAGAATTTTGTGGAGTGAAGAAAAGAGAAATAGGAAAATAAAGGAATCAGGATTTTAGCTCTGATACCAAACTGATATGGGATAGAAAAGGGAAAAGAGAGAGAAAAGAAATTAGGGTTTTAAAAGTAAAAGGAACATGATAAAGATGTATTTGGGCTTCAGCACCCAGGATATCTCTCCCCACTCTGCACATCACCATGCAAAGACTAAATTTGTAAAGCAAATCATCATGCTTCAACAAAAGAGAGTGTAATTCAATTCATAATAGTCTACCCAATGAACTATAGGTCTTAACATTAAATAAGCCCACACGCTAAGAAGTTTCCCATCACAATCGGTTTGGGACTAAATAAATAAAATAAAATAAACACAACTAAAGATACTAAAACAATCACCATCATATACAAAGTAGAGGGAAGCCGAGACTATCCGATTTTCAGACCTAATCCGCTACAAATGGCAAAAAGGTGGTAATTAAAAAGTACTAAGAAAAGCAACAAGCCAAAAGGAGACTGTCTTTCGGGTACTATACCTACATTGACCAAAAAGAAGTTAAATTCCAATATCTACTTCAAAATTTGATCATTGGCTCGTCTTTCTATGTGTTCCTTGAAATCAAAATAATAGCAGATTGTGATCTCCTTCGCAAAAAATCAACATTATAAACTTTAAAAAAAATTGATATTACCTCCCTTGAGATCCTCTACTCACATGTTTCTTTTATTTTAAGATCAGAGAAAATGCAGTCTTCAATAATGTCAACCAGGAACAAATTAATATATACTATCGCTGTTGACAAACAACACTTCATTGAGTTTGTTTGGCTCAAAAGCGCAAATGGACATATTTACCTTTTAGCCTCTCAGAAAGTACAGAGGGCACTTATTTCAAAGAAGGCATGAGAGTCAATAGCTTTTTGAATTGAGATGTTTTGGAATCATACTAGAGGAAATGGGTGCAATAAAGGCCAAGTGGCCGGAAAAGTATTTTTGGAAGGTATTAAAGGTACATTAGGAGAGAATAGAGATGGTTGGTGATCAGCATATCAGGCAATGAGAGACTTGATCTTGCTTTGTTGGAATTGTGCCAGTGTTTAAGAAGCAAGGTAAATAACAATGCCAACTTTCATTGGAAGATATGGAGGCAAGCTCCAGGTTTGAGATGGAAGTGCAAGGATGTTTTGCTATGGCCACTAATGCATTAAAAGGTTCAGCTTTGCTGGTCCTACTGAAACTGCGCCAATCTTTCAATATATCACAAATGCAATTCTTGAGAATCAAGGATGGCATTGCCTGCCTTGAGTATCGCGTATGGTAAGCAGAGGAGCTGAAGTGGCATATCTACAAGCAGCTTCAGAAGCTTGCTATAATAGTTGGTGTGTTTCTATTAGTAAGAGCATTCGCAATAGCATCTGCCATGTCTGCACATGCCACAAACCAAAATAGTTGGAGTAGCAGGATGTAAGGCTCAGAGTGTCCAGAATCCAGAGTATCTGGCCATAGTGACAAGCAGAGTGTATGGCTTGGTGGTGTAGAGGTCTTGGTCACTAGCATACCTGACTATCACAAAACGGAGTAGTGATGGATTGGCAGAGGTGTGTGATCATGCATCCGACATATCCAGCAATGGCGACAAGAAGACTGGAATTATGGACACTTATTGATATTCAATTCCCTCACGGGTCCAGCCAATGACAAGCAGATAGGGGCCTCTTTGATATGAAGGTTTAGAATGACTCATGCACCTTATTATGGCTTCAACAATGAATCTGGTTATAAACCTAAATTAAATTTTAGTTCCCCTGTTCTAAACTATAGATTAACTATCCACAATTCTGTGTCTAAAATCAGAATTCAACCTCAAAAAGCAATAACGACAATAATACTATTGGACAGTCCATATACAAAAATGACAAGAAAACTATGTTGTGTGTACAACATCAACAACTTAGACAAATAATTGAAGATAGAACCAATTAACCATAGTTGAAATGAAGCGATAGGTCCATGGGGTTCTGAAGTAATACCTGAACACCCTGTTTAGCTTTTGCCTCTAACATGGAGTCAAGCCTAGAAGACCCATGAGCATGAAAAGGACGTCGAAGATATAACTCAGGGCATAACCACCAGTCAGTAATGAATATCTGCATTTCAGAGTTTGGGTATCACCATTTAACAAATTATTAATTGCTCACAGACAGAAGGTTACTAAAATAATAAGAAGAAAATGGACCTCTGACTTTGCTCCTTCAATAGAAGAAGCAATTGCGTTAAATGCAGCCTGCCCGTCAATAAACCACTGGACCTGACTGCCGTCTTCTGTCAACCCCCTAGGTGGGGCAAAGGAACCAAAACGGTGAGGGGAACACCACCCCTCAGGTGGTCGCAGGCCCGCATCGTTTATTGCAGCAACCCAATCTTAACTTTAGCACTGCTTTTCGCTCTCAGCTTAACAGTTCGGCTTCCACATGATACCTTTGATATGAATGTTGATTAGAGATTGAACTAGAATAATGAAATCTTCATCAGAAGCAGAAAACTAAAATTAAAGTTAAATACAGAAATTTAAGAAAAGTACAGAAACGGAAAAAAATTAAAGTTCAATACAGAGATTTAGGAAAATTCCACTCGCAGCTGAATGGTCTGGCTTCCACATGATACTTTGATATATGAATATAGTCTAGAGTCAACTAAAATAATGAAAACTTCACTAGATGCAGAAAAACTAAAGTTTTGAAGTTCAGTACAAAACATAAGAAAATTGAGTGCTAAAGCTGAAACTAATTATATTAGTTACAGTTCAAATAAGTCAACACATTAGATCAAGTAATAATGCTAACACTATACATCTAGACAAAGGCAGCTACCCGCAAACAGATTCTGCTTTTCACGTTTCATGTTATGTTTGATCCAGGTTCAGATTTTAATTCTTTAAAGGTTATCTTTTTTATTAATATAGTGATCAGAATTTGGAAATAAGGATTTTAGCAAAATCTGATCTACTCTTACTTTATAGAGGAAATGAAGATCTATCATGAAGATTGTAGCTTTTAGTAAATTGATAATGAAATTCTCATTAAAAAAACTTATTTTAATAACTTGGGATTTAACACCACTTCTTTGAACTCTAAGATGGATAATGGTAACATGGAGAAGATAATGGAAAAAATTATACAATAAATTCAACTCAATTTGCAGAGTGCCTACAGTGAAACGCATTATCAAAGTGGATTCCCAAAATCTGAAGGATGATACTAATGATGGCTATGCTATGCAGATAAGTTGCCACTATACCGTATGATGACATGGAATTTTCTGGCAACAAATGCGTCTGATATATACAACAGTCATGCGAGAAAAATGGAGTTGGTGTAGAAAAGGTGATGTTACATGTTTAAAACACTATAGGAGTTAAAAAAAAAAAAAGGGTATTTCAGTGCAACAAATAAGACCGCAAAGATCTAAAGATAAAGAAGAAGAAGAGGGAAAAGTCATTCAGAAGGTTGGCAAAGAACTAGGTTGTCTTGAATCTTTTGGGTGTGAGTGGGAATCTACTGCAAAATGGTATGCATTATAAAGATATTTTATTTCTTTAGTACGAGAAGCCAATGGGATGTTGCCACCTCAAGTTCACTGCGCGGAGCTGCTTGCTGTTACCAAAAACAAATCTGTATCCTAAGCTTCCCTAGATTTGCCTTATCCTCGTGCTGGTTTCCTGTCATGTCCATTTCCCATACCCCTCAGTGCTAAATATGTGGACAGCATAACAGAAAAATGTAATCGGACAGTCCACAACTTGAGATGTAGTATGTAATTTATCAATAAATCAAAACGCCAAGATATCTAGAGTCAACAAAAGTGCTGATAGTCTTAAAAGACTGACCAAAATGTTTGAAAACATATGGATATGGCCGCGCGATACAGATTCAGGTTAGTATGCATACATTTTTTTTTTTTTACATCTTTGCTTAATTTAGTACTTAAATGCTTTAAATGTGACAACAAAGACAATACAAGGTCAACAGAGATATCCATTACATGCTAATAAAGTTGAAGCATTGTGGAAATTATTGAAAGAGATACATCTAAAGCAACTCACTGTAAAACCAAACCGCAAAGGATTGCGCTCCTTTGTCTCCTTTGCTAGAAGAACGCGGCCCTCTCCATTGCCATCTGATGGTGGTAATACATCGAAAACAATTATATCCAAAAGCTTGGGATCAAAAGGATCTTCCAATAAGGCCAAGAAGCCAGGTTTTAGTACAGCCCACACCTACAAGAATATCCAATTTTCCATCAGGCTGCCCTAAATGACATTAAATAGAGAAACTATCCGTACAATCTAAAATCAAGCAACCATCAGCATCCAACTTTTTTCCATTAAAATTGGTTAGCTACAGAGCCAATGATGTGATAAAATAACTACCATCTAGCAACTTAAGTAAAGTGTGAACGAGATATGTGCTAGCATAAATCCTAGAAGGTTGGTTGGAAAGTGCAACCAAGGAGCAATCGTCCAGCATTCTCCTAAGCTATGATATAGTCTAAGAAGAAAATAAAGATAACGAATTTGCTATAGAGAATTACATTGAACACTAATGCAAAGTTCCAATCAAGGAATATAAAGGAGGGGGAAAATCATATTGCAGTAAAATGAGCTAAAATCACTCAATGGACTATATAAATATGTACATGTATTTTGTGAGGTAGATAAATATTCTTCAGGGAGGCACTAGGTACTGTAAATTATTGTGTTTATGGAAAGAAATCCCATGTTTATGTAAGAACAGGATAGGAGGACACAAAAGATTTATTATCTTTCTCTTTATTAACTTTTTCTCACTCAAATTTGCATATCCACATCAACAATTGGTTACCAAATAACAAGTAAAAAGTCCAATAACAACTGGTGAAGATGACAACAATTGATTGCAAGAGTGCCCACACCATGTAGTTTCCATAGTTTAAGTTGAACATTAATCATATCAAGCATGTAATTTTCATAATTGTTGCATAATCTATGCACATCCACGACTCTGAAGGAAAGAAATCCAATGTCAAAATTTGCTACAACACACCAAAAAAGAAACTCTCAAGACTCTCAACTGATAAAACAGCAACCATTTGGCATTCTTCTGAGTTTAATGGCAATGGAAACCAAGAAAGTAATATTTGCATTGAGAGGTACACTTGGTTTCGATTTTGTTTTGAATGACCTCCCAAATCACATATGCAAGTTGCTAAAAAACCTAGTAACACAATTTTCTTTCATCACCTTTGTGTGTGTGTTTGTGTGTGAACAAAGGCCAGCCCTCGGTGGCAACTTTGAGCCTTGAGTGCAATCCATTTCCAGAATCTCTTAGTCTAGGAAAATTTTGAAAGGTTACTCCTGGTGGCGTATGCCTAAACCGCCTAAACTAACAAGCACCATTCTCCTGATGCAAGCTAGCCTACAAGGTTCCATGGGAAGAACTTTCTCATTCAAGGCTCCTAGGAATTCCGCACTAAAACTCAAGAGGGGCTATGAAATTTGTTGTGGAGCTTTTTCAGTTTGGAGTTGACCCTGTAGCGGACCATTTCAATGGAAAAGGCTTAGATTAAGATGATGACAAAAATTTGAGTCTTTATGACAACAAAGAAGAAAGTCGCTTCCAAAACAAAATTATCTTAATATGGACTTTGAAGTTTGAACTATAATGCTTAAACTAAGAGCATGCTTGTTTTGCTGCAAGTGGCTACAAGTCGTAAGTCATAAAATGAGAATGAGAAAAGTGAACTGTAGCAGGTAAAGTATATTGTGTTATACGGTGTTTGGTTGGCAATGTGAAAGTGTAAGAGAAAAAGTGGCCAAGAAAATTTACTGTAGTAGTATTTAAATATTACAAATATTAGTAAATTAAATCTACTATTGAAAATTAAAATGTATAAATAAATTTGGGATAAAATATTAATAATTTTAACATGCTATTTATAATAATATTATTAATAAAATATTAGTATAATTAGTAAAATGTTAATAAAATGTTAAGTAAATAAAATAATTATAAAAATTTAAAGAATAGTAATAAAATTTAAGAATACTAAAAAAAATATAAAATATTAATATAATAAAATATTAGTATAGTAATAAAGTATATTATAATATTAATAACGTAATTTTTATATTAAATAAAATTAAATATATATAGCACTTTTATATTAAAACATAATATTAAAATATTAATAAAATATTAAAAAATACTAGTAAAATATTAAGAAATTTGGTATAAAATATTATGGTAATAATATTAATAAAATATTACATAATAAATAAATATTAATAAAATATCTAAAATACTAATAAAATATAAATAAAATTAATAAAATATTAAAAAACTTAATAAACTTTAAAACTAATAAAATATTAAGAAACTAATAAAAATATTAATTAAATTAATTAAATGCTACTAAAAAACTAAAATATTACTATAATTAATAAAATATTAAGAATACTAATAAAATATTAATATAATACTACTTAATATTAATAAAATATTAATAAAATTATTAACGTAATTTTAAATTTTTTGACGAATTAAATAATCTATATTTTGCAAATAGAAGTGGGTTTTGCAACCCACTTGCAAGTGGGTCAAGTGGGATGTGAGGCCCGCATGATTTTGCAAATTGCTTTTGCAATTTGCAAGCTTGGCCAAACAAGGAAAATTGGGAAGGTTGCAAAAACTTTTACCACTTGCAATTTGCAAGTGGAAACAAACAGCCCCTAAATGAACTGCAGATACGGAAATGAAATGGAATTAAATATAAGTAAACAAACATTGAAAACTATAGGTTGAGGAAGATGAGTTTGACCACATTAACAACAAAATACAACTAAAAGATTGATTGAGAGGTACATAACAGTTAGCAATTGAGCTACTATGGCAAACCATAATCAAAAAGATACAGAACTTGACTAGAAATGCAACAGATGTAATTTACGTAAGATCTGAGCTTAATTCTCAATCAACAAGTTTTGGTGCCACATGTCCAAACTTTTGTAGCTGTTACTGAAATCACTTCAGCATCTTCAGACCCTTTTGGCACAAAGGGTGTAACAACCCTGATTTTTTTTTATTATTAATTTCTGGTTTAACATATAATTATGAGATAATACTTGGTTCTAATTAATCTGGATCATTATATCTGAGACCGGTAAAATATTAAGTTACATGATTAAATGAGAGAAGGCCCGTAAATGAAATTAATATTTAGAACTGATAATTTTGGTGATAATAATTTATTTGATGTTATACGAAATGGAAAATAAGTATTGTAGAATTCTAAATTGGTGAATACAAGTTATATATATTGAATGTTTTAAAATAATGATGTACATACGTGGGAGAGTGTATATCCACAAATACATGTATATAAATTGTTCATGTATATATGGAGAGATAGTACGGTAATATTTTAAGTGATCATATATGAAATACTTTTGTGGTATTAATACCACTATAAGTACCTAGCTAAATACCAAAACAAATAATGTGAGTGGGAGTAGTGCATGGAGATGAGAAATGGATGGTTGGGATTAATTCTTGGAACTTGAGTGCTAGGTGTCAATTGAGGGAGGGAAAACAAAGCAAATATTTAAGGGAAAAATGGCCAAAAATCCCTCATTTTTACCCTCACTCTCTCTCTACCAACATCCTAGCCTCTTACTCTTCTCCCTCTCTCTCTCCGTGGCCGGCGGCAAGGGGAGGCGACGCCAGGGCGGGCGGAGGCGCAGCGGCCATGGCCACGCGCGGGTGGCAGCAGCAGCGCCCATCTCTCTCCCCTTCTCCCCTCTCTCTGGCTTGGATGATCGGCGGCGACCAGAGGGGGGATCCAGGGAGGCCCGCCGGCGCGAACGCCGACCAGGCTCGGCGGCCGGAGCGCCGGCCGCCAGGGATCAGCGCGCAGGCAGCAGGGCTGCTGCCTGCGCTGCTGTTTTGAGGAGAAAGAAAAAAAAAAGAAAGAAAAAGAAAAGAAAAAGAAGAAGAAACCCGTTTGGGTTTGGATCCGAATCCGACCCATTAAAGACCCGAACCCGACCCAATCACTTAAAGAAAGGTAATTTCCATTTTGACCCTTGAAAGTTTCTGTTATTTAATTTTTGACCCCAGAAAATTTATAATGGGTCCCTAGATAATTCTGAATATTTGATATCTAACCTTAAGTTAATGGTTTGGTTTTTGGGTGATAACTTGACCATCCGGAGTCGGATTCGAGCGGTTTTTGAACCATTGCGATCGTGAAATCGAGAGCTACGTATCCGCAGGATTGATAACCAAAATCAGACAAAGGTGAGTGGGGTTTTTAATAAGTTGGATTGCATTATACAATAATTGTAAATATAATTTCTGATGAATAATAACTTATTTAATGTTGCATCTTGGAACATGGTGTACAATGGCATTGACATGTATGTTACGGAATAGAAGTCATTATGATTGACATGAATATGATGGGTGTATGTTACTTAATTATGTACATAATATATATGTGGATGATATGTTTGGTTAAGACAATTGTGTAAATATTCGTATAAGAATACAAGGTAACGGGTAAACACTAATTGAGAGTATCATCCCATATATGAAACGATGTGCATAATATATGAATCTTATGAAATTGGATGTGTTGATATTGTGTGTGTATATATGTATATATATATATACACACTATATAATGGAGGAAGGGACTCGTATTGCACGGGCGGAGTGCGAAGACGGTGCTATATAAATATATATATCAGGAGGAAGGGACCGGTACGTCACCGGAGGAGGGGGGAAGACGGGGTATCTATCATATATCAGGAGGAAGGGACCCGTATTGTAGGGCGGAGTGCGAAGACGGTGCTACGTTATATATGTGTGTGTGTGTGCAACTTTACAAATGATTGAGAATGAATGGTTATGTGTGATATATATGTATATGCGTGTGTGTATGTGTGTGTGACACTAAGGGTATGTTGGATGTGTTATTGTATACGGTATTGGAGACATCTGATACTGATCATGTGTGCATCTATCAGTATCAATTGAACAATAGCTGAAAGTAAATACTCAATCAAGTAGAAGTATTCATTATCACATACTTCATGTACCACATTCATCGTATTTTCATGTATCATGTATACTATACATCGTTAATGTCATGCTACAATTATGAATGAGATTGACTCCACTCACTAAGCTGTCGAGCTCACCCCTCATAGCTTCATGTTTTTCAGGGCAAGCTGGGATGAATAGTAACTAAAGGCAAGAGTAGAGCACTGGAAGGGTTCAAAGCATTCATTGTGTGGGCCTACCAAGCTTTTATAGTGACATATAATTGAGTATTTCGTCTATATGTATGTACATAGATTTGATGTTATAGTTAGACTGAATAGTTGCATATATGTGATTTAGTTCGATGATGTATATATGTAGACCGGTGTAAGAGTTCTTTACGGATATTTTCTTGAGTTGGCTTGTGTTAGACGGTGATACCAAGGAGAACATTCTCAAGTAAGTCTTTGATTGGTTATCTTGTGTTGTATCCACATGATAAATGTGAGAGATTTTTAAGTAGGCGATGCCAAGCCGAAATTGTGATATAAACTGCTTGGGATATTGTATATAGATATATGATTGATGAGAATTTTAGAATTGTATGTATCAATGTATCAAGTAGACTTCGTATTTAAGAAGGAAGTGCTGCCGAAATTTACAAGGATTTTGGAGATGATTATGATAATCTGTTGATCAATATAGATGTTTATGTATATTGAGATCATAAGAAATCTGGGACCGTTACAAAGGGTCAGGCAATGTTTCATCCATGTGTTATGTTTGATTTTTTTTTTCACCCATGTATCATGAAACTCAGTTTTATGAAAACATGAAATGAATTATGTTTATTTTTTTTTTTACACGATATTATGATTCCTGGGTTCTCTCTCCTACTCCGACATTCTTCAGAATGCCGAGATCCCAACATTGTTCAGACTACTTAGACCCCAAGGAATTTAGTTATTAACAAAATGAGAACAAAGATAATGCAAACTTGACAAACCTATTCTTCATTTGAAAACTGCAAAAACAGTACATCACAAACTGTTGGGACTTGGAAGTATACAAAACCATGGTTGGTCTCACAAGCCATCTAACAATGGGCTTTACTGAAGAAGTAGGCCATAGATTGGTTTTACTTCTTCAAAATGCAAAATGGGGAAAAGAGAAAAATGAAACTTGTCTACTAAAATCATCATGACGTATACCAACCAATTTTGAGATATATGTTCATCCTTGTTGCTCTCCAATACGATATGCATATCATGCTACCTCAGTCTAGTCAAACTACCGTCAATGAGATTATGTACGTTGTTACCAAAACCCAACAACCTTATGCCACTAACTTCTGGAGAGTTAGACTACATTACCTTTGTTCAACTTTCAAAAGTATCTAATCTAGATGGTCCCTTTGAGCAACAAACCATGTGAAGATTTCCAATGATGATGATGATATATAATTTATTCACAAAGCAATACTTTCCCCTAAAGCATAATATGAAAAGGAAAAAAAGACCAAACTTGTGCAGGAAAAGGATTGTCATAAGCTGCACTGTGCTTTTGGAAGTTTTTTTTATTCTTGCGAGATAAAATCTATTCATAACGTATAAAATTTAAATAATTATTTAAAACTAACTAAATACAATTAACAGATTGCATCGATATCCGTTGGTATAAGTAGACCAATACCTTTTGCCAGTTGTCATTACAACAACCAAACCATTGGCATGCACAGCACTTTGTGCCATCACCAGCCCTTTGAATCTTAGGCAAATGTCGCACGTTAACATAATCTTCTTTTAGTTTAGGTCCATACTCTGGCAAAAAAGATAATCTGGAGACCTCCAAAAACTTGCAAACCTGCAAAACGCACGACTTCAATTAAGTAGATAATATGACTTCAATTAAGTAGATAACTACA
Source organism: Agave tequilana (assembly GCA_038442645.1). Lineage (NCBI taxonomy): Eukaryota > Viridiplantae > Streptophyta > Magnoliopsida > Asparagales > Asparagaceae > Agave > Agave tequilana. Next base: position 193,716 of record JAVJIF010002528.1, on the reverse strand, counting down.
AAGATGCTAAGAAAGTTCAACACACGCACACGTGCGTGCGCGCACACATTTACACAAAAAGAAATGGAATATCTCTGAGTAACACTGTAAATACTGTGCCTTATAATGGAGAATCAAGGATCATCAGAAAAACTTTTCTTTTCTCTGAAAAAGCATCTAGAAACTAATATGCTAAAAAACATAACCAAGAAAAGGCTCACCCATCTCTACTGCAAAGTGAATGGTTTTTCAATAATAGAAGAAGTGAGATCACTCTTGATCCATGGTAAAAAAAAAATATTGAAACTAATAGATTTATTATCCAGTATTTTAGGACATAAAGACCATGAATGATGTGGATCATCCACTGGGATGGTCAAATATGTGATTATGAAGGGTCAGCTGAGAAAGTTTCCTATACAGACAGTTGTATCATGTGACCATATATGCATTTGGGCAGTGCACATATAAGCACCAAACATGCACACATGCATGCATATACACATAATATGTATAAGTGCATATATACAGACATAAGTATGTGTTCATATAACCGTACACCAATGCTTGAACTAGCTAAAGCGTAAAGCGAAGTGCTCGATCCTTCCACAAAGTGAAGCGTAAGCTTCAAAGCAAAAAGCATAAGCTTCAAGAATTTTCATTTTCTATAATAAAACTATATTGGCTATATAGATATATAACAAAAAAATAATTTAAAATTAATAAAGATGATTCAATATGTATCTATTTTAACTAATTTAGATGGTAAAAGGAAAAAAGCTTGTGGATAAGAGTAAGGATTTCCAGCAATAAAAATTCTCATTGTGATTAATGTTGCTAACAATCGGGAAATAGAACATAAGCGATGTCTTAAAATGAAGACTAAAGTATATACAATGTGATAAAAGTGAAGTTTGCTAGGAAGTAAATTGGTCAAGACCATCAATGGAAAATAAGGAGTAAAAAAATGCAAAGCAATTGTATGTTGAAGCGTATGCTTTAACTAAAAAGGTGCAAAAGCATAAACTATATACTAAATATAGTCTTCAGAAAAAATTGTGTAAGCTTCATTGTTTAGAGCTTTATTCTATAGACTATGTAGCACATTCTCACTTTTAAATCATTGATATACACATTTTGCAAACATGAACAAAAGAAAGATGAGTGAGGCTACTTTCAGGAGTATGGGGGTGCTATCAAAAATACATTATAGACATGTGATCCACAAAAAATAAACTAAACGAAAAATGAAAAAAAAAACATTTTCCACATGTTTGACTTAGAGATCAAGTACAAACAAAAATGTCACTAAATGGCATCACAATAAAAGTTTAAATTTTGGGGCAACTCTATGAATGGGTAAAGCATGTTAGAAATATTTAATATTTTTAATTTTCATGTCATTTATATGTTAAATATTTCACAGATCACATCCAACACTCTGGAATTTCAATTTGGATAGTAGGCCATTGTATTTTTAAGTAGCATTTTAGTATCCTGGTTCTTCAAAGTAGCCCATTTCTCTCCCAATAATTTTTGGTGCATACAACCCTAACAGAATTGGATAACATACAAAATAAAAATAAAGAAAATAGAATGTGTGCAAATGATGTAAATTAGTTTTGTAAAGGGCACCTATGCAATATGGAAACTAATATTGATATTTTTATAATCATACAGTGTTTTTGAGTTTTTTAATCCAGCTTAATTTTTTCGATGGTATAAATGAAAAAGGGACATAAGGTTATAAAGACAAGCATTTTTATATCTTATGGCACATCTGGAGTTGTCAATGAATTTATTTTGTTGAGGGTTATAAATAGAAAAGTTCATAATTTATTTGAACTAGTGAGCAAAGGGAGAGGTTGTTCAGTCAAACAACCGGCAGTCTTTGAGATCACACACAGACAAACACTAGATTTGGGGACATGCAAGCTATTCTGCTTTCCCCAATCAGCCGTCATCATTATCTTTATAGTTTGCAATTAGTAATGATCATTATCCTTATAGTTTGTAATAATGCTACCTCCCCCATTCATATTCCATATCCTCACAGACACGCAAACATGCATGTTTTAGAATTTAGAAATGAATATGACATGGATCATGATAACAATAGTGTTGGCCCAGAGGCCTTCCACTCTAGTTTTGATGATGTTTAACTCATGTAGTTATAGTTTACTAATAATCTTGTGATATTTAGTTTCAGATATTTAACCAAGATATTAGTAGGTGATTAGCTTCAACAAAGGTGTTTTGGAGCTTTCACATGGTGATTCAAGAGCCCGAGCGTCAAGTTCACATCTAGCACTCGTTTGGAGTCAAGCTCGGTGGATCACGTTTTGGATCGAGTCGACTTGGAGACGGCGCTCTACAAGAAGACTTCGGTTTATTTTAGAATAGTTAGTTTAGATCCATTGTTAAAGATTAGATAGTGTGGTATGCTCAAGTTCACAACACACACAAGTTTCATGTTTTGATTTTCGGTTCAACCGATCTTAGTTTTCATGAATAGGATTATATCAAAACAAGTTTACATGGTTTAATGTATATTAGATTTGATCTATATACATGTATGCTTCTTATTCTTAGAAAAACTTATTTTGATACACTAGTCATGTGTTTGGAGTTTTGTATTTAGACAAAACTTATTTTCGGATTTAATGTCAAAAACATAGATATTATACCTTTCATGCATATTGGATTCTATCCATATACTATATGCTTCAAAGTTGTTTAAATATCATGTTTTTTGTATTTACATGTGTTTTGAAAAAATCAGATTTCCATTTCAAAAATACAAGTTTTGAAAAATACAGAATTTGGTTTAAGGCAAAATTTTCAAGTCACAAAAATGGTTCAAATAGTTTGAAATATGTGTTGAATTTTTGTCACACATATTTGTATTTCAAAGATAATACAAGAACTGATTTTTGTGAAATTTATGAGATTTTATGGGATTTAATAATTAAAATTAAAAACACCAATTTTTAAATCCTGAATCTGTCCCTGCCAGGCTCTGGCGATCGACCGGACCAGTGGTCGGTCGACCGGACCGGTCGATTGATGTGCACGAGTCGTGCACAAAGGCCAAGTTGGCTTGACTGGTCGACCGTGCGGTCGACCGACTGAAGTCACCCCACTCTCGGGTGGGGGCGGTCGACCGGACGGTCGACCGTAAGCCTTGGCCCGGTCGACCGGGCGGTCGACCGGCTAGAGAGCAATTGCTCTCTGGATCTGGCACGGTCGACCGGGCGGTCGACCGCTGGGCTCAACGGTCAAAAATTGACCGTTGGCCGGTCGACCGGAAGGGCAATCTGGCCCTTTTCAGCTGCCAACGGGCAGATTTTCAAATGGGCTATAAATACCCCATTTGAAATTGGTTTTTAAGAAGAATTTCAAGAGCCAAAATTTCTCATATTCTCAAGTGTTTAATACAAGTTTTCAAAAGAGTTTTTAAGCCAAAAGATTTCATCTTTATTTGTTTTAAAGGTTGAAAAATTCAAAGAAAAGAAAGTCTTTGGGATTGTTTTTTATCTTCATTTTTATATCAATTCTAGAAGTTTTCCTAAGAGTTTTTCTTTGTGATTTTGATTTCCAAACTCTTTATTTCTCACACTTGAGCTTATCTTCTATCCTATCTATTAGGATCTTTATTTGTAGGGAAAAGAAATTGGTTTGTGATCTTTGTGATCATCAAGTTGTAAACCTTCCATCTTTGTGATATCCCTATAGTGAGAGGTGATTGAATTGTATCCCTCAAGTGTGAAGTGATAGTGGAAGTGGTATTTGGCTCCCTCTAGTGAGATGTGGAGATTGTGTTTGGAATCCCTCTAAGTGTAGAGGAGATTGTGGTTGTTGGCTAAGTGCTTATCCCTCATTTGTGAGGTGAATTTTGTGTTGGCTTTGTGCCTTGCCTCTGTGAGACATGGTTCAAAGACTCGGCGGAGTCGGAGACGAGTCGGCCAAGTCGTATTCGTCTCGGCTCGCTCCGAGACGAGTCCGAGTCACGAGTCGGTCGACTCAACTCAGAGGAGACCAACTCAGCCGAGAATCGGAGTTGACTCGGTCGACTCGGCATTATGATGATAATTTTGTGCCTCATCGCAAAATTCAACGTGGAAATAACTACATTAGCATGAATTTATGAATGTAGTTTGTACAATTTACTATATTGTGCATGTATTTTGATATGCTTCTACCAATGACGCGTGTATTTATGCTTTCGTTTTATATTTAGTGTGCTAGGTGATATATTTTGGACATGTGATACATGAATGTGGATGTCTACATTTTTTTAAGATTTGTCGTGATTTTTTCAGAATTTTTTGAGTTTTCTATGTAGCGTTTTGCGCGTATCGCCCAATACCGATCCGAGTCGCTGAGACCGATCCGTCTCAGTGCCCGCCGAGTCGGCGGCTGAGACCGCGACTATGAACCATGCTGTGAGAGGTTGTATTGGTTGAGAGAGGAGTTGTGTACTCCCGATTGTATTTGCCCCAAATCCTCAGCGGAGGTTCCTTGTGTGAGAAGTCCTATGTGGACGAGTTAGTGAAAATCCTTCTGTGTGAAGGCGGGAACGTAGAGCTGTGTACTCGAACCTCGAAACATATCTCGGTGTTTGCGTTTGATTCACTTTCTCTAACTCACTCTCTCTTACATTATGCATTGATTCATATTGTCATATCATATACATGCTTGGTTTGTTTGTGTGCCTCACTTGTGCTTAACCACGAGAGCTTCATATAGTACCTCAACTCTTATTCAGAGGAATCAAGAGGAGTTAGTCCAGAGCCCTTCACCAGAAATTCGACTACACTCGTTGGTTACACTAAGTGTGTTGCATTAAAGTTTTTAATTTTCGCATTATTGTTCATAGATTAGCCGTACACTTATTCACCCCCCCCCCCCCTCTAGGTGTACTTTCAAATAGTTCTTGACACAATTTTTAGTTCCAACATGTAAACCCAAATCTTTAGAAGGATTACTAAAGAAACATAATGCAGATAACAATTAACAGCATTTGCAACTCTCGAACATTCCAAGGAACAGTAGGATTTCATTGAAAGGCATTGACAAATATCAGGAAAATGTGTTTCTCTTAGAGAAGTTTCACAGTTTTTCATTCTGGTTCTTCGATCAAATGCAACATTAAACACAAAATCTTTTAACATAAGGGATCATTTATTAGTCAATATACAGACATAAACACAAACATAAAGACACACATATACAAATGAACTAATTATTTCTGTTATTAAATGAGCAGCCATAACCAAGAGACAGGCTTGCTACCCGTTTAGCATTATCATTTACTTTCCAAAAACAGTTAAGTTGCAACTTAAATAGATATATCATTAATTTGTAAACAATAGGATTGGGTAAAACCGTAAAAGTAATAATTGGTATCAGAAATAATATTTTTCTAAGATTCATAGCATCTTCAAGGTAGTTATAGCAACTTGTACTGCATAGTAACGTATATACTTCTGTAATAGCATATGTAGACTGTGTTACATAGGACTTATTAATCAATAGTATCATTTCTTACTAAATTATAGCATGTATGAGATTTTAATAGTATTTCTACTATAATTATGTATATTTAGCATTTTACATAAGTATAACATTTCTATGAGCACTAGATCAAGGTGGTAAAGGGTTTAGGTGGACTGAGGGAAGTCTCAAAGGGTCTGTTTGGTTGTCGTAATTGGCCGTAATTCGTAAGTTGTAATTGATAAAGTCTTTTACATTTGTAAATGAGTTACATGCATGTAAGCTTTATGGTGGTTAGTTGGTAAATATAAAGTTGTAAGCGGAAAAGTGTATTATGCTTTACGGTGTTTGGTTGTCGTAATGTGTAAGTCGTAAGTGAAAAAGTTGATCACAAAATTAACTATTTGGTGATTTAAAAAGTTTTAATATTGCAAATAAATATTAAAAATGCTAAATATTAAAAAAAATTAATATTAACATAAAAAAATAATACAAATTTGTATGACCACAAAATTAACTGTAACTGGGCTGTAAGTGAGTGGTAATTGAGTTGCAAGCCAGGGGTAATTGGGTTGTGTAAGTCTTTTACGAATTACGGTCCAAACAAACGCCGTAGTTGTAACTGGGTTGTAAGTCATTTACGAATTACGGACTTTTACGCGAAACAAACGGCCCCAAAGTCAAGTCTCCTAGTAAAGGAAACACAGGAGTACTAGCACATAGAGGCACACACCCATGCACAGGCACTCAGACACATGTGCGCACAATAAACAGGTTTCCTGTCAGAGAGAGGGGGTGGAATTTTTCACCTTTACCGTGTAAATTGAATTAAAAAGAATAGATCAACCTTTCATAGTATAATATTTGAAACAACAACAACAACAAACTTCTATCTCAAAATTTTGGTGTTGGCTACATGAACCCGTTTCATAATTGCTTCCCTCTTAATTAAATTAACGCTAATATGTCCTCAATTGTCTCCATTTAAGTTCCTTTGAGCCTACTTCTGGTCTACATTACTACATTCACTAAGATCCTATTACTTATCCTAATTGGTTCAATTACCAGCCTCTGTTGCACATGCCCAAAGCATCTCAATCGATTCTCCCTCATTTTATCCTCATTAAGAGCAAACTCTACCTTCTAACAATTGCTCATTTCTCCTACATTCATTTGTGGACATATAGTTTCTTAAGTGCCCTATCCAACATGCTGCCTCGTAAAGCATTAGTGCTCTTATAGTCGTCTTATAGAATTTCCCCTTTAATGTCATGAATCATAGGTATGATATGATCAAACAAATGTTTCTGAAATATTGCCTTACTGTAGTAAGATTTATAAAATTTGTTGTTCAAACAACATGTTCTAAAATATAAGATCTTAGTAGCCTGGGTTGTTGACTATAAAGCATAGACACGGATTGGGACACAGATATCACACAAGATGAACTCGAAGATACTGCAAATTCTTAAAATGTAGGATATAGGGACACGGTTAAAATGTAGGATATGGGGATACGGTGATATGACTATGTATCTTATATAGAATACACATCAAAACTTGTAGTGACTATAATGTATTCTATAACAATAAAATGGGAAAGATAAGATTTAAATGGTTTATAACCACAGCTTATATAAAGCAGCAACAACAACAACTAAGTCATTTGTCTCAAGTATTTGGGGTAGACTACATGAACCAAAAGAGAATTACGCCAGATCGGACACATGGATCAGCTTTCTCTAATCATTACTACCAAGCAATATGATTTCATTAAGACCTTATATAAAGCAATAAAATCATAATAAAATTTTTTTGAAAATAATCTAATTAATGAGGTACTTAGATTCTACTAACATAGTATTCACTTAAATCAAAGATGTCTTCTCTTTCATGTTGTTTAAGCGACGCGTGGCTCCTAGATGTCCAACATGTGATCTTTAGATTTTATTTAAAACCAACACGGCACCAGCACGTGATTTGTGACTTTTGAAAATTCAACACGGCTCTAGAGTGTCCGTTATGTGGCGGGCAAGTGTCTTGCAAGTGTCCTTGTTCAACACGTTGTCTAGCACGGGCGCGGCACTCACTTCCAAGTGTCTATGCTTCATAAGTTGTTGAGATGTTCTTTTCTAAATTCTTTTCAAGTAATTCTCCACCGTACCCCAAGTCTCCTCACACCCTGTTACTGCTACCACCCTATTTCCTATACAATCCAGCCCCTGGCACATCATCAAATCACTTTTTTCTTTTTCACCCAACTTGCAACCCTTCAGCTGACAGTCCCAAGCACTGAATCTCAGCAAGGTAGTGAACCTTCCAGATGTTCTTATCCATAACTGAATCTTAGTAGGGTAGTGCATCTACCAAATGTTGCCAAGATGAATCCAGCGACCACGGAGGCAAGAGGTAATCATCAAAAATAATAGTTTCCCAAAGAGAAGATTGAGAAAGGGAGATGAGCATTAGGCAAGAGAATGGCCCTTTATTTCTTTTGCACGAGTGGCTAGGGGTGGCTTTTTTTTCTTTCGCGTGCGGGGAAGGGAGGGGGGATGATGTTGCCATCCGGAGGTCACAATTGGTACTACATAAATGTAGTCCAAAGATAGTGAAAATACGTATATTCATATCAGATTTGTGTTTAAGATTATAAAACAAAATCTTTGGGCTTTTCAGCATTTTTGAAACATGGATTAAAGAGTGTTTCATTTTGAAGTAATTGGGTATGGAAGCTCTTTTTTTTTCACAAAGAATAAAATGTTCTTTTTTAATCATGGCAAATTTTATCTCATTATTTTAATTAATCTTAAGATTAGTTAGGTTTTATTTCTTGTTACTTATCCTTCTCTTTAAATTAATGATTGTGATATGAAAATTTAATTTATCTGGAAGGCGGCTGGAATGAATGTACCAGTGGTGGGCCTAACATTGTTGGTTGTGGAAACCGGAGAAACCACCTTAGTTCTTTCTTTGTGATTTCTTCAATGCAGTTGTCCAAGTGTTGTTCATTTTTTTCGCAATGTTCTTAAAGTCAGTTGGCCTCATGTGGAAGAGGAGGACCACATTACCTCTCTAGTTATACATACTTGCATAGACACAGAGAGACTTACGCACAAGCACAAACATACATACAAACCTTTGTGTGCTACAAACAGAACGCTATTTGCAGTGACACCCCTATATCATGCACCATAGAGCAGAACCTAAGGTTTGTGATCTCCTCCACTCTAAGGGCCCTAAGTAGATCCTCTAGAACTTTCTTCTAACTGTAGAAAGTTCTAGATCCCATCAAGTTGATAAATACTTAAATATCCTCATGCATCATTTAGAAAACTCCCATACACCGCATTGCCATCACCTATGTTGCAAAGATATGGCAATACCCACATGGAAACGACATGCTGACACGTGACGAATTCTTCGAAATACACACGACACGTGTGTCGAGCACGTGTTCGACATGACATGATAAGAGTGTGTGCTACATACATCACCACAAGCATTTTCAACTATCTTTAGAAATATTGTTCTTTAGTTGATTAAATCTTTTGAGTCTTTGAGGAGATTAAATATATGAAAGGAAAAGTAATTCCATTTTTTACGCAAAAATATTCTCCATCCTCCAAAAATTGACATTGCATATATAAAGTAATCTTTTGGTCCATACAAAAAACATGTATACCTCCTGAGAGTTCGCAATATCCAAGTTTCCCAGAAAGTGATTTAAGTAACTCTGCATCGCTACTTTTGCCCTGTCTGAAATAGAATGTTGTCTTCCTAGTGCTGGTCGAATAATTGGCAGAGCAGCACTAGAAGGAACATTTCTGCAGAAGAATAAGAATCTTTAATTAGTATGAAGATTAACAAGAAAGATGGATATAGCCCCAAGAGACCACGGAATCTTAACCGTAATGTAAGTTGCATTGTTTATCTCAAGCTTAAGTGGGTTTGTTTATAAATTGGGGTCCTATAGTCTCCAAAAATTATTACTGCATCAGAAAGAAGAAGAAGAAGAAGAATGGTGTATCCGGCAGCATGCAACATTCACAACATATGGTTTTCTCACATATAGAAGCAATTCAAAATTCAAAGTATGAAAATGAGATGATATGTTAGCTGCAACAAAAATAATCAGGTAAGGATGGATAGCAAGAGAGAAATATGGATGACACAGGAGAATAAAATAAAAATATATTTGAAGGAAACTCTCCAAATGCATGGTCATTCCTCATTTGGATGCAAATAACATCATTTGGAAATTCTGCTACATTCCAGAATCTCATACCAGCCTACACTAGCTCCCTAAGACTTCCGTCAAAGCAAATTATAAACATTATTATCTATTTTAAAAAAAGTTTAGAGTCAAAATAGACGATTTGTTCGTCATAATCTAATTCCAATGAGTCTGTCATGTATTTATGAAATGTAATGAAAACATAACCAGATGATTTTATCCAACTAACCGCTAGAAAATTTCATATCCTAACGCCTCATTCAACAAACACATTAGTCTGCACCTGACATGAAGAACTTTTTGCAGTAGATATGCATCTAGATATGCATCTAGCCATCTACTAAAAAATAATGAGGTGTATTCCATTGCCCAATAAGTAAAATATGTGAGGTGTTTTTATCAGCATAATTGATTGTGCATATCAGCATAATTGATTGTGCATACAGCATTATGCATTTTCATTTGAGTAGTGAACTAGGGATAAAGAGCATGAAAGGACCTATTTCTGGATGAAACGCTTTCTTCGTGCGGTATAGGAACAGATTCATCATCAGCTTCGTCGTCATCTTGTACAACTGCTGTATGCTCCCCTAGCCCAAGATTTTGAATCCATTCTTTAACCTTATTACAGTAGAAGGGAAGCATATTAGAGGCACATGTATCTGATGATAGGTACATAAACTAAAAGAGTCTGTTGCATGTCAATAATAAGGTCAAAGTAGCTCATGAAATGAAAAACCTAGTTATTAGCTACAAACCAAAATCCAGTGAGTGAGTCTCTAACTGAGACAATGGAAATAATATGTAGAATTTAAGCTAAAAGTAAATTTTTCGAGAAAAGATGAAAACAACAGGAAGTGCACTTGTGGGAATCGATAACATTATTAAACTTTAGAAGATGTAATCATTACAACTGAACTTGGAAAATGAAAATAGCATTCATGTAAAAAAAGAATTAGCCTTTTCTTGAAATTTTTCATTTTGAAATCATGCTATAAACTTTTCTTGATTTCAGGACAAATATCAGGACCTTTACAGTTTTGTGTTGGTTATGAATTTTGACGGATAAACAAAGGAAATTTTATTACCAGCAGAACAGCAAAATCATGAAAATTGAAATGTCTACTTGAAAAGAAAATTGTCTACTGAAAGAGAAAATTTCTAATTCCACATGTTTGGACTTTTAACGGTTTTGTATAGTAACTAATTGAATTTTTTTTAAACCAAGAGAAATCACAAAACATTGTGATTTAGATGAGCATCCAATCACGCCTTTGATAATTCTCAAATGCTAAAATAATATGACTTGATAGTAGCAACATGTGGAAAGCAAACAAATGCTGTCAAAATCAGAAACTCCAAACTTGTAGGTGCACTTAGAAATTGTAGAAGGTGCACAAATCTAGAACACGAGAAATATTGATTAAAAAACAATACAAAGATATCCATCAGGAACACACCTGCTCTTGCTTCTCATGAAATTCCTCAATAAAGGCACGTTTCTTCAATGCAATGTGCAGATAGACAACATGTGAGGCTTTCTTCAATAAGCGCCACTTGAACTGATGAGTACATATACAAAAATTAGTTGGTGGTGATACACAATGCACTTAGTGGCCTGTTGAAATATAAGACGTGTATGCAGAAAAAAATGCAAATCATTGTCATTACTGGTTAATATACTTATATCTATGCAAGTACGGAATACACTGTGCTGAAACCAATTCCCGCTTAGTGACTACAAAAATAAAATCTTAGAAGTAACTAGTATACAGGCAGACTAACATAACCATTTAGATGTATAGTGTGATGATCTCACACTTAAGAGCAACTAATTATTCAGGTCACAGTGCATGCAGTTTAAAACAACCCTTACAGTTCAGTTTCTATAATATTCTGAAGCAATTAACAAATGAGTTGTATGGAAACAACTATCGAGGCTCAATATGGTAGGCCCAGATTCAAATAAGGTGCCGTATGAAGAACATGCTTGCGTATATGGACGTGCAAGAAACCACACATACATAATAAATTAGATCTTACCATTTAATTGTGGTAATATCTCCATTAGACACAAATAGGCATTAAAAATGCCAAACAATACCAACATAGTTACAGTTTTTCTTTTTCCTTTCATTTCTTTTTTAATAGAAATTGGGCGTCACTCTCACCCTCTCCAAATATAGGGGAGAAGGTTCCTCTAACAATGTTGGTGATATGTTTCGAACTTGTGACTTGTCACAAGTCATGAATCTTACCCACTCTCCTAAACTTCCTCTCAAGTCTTTAACAAGTTACATGTTGTTTTACCTTCTTTTTCCTTATTTTTTTGGAGTATAGATATGTGTTGTTTACAGTATTACATGACCAAGATCAATTAAACTATCATACATCTCTAGTTATCAAACAATAAGACAAATGAAGCTGCAACATTAGCATGCTAGCTTTATGGAAGCTAAAGTGAATAGAAAGTAGTAAGAGGACAATAACAAGTTTACACTTGCTATCATTAACGGGTATCATTAACCACCCAGTTGCCAATGTTTGTCAAGTGATTTGTTACCTCTACCAATCACTCAATCACTATAAGAAACACAAGAAAATATTGTTGTACAACTGTAGGGGTCAGATTTTACCTTCATCAAGATCACGACACATGTCCAGACACCTGGAGGCTCCACTTCTTTGCCAGTGGACTCAGCTCACTTACAAGCATGACATGGACCTAAGAGGAAAGCCTCGGATCATGTTGAATAGTGGAGATGAAAAACCCAAAATTAGTAAGAGGAGCGAGACGAATTGTCCCAATCCAAGGCCAATCAGAGTCTTCTTCGACGAAAACTCATCAAACCTCACCATCCTTCCCCTAAAACCCCAAAGAAAACCCTAGATGAAAGGCTACTCTAGTTGTTTGCCGGAAGAGGAAAGAGGCAGATTTGGTTTCTGAAGCGGACAAAGTTCTTTACCATATTAAATAGTTGAGCTTACACCAAGATCAGCAGCAGTTTTTCCACCATAAGGGGAGAGATGTTGCGCCCAAAAGTTTTGATGTAGCAACATCGACAAAAAATCAAGTACCTTCAGAAAACCAATGATTTATGTCGATTAAGTGATATCAATCTACGCAATTATTCAGTACGTATTCAAGCTAGGTTATATTGTCGTGTCGAGCTATTCAAGGCTCCGACACAAAGACCCTCCAGAGCTCGCTACTCCTACGCTACCTACAGTTAGATAGTACGATCCTCGTGATTCACGAATCTACCATACAGTCAGATCATCCCCACGTTCTAAACATTATAACACTCCTGTATCAATGCGGGTAGTTATGGATAGTGGCGGATATCTCTGCATGACCATCCTACAATCAAGCGGCGTAATCTGGACTGTTAAAAGGACATCATAACGTGTGAATCATGCAGTTATGGGGCTCCGAGATATCCACACCCATGAAGACAGCTCAGGTGAGTATAACTACTTCTCCTTCTCCATCGAGAAGGGAGGTTGGTTGACAATTGATTACCCAAAAACTCTAGTGGTTCACAGTTATTTATCTAAATCCCTAGAACTTGTAATCGTATATCACCCTGCTGAATTCATTGTAATCCTCGGATCTATAGTGCATTCTCTCTCTCGCTCTCTTCGTGGGGTTTTTCCTTTTGAGTTTTCCACATAATTCTCTGTTGTCTGCGATTACTTACATCTGTTCATTCACTTACAAACTCACTTACAACTCGTGGTGTAGAGAAATTCTCCGAGAATTTTCCTCCACAACAACAAATAAAGAGCAATCTTCTCACTGTCTGGCTCAGATAAATGTTCCTAAAACTCTTATATTATCTGTAAGTGACTAAGCGGCACAAAGGAATGGACAATAATCAAACTAGACAATCTACCAACGGTTTTAAACAGCTGAATCTCCACAGTAAACTGGTGATAAACAACCCAACCTTTTGTGGGCCCACTTGAACAGTGAATATGACCAGAAGCCTGACGTACATTTGGCACTCTGCATGCGTCAAGTCTATACATAAAATCGCAAAATTAACACCTTAAATCCAGTGCTTGACTATAGAGCTAATAATATATCAGAAATTAAAACAAAAATCACAAGGGGGCACAAGTTTGACTGGCGTGGATTAAACCATTGCACTAACAAAATTTCACCTGAAACTTCACAAATTTACTAAATTGCCATCAAACTGAACCCTATTCAAGCCCTCCCAAAGCTAACATCCTCCAAATTCAAAGATTTCCCCAAAAAAACAAAACAATCCACTCATTTGCTATAAGAAAAAACATCAACTTTCTCCCAAAATCAATCAACAACATCACAAAATTACCTGCTTGTACTGGAATTCGATCGTGTAGGATAGCAGCATCGGCGTAATATCGCTTACATCGGGCCGCGACACCGAAACGATCATCGCCTTCGGCAATTCATCGAAAATCCAAGTGCTCTCCGACGATTGCTGGCGGAACGAGCCCGACGACGACATCGGAGGCTCCGACTGCATCTTCACGTAACGATAGCCGGAGTCCGATGTGAATTGATCCGAAGACATCACATAAGGGGAGACAATTTGGGGGTAAATCGAAGAAGAATTTCCGTTTTTTCCTTTCCGTTTTTTCCCCTGTCGATTATTTTTTTCCCTTTTTTTTTGTGGCCCTTTTTTGTAAGAAATAGTTAAATGCAGGAAATATTTAGATCTGTGGAAAAGTAGGGGACTTGGACTTTATATAGGGAGAGGAGCGGCTGAGACGGCAAAATGGGCAGTTGAGTTCGATTTGTTTTTGAGTTAGTAATTTAATAATGATTATTCGTTTAATATTATTTTTGAAGAATTAAATATTTGGTGTTCAGAGGGGGCCAGAGTAGCTTTTGTAGCCATTTAGAAGGAAACTGTGTGGGATTTACCAAAAGCCCTCGCATAAATTTATGGCCTTCAATAAATTATTTACCGATAAAATTGCAAAGGAGCCCTCGCAAACGAATTTAAGTGCGGACAACGTTTATAAATCCAAATTCTTTAGCTCAAAATTCTAGAGCTCAAATCTGAAAATGTTCTAACTTGTTAATTATATGAACTAAATATAAATGATTGAAACATTTTTTAAAAAGATTTTTAACTATTTTTGTTGGGATTTGGGTCGAACAAATAGTCCCACATCTGCTAGACGTGGGAATGGTCTTGGGTTTATAAGAATTTGGGCAACTCCACCTAACAAGGATAGTCTTTTGGGATGGAGCCCGAGTCCTTCAAGTGGTATCAGAGCCATGTCCCGAACTTAGTCGTGTGTGTGGGTGATGTTTGATGATGTAAAACCCCCCCAATGGCGCAAAGGCGCAATGGGCCTGCCCACCCCACTGACGCAAAAAGGCGCAAAGGGGCGGCGCAAAGGGGCGCAATGGGCCTGCCCACCCCACTGACGCAAAAAGGCGCATAGGCCCCTATAAAGTTAATGTTGAGCTCTCGAGAAATTTGACAGTGGTCCTCCTTTGCAATGGAGAGTTGGATGCTCTCGAGAAATTTGACAGTGGTCCTCCTTTGCAATGGAGAGTTGGATCTCGATGGAGCATTTGATCTTCCGGTGTGAAGATGGTTGAGCTTGCAGGGAGATTCTTTATTCGAGGGGGGATTGTTGGGATTTGGGTCGAACAAATAGTCCCACATCGGCTAGACGTGAGGATGGTCTTGAGTTTATAAGAATTTGGGCAACTTCACCTAACAGACTAACCTTTTGGGATGGTGCCCGAGTCCTTCAATTTTCCCATTTTCTTCTTCTATCACTCCTTTTCTTTCTATCTTTAGAGGATTGTCACGCACTCTTGTTACAGCCATTATTGTACCATTGTTATTTTTGTTAGCACCATGCTAATACTGACATTATGTAACCCCAAACAAACTCCTATTCTCTTTTTCTGAAAATATTTTTATTATAGAAAATTCCCAGTGGCTGAAAAAAACACACCCAATAAACAACATTTTTTTCCTTTTTCTCTCATATTTTAACCCATCTTTTTCTAAATCAAATGTTCATATGTAACACTCTGAAAATGTAAACTATTTTATTTTACTATTCATGTATGTATTGTTATGTCCAAGTGTGAGTTATTTACCCCGTATTATGTGACACAAATTACATTATGCTTATAATATTTACTATCTTTGTAACTCTATCACTAACCTTTGTACCCACAACGACGCGGTAAATTTTGGGCAAATAAAACTATAATCTTGAGTTATTCTTACTTGAGCACACAAGTTATAAAAAAAACCTAAAAAATATTACTGAATTATAAAACAGAAATAATAAATTCCAAAAAATTAATAAATTTAATAACTTACTTAATATACACAAAAATGTTACACCCACCGATCTCATTTCTGGATCCAAATCTCATGTTACCGATGTAAATCGTGTGATCGTGTCACACGATTATTTCAGGCATTGGTACTGAAATTATGTAGTCATCTCTCATCACACTCATAAATCTCTCTAATGTCTTGAATTGGGAGTTATCTTCGGCCCTAGCAAGTTGTAGTAAGGTGGCTGATTGATATGTGAGTTTTTTTCCTGCAGTCAAAGTTGGTGCCACCTCTTTCCTTTAGCCCCTTGAGTTGTTGCCTGTTATGATATCATTGTTAGTAATCAAATTATAAAATTAAGATATGTACTTTAATTTTGATAACATACTTGTGCATCTAAAATGACAAGTCTCCTTGGTCATGTCACATAAGTATCAACAACTTCACCGACGATACTGATATCTTCGAGAGGAAATGGTAGCGGTGCAGAATAGTCCAATGACAGTGTGACGGATACTCTATAGCAATCCTCTCTAAGCGGTTGACTGTGAAGTAATTAGCATTCATTAGCATGTCCTCGCGCCACAACCAATTTATGAGATTAATGGCCAATTCATGTATCATATTATTACCTTGTGGCATAAATTAATAAACATGAATTAATAAAATAAGATTACAATTAATAAAATAAATATTAATTACAAAATATCATGTAATAAATTACAAATAATAAATAAGGTTTCCGGTGGAATCTCGGATATGTGTCTTGAAATTGAACAATTGCCATCTCTGCTATGAGGCGGAGGATAAGGGGGTGCACTAAGTTGAGATTGACAAATGAAAATACTCTTGCCGCACTTGTTCCCTTATCTCATCCATAAAACTTTGTCTCATGTTTTGAAACTGTGCATTCATATATGCAGTGATCTCCTCATTTGTCATAGCGGAACGACGTCAACGAGATTGGCGGAAGAAGTTGGTAAAAGTAGCCCCTCCTCCGGTGCTTCTAACACGATCGGGATGCTCAGGAGTTTCTAATGCCAGTGTCAATGTGTCATCTCTCCCAGCTGGATGAATATCTCTATGTGTCACTGACTGGGTAAGTCGTTCCTAGAAAAATAATTGAGTGTTAATACACACACACACACACACACACACACACACACACACAAACAATTTTAAATAAATAGTATTGTGATAGTAGCACTTACAATTTTTGTAGCAATGGTTGATGCGTCTTCATTAACGTATGAACCATCTGGTTTCAGCTAACTGCTTTCCACAATTCGTGCCGAGAAATTGTAGACTCTGATAATGAATTATCTTCAGATGGCTCTGCTGATTTCTGAGCAAGCTGTTTATAAAATAATACACACACGTATAAGTCTTAACCCATAAATATTATGTAAAAATAAAATTAATAAATATTAAATATGCTTACCATATCTTTTTCAAGCCGTGCATATCCCTTAAGCCCAAATTTATGCTGGTATTCAAACTTTTTTGAATCTCCCAATTCTTATCAGACAAGTCCTATTATAAAAAAAAGTCAATTATTAAGTATTATTAAAATTTATTTTCAAATATGATAAGTGACAAAATAATTATACCTTAAAGTCTTTAGTTACATGATAAGATACAAATCGGTCCCAAACGTCTTGATCAATGAAATGAGCATAAATTTCTGGTGGATGCTCATTAGATCTTTCGCAAGGTAATAGCTTGTCAAATTGTTCTTGAAGTGTCATTATTTATTTCCAACCTAAATAATAAGCTTTTCTTTCGACACTCTTCTATCTCAAATACAGACTGTAATAAGTCACACATATTAGAATAACATTTATAAATATACAAGAAATTAAAAATAAATATTTTTTCAAATTTTGTTCTTCAACTCTTTGGAAACCTGATGCCAATCTAGAATGTCGATAGAGATATTTTGAAGAGTAATGGCTCCAAGATAACTTTGCATTTGTGTACCCAAGTGACTAGTGTAAATCGTTGAGTTCAACAACTACTTTATTTTCCAAACGTCTCATGTTAGTGTAGGGAGAGAGGAGATAGATGAGGTAGAGGAAGATAGCACAGAGATCGGAAGACAAATGGAGCGAACGATGCATTGCAGCAGGCCAGAATATGCTCCTCGTTGACCGCCCGGTCTACCGGTGGAGAAGGTCGGTCGACCGCCCAGTCGACCGGTGTGCGCGACGTGCACAGGGTTAGCCCGGTCGACCGTGGCATAGAACGGTCGACCGCTTGGTCGACCGACTGAAAGCAGGCTGCTCTCAGTTTGGGTCCGGTCGATCGCACGATCGACTGAGGAATGGGTCGGTCGACCGGCCGGTCGACCGACAGACGCGTTTTGGCTTTTCTTTTGGGATTCAGATTCCTTTTCTGTTTGGGATCGAATCCAGCTGGGGTTTCCTAAAACCCAGGGACTCCATGGCTATAAATAAGGGCTAGAGCCCTCATGTATCGTATCCCACTGAAAATCTCCATTGAAAATTCCTTGAAGAAGGAATAATTTGTAATTGATTGTTAATTAATAAGATCTTTTTCTCCCTTGCCCCGAGGACGTAGGCACGTTGCCGAACCTCGTTAAATAATGTGTTGATTGTTTTTCTCTATTGTTTCTCTATTCTTGTCGTGTTGGGTACGTCTCCAGCTGCATCTGTCTTCGCCCGATTGGTGGATTCCTCAGAGGGGTTGTTGTCTTGCGCACAACAATTAGTATCAGAGCATCAAAGGTTAGTCGTGGGATTGTGTGTTGATTCCAAGGGCATCAGTTGTTGTTTGGCGGAGATCGTGTGTCAATCTCGGAGCGGCGTTGGGAGTGTTTGTGGGGTGGTGTGTCGATCTCAAAACAGCGTGTAGATTGCTCGAGGAATCAATTTAGAGGAGTAGATTGCTTCAGAAACTCTTTGAGAGTTTCGCGTGGAGCTAAAGATCCTGTTTTTATCCAGTTTATTTTATCTAACTCCGATTGTTTCTTCATTGTTTTGAGGAATCAGTTGAGAAGATAGCTGGAGAAGGTGCATCCATGAATCCACATCCGCTGTGGATTGATGTGGTGAAGTTTAACGATACGAACAACTTCGGTATGTGGAGGTGTGAGGTGATGGATGCGCTGACGACATCAAACCTCGAAGACACTCTACGTTTAGAGAAGAAGCGTGCATCAACAATGGAAGAAGATTGGGACATGATGAACCATACGGCGTGTGGCTTGATCAGGTCTTGTCTGACACAAGATATCAAGTATCATGTGTTGCATGAGACGTCTGTGAGGCAACTGTGGGAGATCCTGGAGAAAAAGTATCTGACGAAAAGTATAGGATCACGGTTGCAGTTGAAGAGTAAGCTTTATAGTTTTCAGATGCAAAGAGAATGCTCCATCAATGAATACTGGAATCGCTACACGAAGCTTCTTACAGATCTAGTTAATGTGGATGTGGAGACCAATGAAGAGGATAAGGCGTAATCCTATTGAATACTCTTCCTAGGGAAGAGTATGAGACATTTACTCACATTGATCAATGGAAGAAAATCCCTTAACTACAGTGAGGTGTTTGCTGCTCTTATGAGTTATGAAGCAAGGAGACATGACAGATTGTCTTCTTCGGGGAACACAATAGCAGAGGTATTGACGGTAAGAGGCAGAAGTTCTAATAAGAAGGGAAGAGATGAACAGGGAAGATCAAAATTCAGATCAGGCTTCAGAGGGCTGAAGAGGAATCAATGCGCCCTGTGCAAGGAACTAGGGCACTGAAAAGTTGATTGCCCGAAGGCCAAAGGTAAGAAGATGGAGTCAAACACTGAGGCGAATCTCTCACAGGCGGATGGATCAGATTCAGACTCATCGGTATTCTCTCTCTGTTACTACTCCTACTGTTAATTACTCAGATAATGCTGAGTGGATCTTAGATACCAGAGCCACCTATCATGTGTGCCCAAACAGGGCCTGGTTTTCTAGTTTTGAGAAGCTAGATGATGTTACACGGTCATGGGTGATGGTCATCTGTTTAATATAAAAGGGATGGGTACAATCTATATCAAGATGGAAGATGAGATAGTACGAGAATTGAAGGAGGTAAGGTATGTATCTCAACTAAAAAGGAATCTTCTCTCTGTTGGCGCTTTGAAAGCATTGGATCTTGTGATATCCATACGAGATAATGCTCTCAAGATGATCAAAGGCTCAATGGTGGTGATGAAGGGCGTCCGTCGGAACAATCTCTACTACTTGAAGGGTAGTACGGTTACAGGTCAGGTGGAGACTTCTATTTCTTCAGATGATGGTTGCACAAAGGTCTGGCATGTGAAGGTCGAACAAGGAGGTGAAAGGTCTTTGCAATCTCCTGCAAAGAAGGGATCATTGGAAGGTGCTGCTACCTGCAACTTGGAGGGTGAACATAGCGTTCTAAACAAGAAGAAGGTGAAATTCAGCACCAGTACTCACCGCTCAGAAGGTCTTCTTGATTATGTTCACGTAAGCGTTTGGGGACCTGCTAAGACTGCATCGCTTGGAGGTCACAGGTACTTTGTCTCTTTTATTGATAGTTTATCTAGGAATTGTTAGATATATCCCATGAGACGAAGGTGTGAAGCCCTAGATATGTTGGTGAAGTAGAAAGGAAGAATGAAGAAGTAGACAGGTAGGAAGATTAAGGAGCTACAGATTGGTAATGTTGAAAAAGACATGAACTAATTCCTACGATTTGGCCAGAACACTGGTATTGGTACTTACTTCACAGCATGGGTTGGGTAAGGAAGTAAACCGATCCTTGCTAGAGAAGGTTCGGTGGTTGCTGTCTAATGTAAAATTAGACAAATCGTTTTGGGCTGAGGCGATTGTGTATGATAGCCATCTCATAAATGGATCGACTGCGATAGGAGGTAAAACTCCATTAGAAATTTGGTCTAGGAAAGCTGCTCAAGATCATGGTTTACTGAGGGAATTTGGAAGTCCGACCTACTTCAGTGCCAAAGATGGCATGGTGAATCCGCGAGCAAAAAAGTTTGTATTTTTGGGTGTCAACAGAAATATGAATGCCAACTCACGTTTGATGAGACTTCAGTGTTGAATTCTACCGTCTCTCAGCAGGTGGATAGAACAAAGACCAAGGAAGTATCGCAGCGGGTGGAGGTGATGCTACTCCACCATCTCCAGTTGGTTTGGTATCAGTGAAGACTTCACCGGATGTGACACCGGGTGGAGATCATGTAGCCAAGATTGATACTGAATAGGTTGAAGACATTGATGAGAATGTCAAATTGTTTGCAGCCATTGGAACTAAGGTAAAACCACGCACGTGGGTGAAGAAGCATGAATTTCAAACTTGTGACAGTGACAAGCTCAAGTTGAAGGCCGTTGTTCTCCATGATGACAGTGAGGAGGTTCATATGACTCAGCCAGATAGGTTCGCTGCTGCAGATTCAGGTACAAGTGCTTGAGCTTAATGAAGCTCATTTAAATGAACTTAGGTTGGCTTCATCCTTTGGGCAAGGTACGTAGGCAGCTGTAAAGGCGCAACCACATTTGGTGATGCAACTCGTATGAAGCTGTTTGGGTTCTCGAGAAGCTGATTGGAACTTCATGTAGAGGTGGAGAGACTTTACGTAGAGGTGATGTATTGTAATCTCAATGAACAGTTGATCTTTTGGTGAGAAGATATTTGAGCTTGCATAAGAGAGGTGTGCATCCAGTTTGTTAAAGTCGATGATGGTGTTTGATGTGCTCTACTCGGACTTGGTTGGACCGTCAGCTGAAGACATGTAAACTGGATAGAGCCAGTCAGTTGGAGAGTCAGTGTTGGCTCATGATGGGTTCTTCTTCTTGAGGTCATGAAGTTGTTGAGTGAGAGACACGGTCGTTGGTCGGCTCTATGGTAGTTCTCCTAAGATGAAGTGTAAGGAATGCATGCGTGGTGCATCCCAGTTGATAGCTGAGCTAAAGGTTCCAAGACGAGATCGTGTGTCGATTTCGCCGAGATCGTGTGTCGATTTCATCCGAGAGCGCTCAAGCCGAGATCGTGTATTGATTTTGCCGAGATCGTGTGTGATTTCTCCAGGTGATAGACTGGAGTTTGTTGGAGATCAGCTCAGATTTGAGAAATTTTCACTGAGGTGGAGAATTGTAGGGAGAGAGGAGATAAATGAGGTAGAGGAAGATAGCACAGAGATCAGAAGACAAATGAAGCGAACGGTGCATTGCAGCAGGCCAGAATATACTCCCGGTCGACCGCCGGGTCGACCGATGGAGAAGCCCGGTCGATCGCCCGGTCGACCGGTGTGCACGACGTGCACAGGGTTAGCCCGGTCGACCGCCCGGTCGACTGTGGCATAAAACGGTCGACCGCCCGGTCGACCGACTGAAAGCAGGTTGCTCTCAGTTTGGGTCCGATCGACCACATGGTCGACCGAGAAATGAGTCGGTCGACCGACCGGTCGACCGATAGACGCGTTTTGGCTTTCCTTTTGGGATTCGGATTCCTTTTCTGTTTGAGATCGAATCCAGCTGGGGTTTCCTAAAACCCAGGGACTCCGTGGCTATAAATAAGGGCCAGAGCCCTCGTGTATCATATTCCACTGAAAATCTCCATTGAAAATTCATTGAAGAAGGAATAATTTGTAATTGATTGTTGAATCAATAAAATCTCTCTCCCCTTGCCCCGAGGACGTAGGCACGTTGCCGAACCTCGTTAAATACTGTGTTGATTGTTTTTTCTCTATGTTTCTCTATTCTTATCGTGTTGGGTATGTCTCCGGCTGCATTTGTCTCCGTCTGGTTGGTGGATTCCTCAGAGGGTTATTGTCTTGCGCACAACAGTTAGGCAGGTAACTTATGCGAATGGCATCTCGAGTCTATCTTTCATGACTACTGTCGAATGAATCCATATGCATGTTAAGAAAAACAAACAAAAATATTAGTAATATAAAAATGAAATAATAATAATAATAAGACATAATTAATAAGTATAAATAAACATATGCATATGCAAATATTGCAAGAGATAATTAATAAGCATATATAACAACATACAATTAATTAGCATAGAGAATTAATATACAAGTTATTCAAAGAATTTAAGTTCAATTAAATTTACCTTTAATTTTTTTGTTTTCTTTTATTGCTTGTTTTCGCAACCAAGATGCCTTCAATGTAATAGTCTCTAATATAGAGCTCTTCTTTCTCCGCATCATGATCACCATTTGTATTATCATCATTATCTCCTATCGTTAATTCCAAAGAGAAAGAAGGAACCTCATCAATATTATCTCATTTATTATTCTCAATATTACCATGAGGAGTAATATTTGACTTTGTTTACGACACAATAAATCACTTTTTATCAGCAGGATCTGTAATGTGAAAAACTTGTTTTGCTTGAGATGTCAAAATGAATATGTTCTCTTTGTGGCTCTTTCTGTTAAGATCAATTTGAGTGAATCCTTATTCATCGATTTTGATGCCATTATTACTCTCTACCCACTTACACTGAAACACAATATGACGAAACATGACATAATCTAACTCTAATACGTTTTTTATCACCCCATAGTAAGACATATTCACATATACTAATTTTTTATCTTTGGCACTGGAAATATGCATTGCTTGTGTCACTAATGTTACTTCACTATTCTGTACAATATATTTATCATCATATGCTTTTGTGTAAAAACAATAACTCTTTGTATAATACTTATAGTAAGAGAAGACATTTGTACGAGGCTCATGAGCTAACCATCTCAAATTACTAGAGATACTATTTGGTCTACTTATCTATTGAGTTTTAATTCGATTTCGGAACCAATTAATGAACAACTTATTGTGTTCATCTACTACCCACTTCTCCCTCTTTGTTGGATTGAGATGCCTTATAATGTCCATATGCTCATTTATATAAGCATGTACTTAATCAGTGTTATACAAGATATATTTATGTACTTGATAGAATAAGTCCCAACTGATAGTAACCACATTAAGTCCAATATTACTAATGTCATTTGTTCTATTAGTACACACCCTCTTATGAAGTCTAATAGCTTCAACATTTGATAAATATTCATTGC
The DNA here is from genome assembly GCA_038442645.1 of Agave tequilana. Taxonomy (NCBI): domain Eukaryota; kingdom Viridiplantae; phylum Streptophyta; class Magnoliopsida; order Asparagales; family Asparagaceae; genus Agave; species Agave tequilana. The sequence continues at coordinate 169,620 of JAVJIF010002528.1, read as the reverse complement.
AAAATTCAATCGCCTCTTCATATATATAACATTCAATAATACAACCTTCAGGTTGATTTGATTTCTCACATATCCTTCTAATATTTTCATGCATCGCTCAAATGAATATATCCACCTCAAAAAGACCGGAGCACATAATTTAATCTCTCCAATCAAGTGAACAATTAGATGCACTATGATATTAAAAAATGAAAGTGAAAAATATATCTCAAGCTGGCATAGAGTAACCACAATATCTTTTTGCAACTCTTCTAGCTTTTCTCAGTCAATTACCTCACTACATATCGCATTGAAGAAAAAGCAAAGTCGTATAATGGCATGACGGACATGTCTAGGCAATATAGAACGTATAGCTACCGATAATAATTGTTGCATCAATGAATGACAATCATGAGATTTCAATCCAACTAGCTTTAGATTTTCACTAACACAAGACTTCGAATATTGGATGAGTAACCACTTGACACTTTAATTCCAGCAAGACACTGATATAATTTTATCTTTTCTTTTTAGACAAAGTATAATATGCTGGCGGTAAATATATACTTTGTCCCTTCTTCTCTGGCGCTAACTGCTTACGTAATCCCATTTCAACCAAATTCATTTTAGATTTGACATTATCTTTTGTTTTACCGAGTATATTGAGTAATGTGTCAATAATACTATCACACACATTCTTCTCAACATAAATAACATCAAGATATTGTCTTACAAATAAACTTATCCAATAAGAGAGAGGAAAAAAATATTGATCGTTTCTTCCATACATTCTTATTAACTATATTTTTCTTTCCCTTTCCATAACTTGCAATAAGATGTTTCACCCGATCATATACATGTTCACTGTTTAATGATTTTGAAGCTTTTTCTTCTTCTATAGTTTCATTAAATGCTTTTCGTAGCCTCAGATAATGGTGCAACATGGGCAAGAATCTCCGAGTACCGAGGTATATTATTTTTCTTCCATGCTTTAATTGGAGAAAAGATGTGTCTTTTTCACATACAGAGCATGCTTTATGTCCTTTCACACTGTACCCTGAAAATTTTCGTATGCTAGAAAAAATCATTGATTGTCCAAAATAATATAGCTCGAAGTGTGAAACTTCTTGATGATATGCATCAAATACTTTTACTCCTTCTTCTCACATTAACTTTACATCTTCAATGAGAGGTATCAAATAAATATTTATATCATTTCCCGACTGTCTGGGACCCAATATTAGCAACAATAATATTATAAACTTGTGCTTCATGCACAACCAGAGAGGAAGATTATAAACAGTCAAAACAACTGGCCATGTACTGTGTGTGCTGCTCATGTTATCGTGTGGGCTCATTCTATCAGTCGAAAGAGCTAGCCGAAGATTTCTTACATCACAACCAAATTCAGGAAACTTTAAATCAATTATTTTTCATTACAAAAAATCAGCCAGATGTTGATGCATATTATCAATAATCCTATTATCTAAATGTCATGTCAAACTCTTTGCATGTTCTACATTCCTATACATGCGTTCAAATTTAGGTATTACTAAAAAAATACCATAACGTCTTAGCTGGAGATTTCTTATTCATTTTGTACCGTGACCTTCCACACGCCAGACATTCTTCTAAATTTCCTATTCATTTGGTTACAGAATTCAATCATTAGGGCAATCATTTATCCTCTCATGATCCATACTTATAGTGCACAAGATCTTCTCGGCCTCGTATGTACGATCCGGAGTTTATTATCCTCAGGAAGCATATCTTTCAAAAGTTAGAGTAAGGCCGTAAAACTTTGATCGCTTCACCCATTTCCCACTTTCAAATTGTACAATTTTAACATTGCAGATAACTTAGTGAATTTAGAACAACCAATATATAAAGGTGTTTTCCATCATTCTTCAAGCTATCCAATATTTTGAGGCGGTCCATAAAAGTTTCTTCTACATCATGCACCATGTCTTCTAATTTATGACCCTTATTATAGTCAACTTCTTCTCTTCTATCACATCTTCTTTTATTTAATTAAAAATATATCTTCTCTTGCATTCTCACCATATCATATCCATCTTGTATAACCTGTTGGCCCAAAGGCCCATCACTCTAGTTTTGATGATGATCAACTCATGTAGTTATGTTTACTAATGATCTTGTGTTTAATTAGTGACAGATTTATGATCAAGATCTTAGTAGGTGCATAGCTTCAACAAAGGATTTGAAGTCAAGTTTTGGAGCTAGCACGGTGTGATCCAAAGAGCTTTTGGATCGTGTTTGGACCAAGTCAAGAAGATGAGAAGGCTTCAAGTGAAGACTTCAAGAATATGAAGACTTTTGTATAGGTTTGTTTTAGAAGATTTTGTTTTTAGTTAAAATGTAAAGGATAGAGTAGTTGGTGGATAGCTCAAGTTCATATACACACACACTCTTGATAGATATGTTTTCATAAAAGAATTTTAGCTTTAGAAAAAGACTTTTTCATTTTGGAAAAATATCGTTTTGGTTAAAACATATAACTTTGATTTTTGGTATTCTTATATACATGTCTTTTAACCAAAACCATGTTTAAAGCTTAATGTCAAAAACATAGATATTTCACCTTGTTTGTGTAGTGGATCATATCTATACACACTATGCCTTAAAGTTGTTTAAATATCTTGTTTTTGTATTTAGAGAAGTTTTGGAAAAACAAGTTTTGGAAAAATCAGTTTCTGGAAAGTACCGTTTTGTTTTGAACCAATTTTTTCAACTTACAAAAATAGTCCAAATCATTTATAACATGCCTTGATTTTGTGCAAGCATGTTTGTTTATCAAAGTATATTGGTAAAACTATTTTTGTAGATTTTTCAGTATTTTATGGGATTTTATGTGAGCCAAAAAGACCAAGTTTTAAATCCCTTAAAGTTCTGTCCTGGCTATAGCCGGTCGATCGACCCGGTCGACCGACGTGCACAGATGTGCACGCCAGTTCTGTAGGAGCGCCGGCCGACCGACCCGGTCGACCGTCCAGAGAGCTCTGCTCTCTGGAAAGGCCCCGGCCGACCGAGCGGTCGACCGGACAGAGAGGTTGCTCTCGTATCTTGGCTCGGTCGACCGACCGGTCGACCGATGGCTCAAACGGTCTGAAATATGACCGTTGGCCGGTCGACCGGACGGTCGACTGACAGGCCTGACAGACCCTAACGGCTAGTTTTTCTAGCCCTATAAATTTGGGGGTTTGGGTATTGTTTTCACCAAGATTTTAGAGAGTTTTTGTGCCAGTTTTTCCTACTCTTTTCAGAGGTTTTTCTCCACAAAATTGAGAGCTAATACTTCCAATCAAAAGGGGAGTTTTTATCAAGAGTGCTAAAAGAGATTTCTTTGAGTTTTCCTCCACCATCTCTTTCCTTGTTTTCTCACACAAACACTTGAGCTATCCATTGCTATATCTACCTATAGGGATTTGTTGTGAGAGGATTTTAGGTGATCAAGAGTTGTGATCACCAAAGTTCTACTTTGTTTCCTTGAGGAGGCGGACGTGTGTGTTCACAATTTGTTTCGGGTCCTAGTGAGGACTCGGTGTTTCGAGTTCAGGTGCGAACTTGTTGTTTGAGATGCGGCCTTGGCGAGCCGGTGGGCTTGCGTGTGTACGAACTAGGGAGTCCGAGAGTTGTAGGTGTTGCGGCACCGAGTGATCCGGTGGGATCGATTATAGTGAAAATCCTTCGTGTGTCGAAGGCGGGGATGTAGAGCAAGTGTGCTCGAACCTCGAAACAAATCCCTTGTGTTTGCGATTGCTCACTCTCTCTCTCTCTTTGTCTCTTGTTTATATCTTGCATACTTATCTTGTCTTTATCTTTATATGCTTGATATACTTGTGTGCTTAATTGATATACATGCTTGGATTGTTTGCTAACACTTGTATTCAATCAAGAGAGCCAATGCGGCACCTCAACCCATATCCAGGGGAATCTAGAGGAGTTTGTCAGATCTCTTCACGGGGAATTCGGCAACACTCTTGTGTTATACGTGGTGTTTAGTGTAATAATTTGTTTAGGTCATAATAAGTTTTTTATTCCGCATTATTTGGCATTAAGTGACCATTAGATTAGCCATCACCTATTCACCCCCCTCTAGGCGAACTTACATAACCTTGATTAATCTCATTGATGAATAAGTGATCTCTTAACACTTTAATCGTAACTTTATCAACACAAGCACATTTATGCACGGACACTTAATACGATTAAGATTGTCGGCATGATCAACAGCAAGCTTGATAAACTCCTTTACATCATTCTAATATTCCGTACTTAACCTATAGGCAATCATCCATTTTCACTCCATCTTTATCTAGTATGAACATAAAAAACAGTAAAATGAATTATTAACAATATACATAACATGTAATTAAAAAGTAAACATACTTAATTTGTGTGCCCACTACATATAAAAAGTTGAGCCTTTAACATCAGTTAACTAATGACCGACGTGAAAACACATGCACAAGCCAACTCACATTTGCAATTTGGGATCACTCATATAAATTTATGTGCCAACTACAATAAAAAAATTGAGTTTTTAATGTCGGTTAATAAATAACCGACGCGAAAACACTATAGAAGTCACAATTGGGACCACTAAGTAAAAATTAATCTAGTAAACAAACAACTCAGGACCACTAATGAATCACCTTAATATTAAGCATAATATAATCAACTAAAGGAAATTTAAAAAAAACTATAATGATTACCTTGAAGCTGTAGGGAAGGAGAGCTCATTCATGGGCAGATAGATCAACACAATGAGGAGATCAGGGCGAAGATGATGGGGTAGATAAGGATGACGGAGTCCTTTCCTTCGCCGGAGAGAGACGACAGTGAGAGGCCTCAAAGATGGGGTGATCAAGACGTAGAGGATGAGGGCGATGAGGAGGAGATCTGGGCGGCAGAGGGCGATGTAGGGGAGATATGGATGGCAGAGGGAGGCATGGGGATTTCTGATGGCAGCGGTGGTAAAGGGGCAGGAGATATGGGCGGTGCGAGTGCGGGTTTGAGAATTAGGGTTGTGAGTGGGGGGTGGGGGTGGGTCGGGGTAATTAGGATGCAGCTTTTTAGCGTCGGTTCCTCACCAGAACCGACACTAAAATCCCAACTTTTAGTATTGATTATGGTGGGAAACTGACATGAAAAGTTGGGTCTGTGGGCCTGACTTTTAGCATCGGTTCCAATATAAACCGATGCTAAATTAAAGGCTTTCGCGTCGGTTCTTAAAAAGAACTGACGCGAAAACTTGTTTGACTACAGTCAAAAAAAACTAACTCCAATAGTGGACCCCATTTTATGCATTTTACGTCGGTTATTTTTATAATCGACACAAAAAGTGGACCCCTCAGTTGACTCCAGTCTCAATTAATTACAAGATTGCCAGTGACCAATATTTAGCATCGTTTATTTACTAAAACGATGTTATAAGTGCCGTCATTTTTTCCCACATTTGTAGTAGTGACATGTTTAATTTTATCCTTCTTTGGTCTTTATTGATTATTCCCTGACTTCTATGAGCTGATTTTCGGACTCATAGTTGGTAGACAAGCATTGAGGATTGACTTGCTAGCATTTGACGTCGTGGTTTCCTCTTCTTTTCAGGTTTTAGGCATGGCATCCGAGGAGGCGCCTCTGTTGGGGATTTCACTTTGAGACTAGAGCCCGTTCATTTGTATTAATTTAGAGTTGCTCCCTTTGGGCCTCACCACTTGATGTATCTATTGTATTATTATGAGAGGCGAGGGTCAGTTTCCATTTCAGTTGCATTCTTTGTGTCTCGTTATCCCTATGTTGGGATTTTCATGTCTTAAAGACTTGGACTTATACCCCAGTGATAGGACTTTTACCCGAGTGGAATTTCTATTCTATGTATGGGCATTCTCTCTTTATTTTTTCATGTTAGTGAAATCTGTTTAGGCTTCTTGTTATGTGTGTGTGTGTGTTTTTATCCCGTGCCTATTCTATATATACTGTTTGAATCTCCCATCCATTATATTTGTAATGTTCATGTCCAATTTTCTCTAAAATTTATGCATCTTCTAATTCTACCTTCTAAGGTCCCGTTGATGAATATTTGGGGCGTTACATCATATTTATTCGTTATTCTATATCTTAAATCTAGGTTATACAAACAGTTATTCTCATATACAGATAATATTTTAGATCATTAATATAGTATTTAACTTATTGATCATTAATATAGTATTTAAGTTATTAATCTAAAATGAGCCAGAACAAACTAGGTTGAGTAGCATTAATATCAACAAAATAATTAATACAAGGTGTGAAGTGCAAAATAATCGCAACTCGATTTAAGAGATGAAGAGTACCATTTTAGAGGAAAAAAACATATTCTTCTCGCAGAATACCCAAAGCATTTTTCATGAGACCAAAGACCCATTTGTCTATTGTCCATCGATCTACCATACATAAGACCCATCATATGATCGATAACACTCTACCACTAATCTAAGTTCCTATTCTTGTTAATTTATTTTGAAGTTAGTTTAAAAAAACTATGTAGTTTTCACATGGGTATACGATAAAAAAGACAAGATAAGAGACATTATATATTTATAGACTGGGATTATGGGAGGAAAGAGAATAAAAGAAACGAAAGAAGACGTACAGGAAACTTCCATTGAGGTTCTCTTGGATAAATTGTCAAGTATTAGTGTGGATTCACAATCTACAGAGCATGCATGAATGGAGAGAAGTACTTGCTTAGCCAAGTACAAATTTGTATCCTTGCATAAAGGATTCTCTAAGCAAAGAACTAATATGCATGCTTAATGACACGAGACTCATGGTGAAATAGAACTAGAAGTGAAAGAAAAGAGAGAATTTAAAGAGAGAGATAGAGAGGAATTTAGGGAGAGAGGAGAGTAATTATAGTGAGAGTCTAATAATTTATATTTTCATAAAACAAGTCTCCTCCACAATTAAAACAAAGAGGCATGTCTATAAATAGGCATTTAATACAAACTAGGAAACTAAACAAAACTTGATAATCAAGAAACTCTAATTACTCAAAATTAAATAACACCTAATAAAACAATAAATAAATAACATAAAAGTAATTCCTAATTATGACATCCATCACCCCTATTGAAAAGAACTCGTATTCGACAAGGTGAAACGTAAATAACCCTCCAAGAGTTTAGAATCAAAGCGATGAAACTCTTCTTCAGTGATCTAAGTGAAAATACACCTAGAGGGGAGGGAGATGAATAGTGTAGGTTCACCTAGAGGGGGGGTGAATAGGTGATGGCTAATCTAATGGTCACTTAATGCCAAATGATGCAAATAATGCAGAAGCAAAAAGCAATTATGACCTAATTAAATCTTTTACACTAAACACTATGTATAACACAAGAGTGTTGCCGAATTCCCCGTGAAGGGCTCTGGACAAACTCCTATAGATTCCCTTGAATGGGTTGAGGTGCCGCGTTGGCTCTCTTGGTTGAATACAAGTGTTAGCAACAATCCCACGCAAGTATATCAATTAAGCACACAATGTATATCTAGCATATAAAGATGAACAATAAACACATGCAAGATATAAAAGAGACAAAGAGAGAGAGAGAGTGAGCAATCGCAAACACAAGGGTATGTTTCGAGGTTCGAGCACACTTGCTCTACATCCCCGCCTTCGACACACGAAGGATTTTCACTATGCAAGATCCCAATGGATCTCTCCTCGGTGTCGCAACACCTACAAGCCCTAGGACTTCCTAGTCCCGTACACACCGCAAGCTCACTAGCTCGCCGAGGCCGCACCTCAAACCACCGAGTTCACACGAGAACTCTAAACCACCACGAGCACACTTGCCCGTCTCCTCAAAGTACAAGAATGAAATCTGGTGATTTACAACACTTTGATCACCAATTACAAACTCTCACAACACAATCCTATGGATAGATAAGGCAATGGATAGCTCAAGTGATTGTGAGAAAGCAAGGAAAGAAACTTTGGTGAAAAACTCAAGAAATCTCTTCTAACACTCTTTATAAAAACTTCCCTTTAGATAGGAAATATTTGCTCTCTATTTTGTGGAGAAAACCCTTTAAAAAGTCTGGGAAAAACTGGCTCAAAGCTCTCCTAAAATCTTCTTACAAAACAATGACAAGACCCCCAAATTTATAGGCCAGAAAAATATAGCCGTTGGGATCTGTCAGTACTGCCGGTCGACCGGCCCGGTCGACCGCCAACGGTCGGATTTCTGACCGTTTGGAGCCACGGTCGACCGGTGCGGTCGACCGAACTTTCCAGAGAGCACTGCTCTCTGGAGCGGTCGACCGGCACGGTCGACCGTCCACCAGTACACAAAGGCGTGCACGTTTGTGCACGTCGGTCGACCGACCCGGTCGACCGACTTCAGGACTAGTCGACTATAAAGGTAGGCAAGTCGACTAGCTGAAGCCTGAAAACATTTTTCTGGGATTAAAAAGTTTGTCTTTTTGGCTTAAATAAAATCCCATAAAATACATAAAAATCTACAAAAATAGTTTTAACCAATATACTTGATAAACATACATGCTTGCAAAAAATCAAGGCATGTTATAAAAGATTGGACTATTTTTGTAACTTGGAAATATTTGGCTCAAGATAAAAAAATGTTTTTCCAAAACAATATTTTCCAAAACATATTTTTCAAGACATGTTTTTCCAAATCTTCATCAAATACAAAAACAAGATGTACTTTTAAAGCATAGTGTGTATGGATATGATCCACTACACAATCATAATGAAATATCTATGTTTTGTCATAAAGCTCTAAACTTGATTTTGGATAAAAGATATGTATATATGAAAATACCAAAATTCAAATAGTATTTGTCACAAAGAAAAATCTTTTCTAACTACAAAATCTTTTATGAAAAGACAAGTAAATCAAGAGTGTGTGTGTGATATAAACTTGAGCAATCCACCAACTATCTATCCTTTACATTTTATCTAAAAACAAAAACAAAATCTTATACCTAGACACAAGTCTTCATCTTCTTGAAGTCTTCCCTTGAAGGCTTCTCATCTTCTTGACTTGGTCCAAGCTTGATCCAAAAGCTCCTTGGATCACACCGTGCTAGCTCCAAATCTTGACCTTTTATCCTTTGTTGAGCTATGCACCTACTAAGATCTTGATAATGAATCTGTCACTATTTAAACACAAGATCATTAGTAAACATAACTTCATGAGTTGATCATCATCAAAAACTAGGGTGATAGGCCTTTGGGCCAACAATCTCCCCTTTTTGATGATGACAAAACTCATGAGGTTATATATGCATGGATTAAAGTAAAGCTTCAACGAAGCCCCCCCTTAACTCATGCATAGACATAAATAATAATATATGACAATGAAGCTCATAAATATGTATGCAAATGATGAAGATGAAACAAAATAAATCTTTTTCTCCTATTTGCAAAGCAAAACTTATATGCATAAATAACAAGGAAGACAAATACTACTCCCCCTTAAGCAATGAAAAACATGCATATAAACTCAAAATACTTCTCCCCCTTTTTGTCAATCATCAACAAAGGGTGCAAAGTAAAATCAAATCAAATAAATTTTTCTCCCCCTTTTTGTCAAAAATAAAGAGATCAATAAGGGGTCAAATTAAATCAACAAAATGTTTTTTTTTTGTATTAATTTTTCTTAAACAAAATTTTTAAAGGTATCAGAGCTTTTGTAAAAACAAACAATTTTTAAGATACCAAATTGAAAATAATCATTATTGTAAAAACATATTGATACCAATTGACATTTAACAAATATGAAGTTGAAGCATTTTGATACCAATAGTAAACATATGAATTTTTTTTTTAATTTTTCATCATAAACTTTGTGCTTTTAAAAATGTGAGTCAATTGTGAGTAAAGCACATGGAAATCATATATATGTATGAGAAATGAGTATACCAAGTGAAATTGAAACATACATATATATAAGAAACAAAATATGAGTATATACAAAATAAGTTCATATTGATACCAATTGAAACGATTCAATGATACCAATTGACATAACAATAAAATCAAGTGTATATCTCATAACCTACCACCCTTCATATGCACAAGGTAAAAGATTTATCAATTAAGCTTACAAGGCATACACGCCCATCCATCCGCCCATAGATGGTAGGGGTTTTCAAAATAGATTTGAAAATAAGCTTAGTTTGAAAAACTCTACCAAATGAAGAATTTGCACTAGAAAAATGTTTAAAACTAGTAAGGAATCCTTCAAGTAAGGAATAAAGCAAAAATGTTTTTCATGAAACACAAGTAAATCACATGGCACTAAAAACACTCTAATATCCATGAAGTCCATAAATTTTCAAAAGAGGTGAGTGCACTAGTGTTATGTGGAACATGGTATCATGAAAATGTCAATAAAGCTCAATATTTCTTTAAATAAGAAAACATGAAAATCATCACAAATTTTTTATTAAAAAAATTTATATTTCAAGATATATGTATGTTTTGACAACACAATAAGTATACGTACATATTTCTTAACACAATTGAGTCCATATAAATAGATTTGCATTAATGGCAAATGACTCAAGAGGTATACATGTATATCTTAAAGTTTGGCAAAATACACATATACATGAAATGAAAAACACATGATCATAAGTCAAATCCAAAAAAAATGGGAATACAAGTTTGAAGATGTATGGATCATCAAAACCAAGCAATACAAGCACATTTCATGGGTTCAAATAAGCATTAAGCACAAATATAGATAGATTTATTTGTGGCCCACGATATGTACAAGTATAAATCCTAGTGTTGATAAAACGAACATATAAACTAATATTCAAATCATGAAGCATCAAATTTTGAGAAAAATAGAATCATGTGTCAATCTCAAAAATTATTTGAAGAATAAATAACTAGTATAAATTGTTTTTGAAAAACTAGTTAAAGATCCTTCAAATATATCAAATCTTATGTTTTTCATAAACATAAATATACATAAAAATTTAAGCACTCATGGTCTATAAAGCTCAAAAATAATTTTAACAAAAGTGTGAGTGTTTAAACGATCATGTAAATAGCATTTTTATGAAAATAGTCAATGAAGCTCAAAAAGATCATAAGTCACAAAAAAAATCATTTTTCATTAAAACACTAATCTTCATGGTATATGTATGATTAATCCAATCCTAATAATACACATACATATCCAAAAAATAAAAGAGTCTATTAATAATGTTTGCATGAAGGCAAGAGACTCACGGGTATACATGTATATTTATTAGATTTGAATTTAAAATACATATACATGAAGTAAAGCATAAAGTAGGTAAAACATGTATAAACAAGAATATCAAAACTAGATTATACATATGCATATAGTGGATACAAATGAGCATGAAATTCAAATATATATGAGTCAATTGTAGTCACTATTCATATATGTATAAATGCAAGTTTGACACATTCTACATCTAAGCATGTAAATACCACATGAAGCACACAAAAATATGAACATGCTATATGATATATGAAATTAAAAGCATGTACATAAAAAGTAGGAGTTTAGAGATTGTTACCAACTCCAAAGCTCCTAACATGGTGGTTGTCCCACCAAAACTCCTTGATAGTGATGCATCTAAAGTGTGTCCATCCAATCCATGTGCATCCACTACCAAGGCACCAATTCTCTCACGTTTTATGAGAGCCCTCACCTACATTAAAAGCAAATGGTGGGGGTTTTGGTACCCATATTTTCTTGGGTCCTTTGGGGTTAGACTTGTAAGGAACCCAAAATCTTTTATAATTAGCAAAATTTAGAGAATTAATATTATCATAACAAAACTTTGCTAAATGGCCTTTGCGGCCATAATGTGTACATATGTACACCTTATGATGCTTATGTGTGTTGGTGTGATCATGACGTGCAACATAAGCATGATGAGAATGATGTGCATGAATGTGTGGAGTTTGTTTCTTTGAAAACATAGACTCCAACCTAGAATGATCAAAAGCACATTTGCTCAAAGTTGGGCTCAAACAATTAATCCTATTTTTCAAAATATTTACTTCATTTTGATCAATAGAAGTGGGGCATGTGAAGCATGATCAAAAGTCTTTTTCTTTTTAGAAATTTTTTCTTGTTCCTTTTCTTTTTCAAAAATTTTTCTTTTTAAACAAGAGTTTTCTTGAAAAATAACTTCTTTTTGTTTTCCACCAAATCAATCTTATTTTTCAAAGACATATTCCCTTCACATAAATCATTTAATTTAGACATAAGGGAAACATTTTCATTTTTCAAATCTTTCTTTTCTTTTTCTAAGCATGCAATGTTAGATTTAAATGAATCTTGTTCTATATGCATGCAATCAACTTTCTTTTTCAAATTTTTATTTTCCTTTTTAATCATGTCATATTTCTCAAGCAATAATTGACAAAATGTAGAAAGCTCTTCATATGACATGTTATTATCCTCATCATCGAATTCGGAAGTTACCTCAAGGGGGTTATCCCCTTGGACCATATAGCACACGTTGGAGGTGTCGCTTCCAACGTCCGAATCGCTCCCCGCATAGTATTGATCTTTTTCACGAGGGAGATGAGGGTATTCCAAACTACAAAAGCCGATTCAACATTAGAAACCCTAGATAAATAATCATCATTTAGGGTTGACTTGATAGCATGAAGGGCTTTTGCATTAGCCTCTAAATTCTTACCATCTAAAGAATATGCATTATTAGTAGTGGCAAGATATACATGAATGCCTAAGGCCTTGAGGTACAATGACATCTTAACCTTCCAAATTTGGATGTTAAGAATGTCAAAGGTGGGTGGTGACATAAAGTCCATGGTGTGTGTACGAATATTGTGATTAGCCTAAAATGAGGATCTTTTACTCTAGGTTGTTAGACCAAAATCAGAGTACCAAGCTCTGATACCAATTGTAGGTTCACCTAGAGGGGGGGTGAATAGGTGATGGCTAATCTAATGGTCACTTAATTCCAAATGATGCAAATAATGCGGAAGCAAAAAGCAATTATGACCTAATTAAATCTTTTACACTAAACACTATGTATAACACAAGAGTGTTGTCGAATTCCCCTTGAAGGGCTCTGGACAAACTCCTATAGATTCCCCTTGAATGGGTTGAGGTGCCGCGTTGGCTCTCTTGGTTGAATACAAGTGTTAGCAACAATCCCACGAAAGTATATCAATTAAGCACACAATGTATATCTAGCATATAAAGATGAACAATAAACACATGCAAGATATAAAAGAGACAAAGAGAGAGAGAGAGTGAGCAATCGCAAACACAAGGGTATGTTTCGAGGTTCGAGCACACTTGCTCTACATCCCCGCCTTCGACATACGAAGGATTTCCACTATGCAAGATCCCAATGGATCTCTCCTCGGTGCCGCAACACCTACAAGCCCTCGGACTCCCTAGTCCCGTACACACCGCAAGCTCACTAGCTCGCCGAGGCTGCACCTCAAACCACCGAGTTCATACGAGAACTCTAAACCACCACGAGCACACTTGCCCGTCTCCTCAAAGTACAAGAATGAAATCTTGGTGATCTACAACACTTTGATCACCAATTACAAACTCTCACAACACAATCCTATGGATAGATAAGGCAATGGATAGCTCAAGTGATTGTGAGAAAGTAAGGAAAGAAACTTTGGTGAAAAACTCAAGAAATCTCTTCTAACACTCTTTATAAAAACTTCCCTTTAGATAGGAAATATTTGCTCTCTATTTTGTGGAGAAAACCCTTTAAAAAGTCTGGGAAAAACTGGCTCAAAGCTCTCCTAAAATCTTCTTACAAAACAATGACAAGACCCCCAAATTTATAGGCCAGAAAAATATAACCGTTGGGATCTGTCAGTACTGCCGGTCGACCGGCCCGGTCGACCGCCAACGTCGGATTTCTGACCGTTGGAGCCACAGTCGACCGGTTGCGGTCGACCGAACTTTCCAGAGAGCACTGCTCTCTGGAGCGGTCGACCGGCACGGTCGACCGTCCACCAGTACACAAAGGCGTGCACGTTTGTGCACGTCGGTCGACCGACCCGGTCGACCGACTTCAGGACTAGTCGACTATAAAGGTAGGCAAGTCGACTAGCTGAAGCCTGAAAACATTTTTCTGGGATTAAAAAGTTTGTCTTTTTGGCTTAAATAAAATCCCATAAAATACATAAAAATCTACAAAAATAGTTTTAACCAATATACTTGATAAACAAACATGCTTGCACAAAATCAAGGCATGTTATAAAAGATTGGACTATTTTTGTAACTTGGAAATATTTGCCTCAAGATAAAAAAATGTTTTTCCAAAACAATATTTTCCAAAACATATTTTTCAAGACATGTTTTTCCAAATCTTCATCAAATACAAAAACAAGATGTACTTTTAAAGCATAGTGTGTATGGATATGATCCACTACACAATCATAATGAAATATCTATGTTTTTGTCATAAAGCTCTAAACTTGATTTTGGATAAAAGATATGTATATATGAAAATACCAAAATCCAAATAGTATTTTGTCACAAAGAAAAATCTTTTCTAACTACAAAATCTTTTATGAAAAGACAAGTAAATCAAGAGTGTGTGTGTGATATAAACTTGAGCAATCCACCAACTATCTATCCTTTACATTTTATCTAAAAACAAAAACAAAATCTTATACCTAGACACAAGTCTTCATCTTCTTGAAGTCTTCCCTTGAAGGCTTCTCATCTTCTTGACTTGGTCCAAGCTTGATCCAAAAGCTCCTTGGATTACACCGTGCTAGCTCTAAATCTTGACCTTTTATCCTTTGTTGAGCTATGCACCTACTAAGATCTTGATAATGAATCTGTCACTATTTAAACACAAGATCATTAGTAAACATAACTTCATGAGTTGATCATCATCAAAACTAGGGTGATAGGCTTTTGGTCCAACAAATAAGTGTACTACCTAATCTAATGCTAATGATGCAGAATTAAAAATTATTTATGCAAATTAAAGCTATTAAGTTAAACACACAAGGTATAACACAAGAGTATAGCCGAATTTTCGGTGAAGGGCTCTGAACTAACTCCTCAGGATTCCTCTAGATTAAGAGTTGAGGTACCACTATGACTCTCTTGGTTGAATACCAGTGTGAGCAAACTAACCCAAGCATATAACAATTAAGCACAAGATATATCAGGCATATAAAGTATACGCAATGTAAGCATCCAAGATATGTAAACACAAGTGAGAGAGAGAGAGCAATCGCAAACACGGGAGATTTGTTTCGAGGTTCGAGCACCCTTACTCTACGTCCCCGCCTTTAACACTATGAAGGATTTACACTAAAATTGATCCTACTGGATCACTCGGTGCCACAACACTTACAACGAGTTCACACTAGAATCCCGCAAGGCCCTCACTTGTTCCCGTAAGAACAACATACGCAAGCATACTAGCTTGTCGAGGCCACACCTCTACACCGAGTTCCCACAAGTACTCGAAACAATACGAACCTGCAAGTTCGCCTCCTCAAATACAAGAATGAACACTTGGTGATCTCAACACTTTGATCACCTAAAAACACTTTCACAACAAAGATCTTAGAAGGATTGATATAGAAATGAAAAGCTCAAGTTTGTGTGAGAAAAACTAGATAAAGTAGTGGTGGAAAAACTTAAGAAAACTCTTTTGAAAAATCACTCTTGAAAACTCTCATTTTGATATGAAAGTATTTTCTCTAAAAAAGTGGAGAAAATCTCTGAAATGGATGGGAAAAACTAGCTTAAAAACCACTCAAAATCTTATCTAAAACAGCCCAAAACAGCCCCAATTTATAGGCCTAAAAAATATAGCCGTTGGGAGCCAACTTAACAGCAGATACTGTTGTCGATCGACTGGCCAGTCGACCGGCCAACGGTCAAATTTCTAACTGTTACAGCCTGTCGGTCAACCGCCTGGTCGATCGTGCCTAGGCTTTGACCTACTGGTCAACCGCCCGGTCGACTCGTCCAGATCCAGAGAGCACAGCTCTCTGGACGGTCGACCGCCCGGTCGACCGGCCCACTAGCCAAATGGCCATACACGTTTTGTGCACATCGGTCGACCGCCTGATCGACCAACTTCTAGCTCGGTCGACCGTCTGATCGATCGACTTCTCGCTCGGTCGACCGTCTGATCGACCGGCAGAAGGCTAGGTCTGAAATCTTTTGGGATTAAAATTTTAGTCTTTTTAACTTTAATAAAATCCCATAAAATCACATAAAATCTAAAAAAATAAGTTCTTTGAAATACTTTGAAATACAAATATGTGTAATAAAAAATCAACACATATTATAAACATTTTGAACTATTTTTGTTATAGAGAAATTTTACCTTAAACAAAAATCCGTATTTTTCAAAAACAATCTTCAAATTGGAAAACTATTTTTTTCAATACTTCTCTAAATACAAAAATAAGATATTTTAAACACTTTTGAAGCTTAGTGTGTATGGATATGATCCAATACACATATAAGATAAAATATCTATTTTTTGATAATAAGCTCTAAAATAAGTTTTGATAAATCAAACACATGATATAGAAATACAAAATAAGTTTTTCTAAATATTTGAACCAACAATATGTATGGATGAAATCTAAAAAACGTATAAACCATATAAACTCATTTTGATGAAATTTAATTATGAAACACAAGGATGTATATTTGAAGCTTAAAAATCAAAACGGTATTTTCTAAAATCAAAACTGTTTCATGAAAACACATATAAATCTTTTGTGTGTGTATGAACTTGAGCAATCCACAACTAATCTATCATTTACATTTTATTTAAAAACAAATCTTAACACTTACAAATATGACTCAAGTCTTCTTGAAAATCTTCTTCTTCTTGACTTGGTCCGAACCTTGTTCCAACGAGCTAGACTTCTCTTGAGTACTTGATGCGATCTTGATGTGCGAGCTCTTTACTCAACACGTGCTAGCTCCAAAACTTGACTTCGAATCTTTTGTTGAAATTAAACACCTACTAAGATCTTGATCAAATATCTGAGACTAAATAACTATAAGATCATTAGTACTATAACTAAATGAGTTAATCATCATCAAAACTATAGTGATAGGGATTTGGGCTTTAACCATGTATTGCTTTTGTTCACCAAAGGAGACTAGTGTGTTCCATACTACAAAAATCGAATCAAAATTAGCAGCCCTACATAAATAATCATCATTTAGATTACTCTTTAAAGCATGAAGGGTGTTAGCCTCAAGATGTTTGCCATTTAAACAATACGAATCTTTAATGGTGGCAAGATAACATGAATTCCTAGGGCTTTTAGGTACAAAGACATCTTAACTTTTCAAGTTTGAATGTTAAGAATATCAAATATGGGAGGTGTCATGAAATCCATATTTGTGTGATTAGCTAAAATGAGAATCTTTAACTTTAGGTTGTTAGACCCAAATCACGAGCGCCAAGCTCTGATACCAATTGAAAATACACCTGGAGGAGGGTGAATAGGTGTACTAGCTAATCTAATGCTAATGATGCGAAATTAAAAATTATTTATGCAAATTAAAACTATTAAGCTAAACACACAAGGTATAACACAAGAGTGTAGCCGAATTTCCGGTGAAGGGCCCTGGACTAACTCCTCAGGATTACTTTAGATTAAGGATTGGGGTGCCACTATAGCTCTCTTGGTTGAATACAAGTTTGAGCAAACTAACCCAAGTATATAACAATTAGGCATAAGATATATTAAGTATATAAAGATATAAGCAATGTGAGCATGCAAGATATGTAAACACAAGTGTGAGGAGAGAGAGCAATCGCAAACATGAGAGATTTGTTTCGAGATTCGAGTACCCTTACTCTATGTCCCCGCCTTTAACACTATGAAGGATTTCCACCAAAATTAATTCTACTAGATCACTTGGTGCCGCAACACCTACGACGAGTTCACAATAGAACTACAGACCCGCAAGTCCCTCACTTGTTCTCACAAGAACAACACACAGCAGCACACTAGTTTGCCGAGACCGCACCTGTACACCGAGCACCCACAAGAACTCAAAACAACACGAACCTACAAGTTCGCCCCCTCAAATATAAGAATGAACACTTGGTGATCTCAACACTTTGATCACCTAAAAACACTCTCAGAACAAAGATCCTAAGAGGATTGATATAGTAATGGAAAGCTCAAGTTTGTGTGAGAAAAACTAGATAAATTAGTGGAGGAAAAACTCAAGAAAACTCTTTTGAAAAATCACTCTTGAAAACTCTCCTTTTGATATGGAAGTATTTGCTTTAAAATAAATGGAGAAAACCTTTGAAATGGATGGGAAAAACTAGCATGAAAACCCACTGAAAATCTTATTTAAAACAGCCCAAAACAGCCCCAATTTATAGGCCTAAAAAATATAGCCGTTGGGAGCTAACTCAGTAGCAGATCCTGCTGTAGGTCGACCAGCCAAAGGTCAAATTTTTGACCGTTGTAGCCTGCCGGTCGACTGCCCGGTCGACTGTGCCTAGGCTTTGACCTACCGGTCAACCGTCCGATCGACCGCGGCCAGATCCAGAGAGCAAAACTCTCTGGACGGTCGACCACCCAGTCGATCGGCCCACTAGCCAAATGGTCGTGCACGTTTTTTGCGCATTGGTTGATCGCCCGGTCGACCGGCAGAAGGCCAGGTCTGAAATCTTTTGGAATTAAAACTTTGGTCTTTTTAACTTTAATAAAATCCCATAAAATCACATAAATCTACAAAAATAAGTTCTTTGAAATAATTTGAAGTACAAATATATGTAAGAAAAATTCAACACATATTATAAATGTTTTGAACCATTTTTGTAATAGAGAAATTTTGCCTTAAACAAAAATCCGTATTTTTCAGAAACAATCTTCAAATTGAAATGATTTTTCTAAAACTTCTCCATATACAAAAATAAGATATTTTAGGCACTTTTGAAGCTTAGTGTGTATGGATATGATCCAATACACATATAAGATGAAATATCTATGTTTTTGACAATAAGCTCTAAAATAAGTTTTGATAAATCAAACACATGATATAGAAACACAAAATAAGTTTTTCTAAATATTTGAACCAACAATATGTATGGATAAAATTCAAAACACATATAAACCATATAAACTCATTTTGATGAAATCTAATCATAAAACACAAGGATGTATACTTGAAGCTAAAAAATCAAAACGGTATTTTCTAAAATCAAAACTATTTTATGAAAACATATATAAATCTTGTGTGTATGTGTATGAACTTGAGCAATTCACAACTAATCTATCCTTTACAATTTGTCTAAAAACAAATCTTAACATTTACAAACATGACTCAAGTCTTCTTGAAAATCTTCTTTTGAAAATCTTCTTCTCCTTCTTGACTTTGTCCAAACCTTATCCAACGATCTAGATTCCTCTTGAGTACTTGATGAAATTTTGATACGCGAGCTCTTGAATCAACACGTGCTAGCTCCAAAACTTGACTTCGAATCTTTTATTGAAGCTAAACACCTATTAAGATTTTGATCAAATATCTGAGATTAAATATACACAAGATCATTAGTACTATAACTATATGAGTTAATCATCATCAAAAGTAGAGTGATGGGCCTTTGGTCTAACACTAAACGTCATGAGTAGAAGGATGATCCTCCTATCGAACAAGAAAGCAATGATAACCACTAGAATGTGTAGTAACAAACTCATCATCCAAGACATCAAGAATTTCATCTGACTATTCTAAAGTAGTGGAGAAAAAGCACAAGAAACCGAAGTGGAAGACGTGCCTGTAGAAATAAAAGAATGCAAAACTGGAGGCTCGAATGTGCCTCGGCAAGGGAATGAATCTGCTATATTGAAAACTGGACTAATAGAGATATTTGATGGTAAATCAATTAAATAAGCATTGGATCCAAACTTACGAAGAATATGATATGTCCCAATGGTTTGGGCATTTAACTTTTTAACAGTATATTTAGGATAGCGCTCAAGACAAATAGGAACCATAACATAATCCCCTTCATTAAATTCTCTATACTTACGATGTGCATCAGCAACAAGTTTATAAGTATCATTACTCAAAATAATTTTTCATCTAATCTCAACATGCAAATTATGGATATATTCAGTAAAAGCTTAAGCACAATCAGACGGACAATAACTAGTAGGGAAAGGAAAAAGATCAATGGGTTGGTGGGGAGAAAGACCATGAACATTCTCAAAATGACTCTTACATGTTGACCTTTTAACAAAATTATTGTATCCAAACTTGACATGCAGCAAAAGAAGGTCCCAGTTTTCAAGCTTTTCCCTAATTAAATATCAAAGCAAATCACCTAAACTATAGTTAATAGATTTAGTTTGAGCATTAATTTGAGGGTGAAAAGCAGAAGACTATTGAAGATATAGTCCTAAAATTTTCAAAGAGTTTTCCAAAAGTAGCTCACACACTTAACATCTCTATCTGACACGATCATAGTTGGAAGGCCATGTATCCTAGTAATCTCCTTAAAAAAGAGCTTAACCATATGTGAAGCATTAGTACTTAGAGAACAAGGGACGAAGTGAGCCATCTTAGAAAATATATCAACAGTTACAAAAATGGAATCATGTTTTTGCGCAATTTTGGACAACCTTAGAACAAAATTCATGCTAAGATCTCTCCAAGGGGTATGTCTAATTGAAGGGGTGTGTACAAATCATTGTTTTGTTTCTGAGACTTACCTAATTAACAAATGTGACATTAGGAGATAATGCGAGTAACACCTCTTTTCAACAAAGGCCAATAAAATCTACCCTCTATCAAAGCAATAGTTTTATCTCAACTAAAATGTTCAGCTAAACCTTTAGCATGTAATTTTCAAACTAAAAATATCTCTAAGTGAAGTACGAGAAATGTACAACTTAACACCTTTAAAAAGATGCCTCTCCCTAATAAGAAAATCACATTGTGTATGACTAGAGTTATCTAAAGGCTCTTTATAAATGATATCAAAATCTGAACATTGAGGGTACTCATCCTTAAGGCGCTCAAAACCTACTATAAAATTTTTCATGTAGTGTAAAATAGTGATAAACACAACTGAGAGCATTGATAGCCTTATTGTCTACCCCAGCACAATGTTTGAGAACAAATGTATTGTAACACTTAGATTATTAAATACTAGTTTAAAATTTTAATATTTGATTAGTGTATATATAAAGAATGATTAAATATACCACTTTAATTACTTTCATATGATAAGATATTCAATCATTTAATTAATACAATTAATTATATTCAAGCTCTAAACAAATTCTAAAATGTATATAGGGAGAGAAGGGATATATATATACATACATATACACACACACACATACATATATATATGTATACATACATACATGCATACATGCATACATACATACACACGCACGCACGCACGCGCGCGCACACACACACACACACACACACACACGAATGAGGACAAAGAGTTATGGAGAGAGAGGTTCCAGATTTTTTTAGAGTTATGGAGAGAGAGAGCACTCTAGATTTTCTTGAATATAAAGATCATCACTAAAATCTTTTCTCACATATTTATATTCTCTCTTGAGTTACTATTTTTTCAAGAACAAAAATCCCAATTCTCTTCTCTTTCCCATTTGAGAAAAAACCCTCTTTCTCTTACAATAATTTTATCATTTAATTCCATTTTCTCTTCTTTTCTCTTTTTCTTTTTTCTCTCTTCTTTTCTCCTCCAGTTGGGGTCGGGAGGAGACCTAGCTCAACCTGAGATTGGAATCGAGCCAAGTTGGCTTGGTCAACATTGACTCGAAAGCAAGAAGACGAGGAGTTGCAAGTCTTGGAGATGATATATAGCATTAGGTATAAAGGGTGTGAGTCTATGATAGAGAAAGTTAAAACATTTGTAGATCTGGTGAAGCTCAGAGTGATTGAATATGATCTTATCTTAGGAATGGACTAGCAATCATCCTGTCATGCATCAGTGGATTGTGAAGAGAAGCAGATGACTTTTAGGAAGGGCTCCGGAGTTTACCTTTGATGGGATGAAAAACAAGCATAATATGCCAATTATATCCATGAAAGCCACTAGATTATTAAAGCGATGATGTCAAGTGTTCCTAACAACAATACTGGACAAAAAGGAAACTGAGATTGGACTTGAGAACATACCTGTTGTAAAAGAAATTTTTGATGTGTTTCCTGAGGAACTACCAGGTTTACCTCCAGATATGGTGTTGAATTTGCTAACTTTTTGCCAGGAATCGCCCCTATATTTAAAGCTCTATATAAAATTGCCCCGGCTGAAATGTGGGAGCTAAAGATTCAATTACAAGATTTGTTAGATAAGAGATTTATCCGACTTAGCGTATCACTCTAGAGAGCACCAATATTATTTATAAAGAATAAGTACAGAAGTATGAGACTATGCATTGACTATAGGGAGCTTAATAAGGTTACTATCAAGAGCTAATATTCACTTACTAGGATCGATGATTTGTTTGATCAACTTTAAGGTTCCTCTATATATTTTAAGATTGATTTGAGATCGGGACATCGAGATATCATCAGTTGAAAATCAAACCAGAAGATGTGTCAAAACTAACTTTTAGGACAAGATATGGGCACTTCGAGTTTTAATCATGACCTTTGGATAAACTAATGCTCCAGCCACATTCATGGATCTAATGAATAGAGTATTTCAATAATATCTCAACCAGTTTGTAATGATATGTATTGATGACATACTGATATACTCAAAAGTAAGGAGGAGCACGAGGATCATTTGAAAGTGGTTTTGCAAATATTAAGAGAAAAACTACTTTATGCCAAATTTAAGAAGTGGGAATTCTGGTTGGAACAAATTGATTTCCTTGGGCACATCATATCTAAAGAAACATTATCCGTGGGCCCTATGAAGGTTGAAGCAATTAAAAATTAGTCCTGGCCCACTAATGTCATGGAGATTCTAGTTTTTTTGGTTTAGCTGGTTATTATTGAAGATTTGTGGAAGGATTTTCCAAGATAGCTATACTTTTAACTTAGCTGATCATAAAGAAACAAAGTTTATATGGAGTGAAAATTCAGAGAAGAGTTTTCAAAAATTATAGGATAAATTGACATCAGCATTGGTTCTAACGATACCATCGAGAACCAAAGGATTTGTTATATACAGTGATGCTCCGAAGTTAGGGTTATAATGTGTTTTGATGTAACATGAAAAAGTAATTGCTTATGTTTCAGACAATTGAGAACTTGTGAAAAGAATTATCTCATATGTAACTTGGAATTAGCCACAATTATATTTACTTTAAAGCTTTGGCGGCACTATCTTTATGAGATATTATGTGAAATCTATACAAATCGTAAAAGTTTAAAATATATTCACCCAGAAGGAACTGAATATGCAGTAGAGAAGAAGGTTGGAAATAATGAAAGATTATAACCTTACTATCCATTATCATCTTGTAAAAACTAACATTATGGTTGATGCACTGAGTCAAAAATTTGGAGGGTCATTAGCCACTTTAATTATAAGGCAACTGAGGTTACTAAGAGACTTGGAAGAGACACACATAGAGGTCAAATTTAAAATCCCTTTAATTTAATAAGCCAACTAAACCAAGTAAGTGTTCTCTTTGATTTATGTAACAAGATCAAGGGGGCATAAAAAGAAGATCTCAGGCTGAGGACGATCTAGGAGAAGGTACAAAAAGAGATAGTCAAAGACTTCATCATTGAAAATGACGTGTTAAAATTTGGACACCGGCTATGTGTACCTCAGATAGCAGAACTAAAAGATGAGATAATGAAAGAAGCTCACTACACTCCTTACATAGCACATCCGGATAGCACCAAGATGTGTCGGGACTTCCGATACAGTTTTTGGTGAGATAAGATGAAGAAAGATACTGTTGACTTTGTAAAAAAGTGCTTAGTGTGTCAGTATGTTAAAGCCGAGCATAAAAACCCTAAGGGTTATTGGTACCTTTACCAGTCCCTGGGTGGAAATAAGATCATTTTACTATGAATTTTGTCAAAGAATTTCCTCAAAATTCACAAGGGTATGATGCTTTTTGGGTGGTGAATAATGGACTGACCAAATCTACACATTTCTTACCCATTCAGATTAACCACTCGATGGATAAGTTAGCTCAGTAATTTGGGAGATAGTCAAATTGTATGGTGTGCTAGAAACTATTGTATTCTATTGAAATTTTGTAAGAGGTTCAATGGGTACTAAGCTGCAGCCAAGCATTGTGGCACACCTTCAAACAGGTGGACAATCGAAGAGGACCATTCAGATATTAGAAGACATGTTAAGGGTTTGTGTGTTGGATGTATGGAGAAGTTAGGATAAATATCTGTTGAATCCTGCTGCCCCTACATGTTCATCACATGATTTCATTTTCATTAGTTTTGATGATAATAAACTTATGGTTATATATATATTTATGTATATGATATTTCAATATGTACTTTGTACTCACATATGTCTTGCAGATCAAAAAGAAGATATTTTGATGGAGACAGAGCACGTACATGATTAAGGAGTACAAGATCTTATAAGGCTTTTTCACATTTTTTATAATTTTTCTAGATTTTTTAAAATATGTTAAAAACCTTGAATACACAAATTTTACACTTCTCTAGTCGACTAATCCCATTCCCTAATCGACTAAGTTTAGTATGATATTCTAACTTTTTCAATTCATATACATGCTAGTCGACTACCCCAATAATCTAGTCAACTTATAGAGTTTTACAGAGAACAAACTGTTGACAGTCTAGGTATTTTAGTTGACTAATAAGTGACTGATACGAAGACCTAATCGACTACCCATTAGACCTAGTCGACTATAACTAATTTTACAAAGCATAAAATTCGTTTCTGTTTCAATGTAGTCGACTACCCCAAATCATTAGTTGACTAATATAGGCAAATTGTGATATCTATTCGACTAACTCCTGATCCTAGACGACTATACAGTCAGTTTCTGACTGTTGGACTGTTGTGTTAGTTTTTAATTTTCTGGTGTCTTGCCACTCTTTTATGATTCAAATTCAAATCAAATAACCAATTCAATTGCCTGAATTCTTCAGCTATAAATAGGGATTAATTTCTTTAATTTTTACACAACTTTTCATAGATAAAATTATGTCAAAATTTTGAATAAAAATTCCGTGTATATTTATTTTTCTTAGGAGTTATTTATATTTCTTGTTTAGAATTTTTAAAACACTATTCACCCCCTCTAGTGTTTGTGTTGCCATAATTTTAGATCCTACAATATCTACCTCTGGTTGAGTTTGCTTATAATAATAGTTACCAATCCACCATTGATATGCCATCGTTTGAAGCTTTATGTTATTTCTTAATAGCCACTATAAATCCAGAAGGATATATCCTACACCGAGGAACCAATTCAGATTCTGGATCATACAGAATAAATTAACTTCTTGATAAAAGTATTGTGGAGAAGTCAGCAAGTTAAGGAGACCACGTGAGAACTAGAAGAAGAAATACAAAAGTCTTACCCTCACAAAGTACGCTAGTTTCAAGGACAAAGCTTCCATAAGAGGGCAGAGTTGTAGTACCCGGATTATTAAACCCTAATTTAAAATTCGATTAGTTTGTATATAAAGAATGATTAGAGATGACACTTTAAGTACTTTCGTATGACAAGGGATTCGATCATTTAGTTAATGAATAATTAATTATGTTTAAGATCTCAACAAAATCTAATATGTATGTAAGGTGAGAAGGGATATATATATGTATGTATGTATGTATGTATGAGTGAGGACAGAAAGTTACGTGAAGAGAGAGAGAGAGATAGAGAGTGCTCCAGATTTTTCTTCACTAGAGAAATTATCACCGAAATCTTTTCTCACATATTTATCCTCTCTCTTGAGTTACTATTCATCCTAGAACAAAAATACCCAATTCTCTCATCTTTCCCATTTGAGAAAAAGCCCCTCTTTTTCCTACAATTATTTCATCATTTAATCTCTTTTCTCTTCTTTTCTTTTTTCTCTTATCTTTTCTTTTTCTCTTCTTTTCTCCTCCAATTGGAGTCAAGACAAGACCTGAGCTCGGCCCGAGATCGGACCCACGCCAAATTGGCTCGGCTAACATTGACTCGAGAGTAAGAAGAGGAGGATGAGGTGCAAGTCTTGGCAGTGTATGCTTAGTGGTCCAAAAATCAAAGTATTAATCAAATAATTAATTAATTTTGGGAGAAATCTAGCACCTCTTGTTTTTTATTTAAATTTTTCTGATGAATAATTACATGCTAACATTAATTTCTAATATATATATATATATAATTATATAGGTTATTGACGTGGTCGTTTCGTGAGCTTCATCGATATCGAAAAATCACCGAATCAGAGATTAAGTAAAGTTTTCCTCTTATGCTTGCTTGATTTTCATAGTTGAACTTTGACATTTGATTTCCCATATCCTATCAAACCCTTTGCAAAAAATGATGCAAATTATAAAGCTTGATAATAGATGTGTGTGTGTGTAATATATATATGTGTGTGTGCGTGTGTGTGTGTATATGTATGTATGTGTATATATATATCTACACACACACACACACACGTGCACACACGCGCGCTCACACGCATATACATATACATATATACATAAACATATACATATACATATACATACACACACACATAACACATATATACACACACACACACACATATCTACACACACATACACACACACATTGGTCGAGATTATAGTGTAAATTGTGTCACTTGTGAGGGGATTGAAATAATTTATCGATGTCGGTAAAATTAAAAAAAATCTTAAATCTATTACCAAGCCATTCATGAACTGAAAGCTTACATTAATGTGATATTGATTTGTTATATGGATGAACAATGTGTTACTACGATATAAATGTCTGCATTTGCATTGCATGAAGGAAAGTTCGCGGATAGAGGCAGATGGGGAAACTATATATGTATATACGTATATTCGTATATATATTATATATGTGTATTATGTGTGTGTATGTGTGTATGTTATTATGTATGTATGTATACTCGTGGAGGAAGGGTTATGGACGGGGAGGAGGGAGTATGTATATGTGAATATATGTGGCATGCACGTACAAATTGTGTACTTATTTTACGGAGGGACTGGAAGGGTGAAGACGGAGGCATTGTGTGTGTGTGTGTGTGTGTCTATCGAAGAAAGGTGGTGGGGGATAGGAAGAAGAGGAGAAAAATGTGCATACATGCATTGTATGTTATATGTGTTGTGTTCCTGAGATATATGTGTATAAAAGCAATGCAATGAAAAATATTCTATCATGAGTTCAATAAGATAAAAGGATAATGAAACGATTATTTGATATGTCATAAGTTTCTATGAGCAAAGTATTGATATGAATTTGGGATATATATATCCAGTGAAACACTAGATATTATTACAAAATAATAATAAAACGAACAATAAAGTAAATTGAACTTTCTCGATTGATGAACCGTATCACTTGAATCCATATTTTGGTCGCTTTATTTTTATTGTATCATCGAACTCATTTTTATCTTATCCAATTCATGTTCATGCTTATTACCTGGCGCACAACTCATATTTCATTTTGTTACATGCATACCACTACTTGGACTTGTTATATGACTTTACTCATTAGGCTATCGAGCTCATCCATTAAATAAATAATATTTTTAGATAATGATAAGGGCAAAGGCCCGACCTAAAGCTGCTTGGATGTTCTTTTGAAAACTACATAGAGAATCCAACTCGTAAAATTTACTTACATTATATCACCCATGAATAGTTTCATACTTATATATAAACATCAAACTTTATATATATGTGTGTGTGCGCGCGTGCGCGCTATGTAGTATGTGTAAGACTTGTAAGTTAGAAGATTTGATTTTTGCATATGTATGAAGATATATGTGTGGTTGTAGAAATTATATTAAGTTGATAATGGAGATAGTTATTATATTTGAATTGAGGATGCCGAGTGGGTACTCTCGAACTTATATATTGTGATTGTTAATAGCCGAGGTTATGATTTCAAGGATGTTATAAGTAGGCTAGTTATGGCCGAAATTATAAATTGTGATGTATGACAATGTAGTAATTACATAGGAGATGTTGTTGAAATTTAAAAGAAAATCGGATATTTTTATGTTGATCGAGGATTATAGAAACTAGGATCGTTTTAAGTATAATCTTGAAGAAATTGAACCCATTTAACATGTTTAAGTCTCAACTTACTCTAGGAATTAAGGTAACAAAAGGCTTGATGGTCAGAATATAGAAACAAATTTTTTAAGTAACAAATAATAACGCCAATGTAGAAGAGATTTCACCACTGCATAAAACTCTTTATCATAAGTGGAATATCATTGTTTAGCCTCATTGAGTTTTGCACTATAGAAGCAACATGGTGACCATCTTGACTGAGAACACCTCCAATTCCTAAACCTAAAACATCACAAGCAGCTTCAAAAATCTTAGAAAGATTAAGGAGTCGTAACACATGAGTTTCAATCTGCTTAATCTAAGTAGGCTTTATGTGCAACATGGGTCTACTTAAAAGTTTATAACTTCAAGCTTTTGTGATTGGGGTGGTAATGGTATTGAATCACTGAATGATTCTCCTATGGAAGGATACTAAACCATGAAATCTATAAGCTTCAGTCAATATGTTAGGCTCTGGTCACTATGGATTTAACCTTATCAGGATCAACAGAAATTTCTTGGGCAAACATAATGAAACCTACAATATTTGATTTTGTATGAAAGAGCATTTCTTAAGGTTAGCATACAACTTATCTAGCGCGAAGAGTCAAGAATGGATGAAGAGAAGGATGAAGAGAGTATCATATATTTTAAAATTCGCATGAATAAAAATGGTTAAAGAATCAAATTAATTTTGGAAGTGTTCTGATGTAGAACTAAAGGGAAAAAGAAAAGAGAAAAGAGAGAATAAAAAAAATAGAGAGAAGAGAGAATTTAGAGAAAGAAATTACAAGGAGAGTCTGATAATCTACATTTTCATAAAACAAGTCGAAAAAGGTCTGATAATCTGTATTTTCATAAAACATGTCTCCTCCACATTTAAAAAAAATAGGACAAATTATAGATGGACATTTAACACAAACTAGAAAACTAAACAAAACTTGATAATTGAGAAACTCTAATTACCCAAAATTAAATAACACATAATAAAAAAAAGAAATAGTATAATAATTAATCCCTAATCATGATCCCCATCACATTGTTCATCACATCTCTCTCAGAATCCCCCCCCCTTTGGGGGAGGGGATTAAAGAGTAAGACAAAATCCCTCCTTGATGTATTATTCTAAGATTCACTACATAGATGATTATATTCAATAGACAGTGGCTAATTGAATTACAAGCCACATAGCATCACTGTTATGGATAAAAAATATCACATTTTATAGTAACAATGTACAGTAATAGCTACCCCGAGTTAATTTCTACCCTTGGCAATTGAAACAGTCTAACTCCTCTACTTTTCAGCTTCAATCCTTCCCCTCTTCTTTTTAGATAATTCAATCCCTCCACTTTGTCTTTGTTGATGTAGTGAAAAACAAAATGAAGTTTTTTTTTCTTTCTTGCTTAATGCTTACTTTTGAACATTCACCCATAAATCAGTTTACATTAGAAGTAATTATATAATTGGCAAATTGTACTCAGAAAAAGTCTTCATAATAATAGAAAAACAGAAATATGTATAAATGAGAGAGAAACCATACACATGAACGAATTAATAGTGTCACTAGCTTAGAAATTAAAACTAAACAAATGATAAAATTAATAAGAAAAGAAAAAAAGAAAAGAAAAGTAATAGCATCCCAATATAAGTGATTATGTACTAATCTTTATAAGTTCCAACAGCTTCACTTGTTAGAAATATTAGTGATTATGTAGTAAGTTTCAAATAGCATGTATTATTTTTTCTAACTGAATTTTTTTCTACTCCACTGCTCTCATAGAAACTGAGATGAGTGAATTGTTGGGAAATGAAGAATTTTAAGTGAAGATGTGATCCGTTGATAGAATCACACAGATAATATTTGAAGTGTGATCTCCTTCTATTGGAGATGAATATGGTATATTCACATGTTTAATTTTTGTTTCTGAATGAATGAGATATTCAAGTCGGAAGTAGGGGTGAGCATTGGTCGGTTCGGTTCGATTTTTACTAATTTTTACAAAACTGAACCAAACTGATTAGACTTAGCAACCGAACCATACCGAACTAACTCGGTTCGGTTTGATTTTTTGGTTAGGCCCATATATTTATATCACTTCTTGTATTTTTTTAATCACTATTATATTATCATCCTCTAATATCCTCATCTTAAATATTCAATACCCAAATTAGAAACAAGAAAAAGACCTTAAGCTCAATGTGCTTTGAAATTTCATATTCTTAAACTTTTATACTGTATTTGGGCTCTTATTATTAAAACTCACATAATTATTGCCAACTACTAATGACAAGAATGCAAAAGAATATTATTGTCAATTGTGATGATGTACTTAACATAGCTTTCATATGTTTAAAATAAAAAACATGGTATTGCTAAAAGTAATGAGATAAGCATCCACTAGAATTTTGTTATGAACTTCGCGATTCAGTAAACTGAATTTGGGTGGGGTGATATATAGGGTAAGAGATTCGGTTCGATTCGGTCGGGTTCGGGTTTTGGAACCCAAAACCAATACGACCGAACTAGAGCAGTTCAGTTTGATTCAGGTTCATGTTTCGATCAGTTATTTTAGTTATAACTGCACTCTGCTCACCCTTACTCAGAAGTTAGCCTAATTCAATAGCTAAAGGGGACTAAAAAAAAGCTAAAATAATTTAGTCTCACATTGGACATGGTGTGAAAAGTTGAGGGGTTTAAATATAAAAGATGGGAACAAGGAGTGTGCCCTTTGACTTTTTGGACTTTTCGCGCACGTTTGGGGGGGAACCATGCCCACACACATGCGCGCGCCACCGCCACCGACGCCGGTGCCGAAGCCCTAAGCCCGAGCCCGGGCCTGGGTCTGGTCTGGGTACAGGTCCATTTAACCAAGCCGCATGTGATTCTTTTTGAATTAGGTGTGGATACAGGTTATTGGATATTGATCCGCCTGCTTTTTATTGAAGCGGGTGCGGGTTATTGGGTCTGGCCAATTATCCGTGATCAATTTGACCTGGGTGCGCAGTTGGAATGGTTCAGGAACCATTCAACTGTTCAGACAAAGCAGTTGTGACAGTTCATAGAACCATCACAATTGCTCCCTCCAACGTTTTCCCAGGAGCGCTATAAATAGCGCTTCTCTCAGTCTTCTCTAAACACAAAACGAAAAAGTTCTTCTCTATACTGAAGAAGAGAAACAGAAGTTCAGAATTATTGTCTGAATCTGTGCCTTCTTAAGACGTATATTCTTTTCTCTCCCTCTTTTCTTTTACAATGAATATTCCTTATATTAAGGCAAATATTCTTTCTGAAATTTGTCTTCATCCAAACTTTGAAATTCTAATTAGTGAACGTACTGATTAACTAACGCTCAATTGTACGGTGATTTGGTAGTACTATTCAAATACCGTGAAGGAGTATTGTATATTGGGCGACCAGCGTCCAGTAAACCGTTACACTGGAGCGGGAGACGTAATTGTCTTAAGGAGATTCGCTATATGCGTACCTCACTTTATATACTGTATTAATGAACTATCATTCTTTTTATAGGGATTATGCTGGAATATTTATTTATTTAAATATTACTGTGAATATATTTAATTATATATTGAGACTGAGTAATTCTAATCTAATTGGTATTTAACTAAGGAAGGGAATTGAAAGTTGGCTTTGTAACTTAAAATGTTCTACTGAGCAGAAAATCTCTCACCAGATATTTATAGAACTGGCCAAATAGATCGGTAATATTGATTAGTTGTCAGAACTACTATTCTTAAGACAATTACCTTATATTGAAGTTACTAATTTCTACTCTGGCTAAATACAGAAGATGTATGAAACTAATCAAAATAGTTCCAAAAAGACACTGAACATGCAAATTCAGGTTGTGGTGTCTGCTCCACTTCCTAACCTGAAGCCAGGGAAGCCAGGAAAATTTGATGACACAGAATTTAAGAGGTGGCAACAGAAGATGCTCTTCTACCTGACCACTCTGTATCTGGCCAAATTCCTGCAAGAAGATCTATCAGAACTCAAATCTGACTGGGATTCTATCCTTGCAGTTGATGCATGGACACAATGTGACTTTCTTTGCCAAAATTATATTTTAAATGGACTGGATGACTTTCTTTCTACAATGTCTACAGCCCTATCCCAATGGCAAAGAAGTTATGGCCAAACCTCGACAAAAAATACGAGATCAAGGATGCTGGTACTAAGAAGTTTGTCATTGGACAGTTTGTACAGTACAAGATGGTGGATAGCAAGACTATGATCAGTCAGGTGCAAGGGTTCCAACTTATCTTGCACGAAATAGAGGCTGAAGGTATGACACTATCTGAAACTTTTCAGGTTACTACTATCATAGAGAAACTCCCAACTGCGTGGAGAGATTTCAAGCACTACCTAAAGCACAAATGTAAGAAGTTAAAGTTGGGAGATCTCATTATGAGGCTTAAGATTGAGGAGGACAACCAAAAATCTAAGAAAAGGAGTAACAAGAACTCCCATGAAGCAAAAACTAATGTGATCGAAAACTCAAACGTAAAAGCGCCTACTTCCAAAGGCTTGAAGTAGAAAAAACTACCCTAGGGTGCAAAAGCAAGGACTAAGAAGGCAAGAACAAGCGTTTCAAAAAACTTGTTACATCTGCAATAAAGAGGGACATAAGGCGAATGAATGTTACAATCATTTCAAAAATAACAAGAAGTACTAGTCACAGAAAAACCTAACCAACCATGCGTCGCCAAGCCTGTCAGCTGTGCTGTCAGAAGTGAATCTGACAACCAACAATAAGGATTGGTGGGCAGACACAAGGGCTACCTGACACATCTGACCCTAGAAAATTTTATTCACTAAATATAAAAACTGGAGCATAATGAGCAACTGTTCATGAGTAACTCAGCCCTCTCCAAGGTCAAAGGAAGGGAAAGGTCATACTGAAGTGGACATCTGGGAAGAAACTCACTTTGAACGATGTGCTACATGTTTCAGATATCCAGAAGAACCTGATCTCTAGTTCAATCCTTAGTAAGAAAGGTTTAGAACGATTTTTGAATCTGATAAATTTGTACTTACTAAGGGTGGGGTGTATGTAGGTAAGGGTTATCTTATTAATAACAATTTTAAGGCCAATGTTGTTGTTGTGGACAAAAAGTCTGTGTATCTGTACTTGAAGCTCATAAATAAAGAAAAATCTTCTATTTATTTGCTTGAATTTTCTATTTTATAGCATGTTAGATTAGGGCATATAAATTACAAGTCTTTACAGAACTTGTCTAATATAGGATATAGTCCTAAACTCAATTTGAAAGAAATTCGCAAGTGTGAGATACGTGTTGAAGCCAAGTTCGCGAAAGACTCATTTCACTCAATTGATCAAAATACAGAACCTTTAAGGCTAATACATAGCGATTTGTAACTTGAAGTTTGCGCCAACAAGAGGCGGCAAACTTTTATTGATGACTGTATAAGATACTGTTATGTGTATCTTCTAAACAGTAATGATGAGGCAATAAGTATCTTTATAACAGATAAAGTTGAGGTTGAGAATCAACTCAACAAGAATATAAAAGTTTTAAAATCTGATCGAGGCGGAGAATATAAATCAAATGAATTCAGCGAGTTATGTGTTAAATTTGGTATAATTAATCAAACTACAGCACCATATATTCCTCAGCAGAATGTGATTATTGAATGAAAGAATAAAACTTTGAAGGAGATAGTTAATTTCATACTTGTAAGTTTTGGACCACCACAAAACTTGTAGGGGGAAGCTTTGTTAACTGCAAATTATATTCTAAATAGAGTACCCCAAGAAACTTGGTCTTATACCTTTTGAGCTTTGATATGGTAGGGTACCTTCTTACCATTACCTCAAAATGTGGAGGTAGCTTGTAAAGCTACTAGCACCACTACCTAAAAAGAACAAGTTGGGAGTAAAGACAATGAACTGCGTTTTCATAAGGTATGCCTTAAATAGCAGTGCCTATAGATTTCTAGTACATAAATCAAAAATATCCGATATTCATGTAAATATGATTATCGAATCTAGAGATATTGTGTTTTTTGAAGACATCTTTCTGT
Source organism: Agave tequilana (assembly GCA_038442645.1). Classification (NCBI taxonomy): domain Eukaryota; kingdom Viridiplantae; phylum Streptophyta; class Magnoliopsida; order Asparagales; family Asparagaceae; genus Agave; species Agave tequilana. Next base: position 135,287 of record JAVJIF010002528.1, on the reverse strand, counting down.
ACAAACAAGAACAAGAAAAGACTTCTTAGAAAAGAACATATGAAACAGCATTCAGGGAGAATTCAATTAACCAATAGTTAATGCGAAAGTTGAACCAAAAAGAAGTTAGAGATCAAGAATCTCAAAATTCTTCAATTCAGACTTCATATCATATGCGCTTGAAAGTGAGCCTCAAATATTTAAAGAGGTTATATCTACCCCAAAAGTACAAATGTAGAAAGAAGCTATAAATAGCGAAATAGAATCCATCCTAAGCAGCCATACTTGAGAATTAACAAATTTACCTCCAAGTAGTAAACCAATTGGGAGTGAGTGGATTTTTAAAATGAAATTCAAACCCGATGGATCTATCATTAAGTACAGGGTTATGTTAGTAGCTAAGGGTTATCGACAAATAGAAGGACTGTTGACTACTTTGATACTTATTCGCTAGTAACAAGAATAACATCCATTCAGATGTTAACTGCGATTGCAGTATTATACAACTTAGATATCTATCAAATGGATGTCAAGACTACATTCTTAAATGATAAATTAAATGAAGAAATATATATGGAGCAACCTAAAGAATTTATAGTCAAGGGCCAAGAACACAAAGTATGTAAATTGGTCAAATACTTATACGATTTAAAACATGCTCCTAAATAGTGACATGAGAAATTCGATAGTGTAATGATTAAAGATGGATTTACTATCAATGAATATGATAAGTGTGTTTACACTAAGATAGTTGAAAATGTATGCATCATTGTTTGTCTTTATATAAACGACATGTTGATACTTGGGACTAATATTGAAGTTATTAAGTCTACAAAATGTATGCGATCCAATAATTTTGACATGAAGGATTTAGGGTTGTTGATGTAATTTTAAGAATTAAAATCACAAGAATACCAGATGAAATCAGTTTATCTAAATCTCATTATGTAGATAAGATGATAAAAAAAATTCAAGGAACATGGGATAAAGAGAATATGAATCCTTTTCTCGCACACATCCATCTTCGCAAGAATACAAGAACTGAAATACGACAGTTGGAGTATTCTCAAATCATCGGAAGTATAATATTATTTAATAAATTGCACTAAACCCAATAGAGCTTACGCTATAAGTAAATTAAGCAGATACACTAGTAACCTAGTGGTGATAATTGGACTGTTCTACTACGAGTAGTAGGCTATGTATCTCATATCCAGAAATATGCATTGAGATATGAAAAGTATCTATCAGTACTTGAATGGTACAATGATGCAAATTAGATTACAGATTTTGAGGAATCAAAATCAATCAGCAAGTACGTATTTACACTTGGAGGCGCAGTGATATCTTGAAAATCTTCCAAACAAATATGCATTGCTTGTTCTATAATGAAATCGAATTTATAGCCTTAGATAAGGCTGTATAAGAAGCATAATGGTTTCAATAATTTTTAGAAGATATACCACTGTGGCCTAAGCCAGTGTCCACCATATGTATTCATTGCGATAATCAAGCAGCGATATTTAGGATACAAAACTTTATATATAATGGAAGTCTAGATACATTCATCAAAGACATAATACCATTAAGTAATTGCTCTCAAATGAAATTATCTCTATTGATTTTGTATCATCAAAAGATAATCTAGCGGATCCGTTTACTAAAAGTTTAAGTGGAGAGTGTATAAACTGCACATCGAGAGGAATGGGGTAAAAGCCTAATCTTACTGAGTTAGCTTAATAAAAATCTCACTTAGCGACTGGAGATCCTACGGACTAAGTTTAAGAGAACAAACTAGTTGTGATTGACTCTACAAGTAAGCACTTAAGGGCTTGACTCTAACTCATTCCTATAATGCACTCAAGTGCTTTCTACAAGTAGATTTAGGATAAGCTAAATGCTTTTAATGATGCCTATATCTTGTTCTCAAAACAAGTGGGGTAGAGTAGACTACTCTTAATAAGATGATCACCTATGTGAGTATAGAGCTGGGTCGGCTCTTTAGGAGTCTCCATGGAGGCAGTGATTCTCTAAAGATACTCTCTGAAACTAAGAAATGTCTAGGGACAAAATAAACACAATTGAGAATCAAAGTTGATTTTTAAAAGTTACTGTATGAGGCCTATTACTTGGTTTACACAAACGACTGCTAGTTCATGACTTAATTCACTGATTGGCCAGTAAGTCTGATAAGACTTTCGCTATGGAAAGTTCAAGACCTACTTCACCTATCCTAATGCAATTCTTTTTTAAAGTACCTTTCACTATAGAGTCAGTCTCATAGTGTATCAATTTCTTAAATCTTCATTCATTGTGGGGATTGTTGGGAAATGAAGAATTTTAGATGAATTTTTCAGCTGAATTAAGGCGTGATCCGTTGATAGAATCACATGGATAATGATTGAAATGTGATCTCCTTCCATTGGTGATGAACGTGATATATTCACATGTTCAATTTTGTTTCCGAATGAATGGCATATTCAAGTTGCCTAATTCAATAGCTAAAGAGGACTAAAAGAAACTAAAATAATTTTGTCCCATATTGGATATTATGTGAAAGTTGAGGGGTTTAATTATGAAAAGATGGGAACAAAAGGTGTACCTTTCAGATACTTGGGGTTTTCACGCGTGTTGGGGGGAACCATGCCCTCACGCGCGTGTGGGCACGCTCCTGGCCCGGTGCCTGGGCCCGGGTCCGGGTCCGAGTCTAGATGCAGGCGCGGGTCCATTTGACCAAGCCGCACCCGATTCTTTTTGAATCAGGTGCGGACATCGGTTATTGGATACAGATCCACCTGCTTTTTATTGAAGCGGGTGCAAGTTATTAGGTGTGGGTAATTACCAGTGCTCAACCCGAACCGGGTGCGCAGTTGGAACGGTTTTAAACAGAATAGTTGTGACGGTTCAGACAGAATAGTTGTGACGGTTCACAGAACCGTCACAACTGCTCCTTTCGATGGGTTCCTAGGAGCGCTATAAACAGCGCTCCTCTCGGTCTTTTCTAAACACACAGAACGAAAAAGTTCTTCTCTACACTGAAGAAGAGAACATGAGTTTAGAATTATTGTTTGAATCTGTGCCTTCTTAAGTTAATATTCTTCTCTCTCCCTTCCTTCTCTTACAGTGAATGTTCTTTCATATTAAGGTAAATATTCACTTTGAAATTTATCTTCGTCCAAGCTTTAAAATTTCAGTTAGTGAAGGTACTGGTTACCTAAGGTTCGACTATACGGAGATTTGGTAGTGTTATCTAAATACCGTGAAAAAATGTTGAATCATGTGAGGCCAGCGTTCGGTAACCCGTTAGTATCAAAGCAGGGGACGCAATTGTCTTAAGGAGATACGCTATATGCTTACCTCACTCCATATACTGTATTATTGAACTAACATTCTTTTTATAGGGGTTATGCGGGGATATTTATTTATTTAAATATTATTGTGAATATATTTAATTATATATTGAAACTGACTAACTCCAGTCTAATTGGTGCTTAACTAAGGAAGGGAATTGAAAGGTGGTTCTGTAATTAAAGAACGTTCTATTGAACATAAAACCTCTCACCTGATATTTATCGACCTGACCAAATAGAATGGTGATCTTGATTAGTTGTTAGAACTACATGGATAAAATAACTCCTCCTCAAGCCCGTTTGAACTAGCATCCGGCAAGACGGTTTTTTGCTTGTTTGTTTTCTGCATTTTCTTTTTGTTGTCTTCTTTTCATTTGTTTTATTGTCTTTTGAATAAGCAGGGAGATGGCTAGTTTACTTTCTTTTTCTCCCCTTTTTTATCACATGAAACTCATTATTGAAATTGCAGCTGAGAAGTTCCCACGAGGCTAAAAAGAATGTACCATTTTGGTTCTAAGAACAATCTTCCGATTCCAGTGTTGTTAATTAGCAAACCCTAACCTCGCTTAAGAAGAAACCTTTGTTACGTGAAAGAATCAAAATGGCAACCTCATCATCCCTTTAAACTCTTTTTTCTAATTTTATTTTGGCCAAAACCCTTCAACTCTGTTGGTGAAACTCTAGCCAGTGATTGATTATCTCATCAAAACTTGCGTATGATGGTTACCTTTCCTTGTGGGGCTGTCATCAGAAAGTTCATATGCTGACATTGCCCAAAATTATTGGATACTTCTATGTACAGAAGTGCAAGGTTGAATGACTAAGCTCTGAAAGTATATTCCACTGATAATATTCTCTCTTTCGAAATGGAATTCACTTGGATACCGAATGCATCAAACTATTATCTAATTTTGTACGTTGGTTGATAATTGATGCTTAAAATTTTGTCTGGATATTGTATTTGGTCCCCACCCATTCCTTTTGCCTCCCAGCAACAACAAAACTTGTGTGGTCTTGGTTGGGAATCTAAAGGAAAACGATCTCCACTCTATTCTACAATTTGGCTTTGCAAAATTCGGCTTTCTGTTGAGTATTCATGTACGAATATATTCTCATATTAAAAAGTGAATTAAAAAAATGATAGTCTTAAATAAAAAGTAAAAGACTTAAATTGAAAGTGAAAGCATCTACCTATCTGCTTGATCTTTTGGATCAGATTAATTCTCAATATTTTTTAAGGCCCTTCATGTCCTCTCCGTAGAGGTTTGTATAACTCTCCAAGAATGATATCAGAGCCCAATCCAAATTTATTTTAGAAGTATTGGCATTAAACATTTATGCATTGAGTTCAAAGTTATCTTTGGTTTGAGATTCAGTTTTTTTTCCCATAAAAAAGATGAAGATTTGAGTCTCCAAAGCTCAGACGTTACTTATTCTTCATCCTCGTAAAATGGATTCTATTGGACCCGACCAACGTAAGGTTAGGCCGTGCAGCCCAGGGGATAGAGATAGTCTGTTCTGTGTTTGCCTTACAGCTAGGGGTGCCACCGGATGCGAATTATCCGCGAATATCCGCATTCGAATTTGGCTCCAATCCGTATACGGATATCATTTTTTCACATCCATAAATATTCGTATCCGTATCCGTGTCCGAAAGTTAAGTGTGGATACAGATATCGTAAAAACAATATCCTATTCGTATTCGATCTGATATCCGAAGGTTAGGTGCTTTATAATGATATTCACATGGAAGAGATTATTCTTTAATGAAATGAGGTAATATATTTTGATATTTTGAGTTGGTGAAAAAGTAATACTAAAAAGTATCTGATTCTTGCAAAAATAGCATGAGATATTTTGAGTATTTCAACGTCAATCATGGCATCCGAATCGGCATTTAGCAGCGGAGGTCGTGTAATTTATTCCTATAGAAATCAAATGACAATGGATACAGTGACAACATTGATATGTACATAATAATATCATAGTATGTACATATTTAATATTGTTGCAGATGAGATAAAAAGTAATATAAGTATATCCGTTTAGTTTATTCTTAACCGTATCTATTTTTACATATCCGATTAGTATTCGCATCCGATCCGCTAATATCCCATTTATATCCGATATCCGATTTTGACGGATATAGATATCATTTTTTTCACATCCGTCAATATTCATATCCGTATCTGTATCCGAAGGTTGGGTGCAGATACAGATATGATAAAGATAATATCTGATCCGTATCCGATTCGATGGCATCCCTACTTACAGCCCAATTAAAATGCATCTAGGAAGATGGAATAGTTTTTCAAGTTTGGGCCTACATGAGAGCAACTCCAACCATAATTCACCTCAATTCTTGGTCAAAGAAATGGGTGAAATGAGGCCTGTAATAATGGCCAACAATAACAGTCGCTCCAAGGTTAGGTGCGGGTTAAGCTTAAGTTTGGGCACAATGAAGCACGTAGGGGCTGTTTGGTTAGCTGCAAGTGGGGTACAAGCGCAAAGCCCTTTGCAGCAAAGAAGTTATCCTTTATTTGCATGAGTTGTAGATTGGGTTTGATTTTGCAGGCCCACTTGCAGCAATGTGCGCCTGCAAAAATAGTTTTTCTCTAATTGCAACTCAAAGTTGAAAATCCGTTTTATAAGGGTGGAAGATGCGAAAATTATGCAGCTATCCTCTCTCTTCAATACTTCTGTCTCTCTCATCTCTCTCGCTGAAATCATCTGTTTCTCTCGCGGAACTTCTTTGCAACTCTCTCTCTCTCTCTCTCTCTCTCTCTGCGGCCATACCTTCACCTCCTCAGCCATCACTGCGATCTTCCCCCTCAGGCGGTCAGTGAGGTATATCCTCGTACTCCCCTCTACTTGTGTGGTCAATTTTTTCACCTATAGCCTCGATCTTCCATCTTCGCCTGTCATCGATTTTTATTCTCGTGCTCTCCCTCCTCGTGCGGTCAATTTCTTCGCATGTAGCCTCGATCTTCCACCTCGATGAGAAAATTCTACAGCTGCCTTCTCTCTTCAACAAATTTTCCTTTTTTGTATCCTGGCCCTGTTATTATCACTATATGCTATGTACTACGATGAGATTTGTTCATTGTTAATCTCTTTTTTGCTGTAAATTGAACAAATAGCACAAATCTATACATTTCCAGGTGGAGGATCTCTTATAACTTGTTATGTGAAATTCTTTATCGTTGTTGCAGAGTTGTTTTATTTATTTTAGTTGCACGATTAAGTAGTTAGTTTTTTTTTATGATAGAGGAAAATGTAATATTAGTAGTTTGTTTTAAAATTTTAACCAATGGGAGATGATTGGCATATCTGATTATTGAAAATTACTATGAGCAGGGTTCATGTATAGCTATGCCGGCTCCATTTGTGTGTGATAGAAATATTTCTTTGAACAAATTTTTTTCATTCTCTACAAAAAAAAAGTATCTTGAACCGAATTTGTCTCAGAGAGGTTCAGAAAAATATCGATGATGTACACGTCGCCAAGATCCTCTCAACATTAATAATAGTAATCCCGCCGAGGTTGTTTATGCAAAGCATATAAGGAAACAAGAAAAAAATGATAATATATGTTTAAGCTTAATAAATAATTCAAAGTTGTATTGTTAGCATTATATAACTTTTATTAATAGAATAATTACTTTTAATTTAATTATTAATTAATTAAGGGAAATATATACTTATGTCGTGCAAATTCTACTTGTAAGCTCACAACCAAACTGAAAAACACCTAGAGGGGGGTGAATAGGTGTTATGCTAATCAAATACACTTTTAAAAACTAGTTAAGATGTATGATGCAAGCGGTCACTGAAAACAAGAAATTGAAGCCGAATTCCTGTTGAAGGGCTCTAGAACTTTTTCTCTTTGCTTCCTCTAGATGATGAGTTGAGGTGCTTAATTGCTTCCTTGTTGATATGAGTATAGACCAAAAATGCAAGAAGATGAAATAGATACAATATTGAAAACAAGACAAATAGTATTACAAGTATAAGAATGTAAAGCAATAAAGAGCAAGAAGAAATCAATCGCAAACACAAGAGAATTTATTTCGAGGTTCAAGCCACTACTCAACGTCCCCGCCTTCACCACTATGAAGGATTTCCACAATATCCACAAAGAGAACTTTCACACTGAAACTTTACACCCAAAGGATTACAACTTAGTTTACAGAAGACCGGAGTACCCAACTCCAATAATATTATCCTCCAATAGAAGAGGAACCACAACTCAATGGAATACAAGTACTTGGTGATCTAGAAAGACTATAAACACTCTCTTACAACTTCTTATAGAGTGGAGTATGATTTTTGGCTCAAGAAGTAAAGTGAGAAAAAAATTTTAGTAGTAAAGCTTTAAAGGACTTGAAAACCAACTGCAGATTTTTTGCAATAGAAAGAACTATGAAAATGGAAAGCTATAAGCACTTCTCTCTTGAAAATACTTGAAACTTAGATATTTTTCTTGTGAAAAACCAAAGACCCATGACCTCTATTTACATGCAAAGGATAAATACTATTCATAAGTGATACTAGGTCATTAGGGATGAGTTTAACCACTTGAAAACAAGAAATAGCTGTTGGATTCCATTAAAAACAAAACAGATCCAAAATAGAGCAGTTGGTGCTAGTCTGGACGCTTTCCGGTCGACCGGCACGCCACGTGGCAAATAGCCGTTGGCTCCAGTCGACCGCCCGATTGATCTTAGGGAAATTTAAAAAGAGAATTTTGAACTACCGGTCGACCAGCACAAACCGAGAGCAAGTATCATGCAGTCGGTCGACCAGTCAGTCGACTGCAGGGGTGGACGATCGACCGACTCAGTCGACTGAAAACGTGCACAGCGTACACGCCCACGGCCAAAAAGGTCCGGTCGACCGTGTTGGCCTGAAACAGCTACGGTCGACCGCCTGGTCGACCGTTATGGCCTGAAATAGAATTTAAACAGATTTTTGAACTTGAAAATATTTTAAAAATATTTTGCATTGGTTTGAGGGTTATGTAGCATAGTATAGGAGATAAAATACATGTTCTAATTGGTATAAAAATTTGAAAAATTATGAAACATGTATATTAACCAAACATGCAACAAAATCAATACTACTCAAAACTTGTATTTTTGAAAAGTGTATTTTTGTGTGTGTAACTTTTGAGTACATCTATCATATCCTTACTCTTTAACATACTAAGATCTTACAAGGGTCTAGGTGACTACAAGATCTTCAATTCGGGCTTTTTCATTTGCATCGTTGAGTTACTTGATTTCTTGATCCTGTATTTGAGTCATCTTGAGTCAACACCACCTTCCTTTAGGGGAAGAACCTTATTGAATCCTAAGAACCCTGAAATAATCTTAAACTTGATTAGTACAAATAACTTATATGCTTAGTGATCATCAAAACTCTAAAACCGGGTGATCGTAACCTTGGGCCAATAATCTCCCCCCTTTTTGATGATGACAAAATATATAAGTTATTTAAAAAAAAATGTGAAAGGAGCTTGAAAAAACTCCCCCTCACATCATGCTATCTATCAAGTATAAGAGAAGACAAATTATAGCAAAAATGAATTGAAATGCATGAAAAAGAAATAATAACTCAAAAGTATTTGTGACGCCCCGATCCCAGCGGATACGGAGACGCCACTGCGATGTACATACGCAGGGCGATGGAACCATCCCGTATGTATGCTAAGCATCAATACATCATAATACAGGGATCAGAGTGCGAAAATACGTGGTATTATACATTCCAATACAAAACAGTACACGTACTTAGTTATCACAAATTGTGACATAATATTACATAAATATTACATCACCAGGTAGTATAAAAGTAGACTGTACAAGATACAAAAGATAAACTCACGAGCTGAAAGAGAGAGAATCTTGCGAGCGAAAAAGACTGGACGAAGCTACAGCTGATCCGTCTGCTCCTCGAAGTAGGCCTGATCCTCAGCTGAAGGGTCTACCTCGGTCCAACCTATCAAATCTGAACATACAAATTCAGGGTTGTTAATGGGCAACCCAGCGAGTGCATAAAGAAGCCAAGTGGCGAGAATAAATAAAAGTAAGTGCATCATGCCAAGTATAATGTACCAAGATCAATAAGCATGGAATAATCACAATAAATAATGAATCATGAGATAAAGCAAGTGTAGCAGGTCATGTAATCAAATTGGCAAGCATGGAATAACTACCATAAATAACAAGTAACAGAATTCATGTAACCTTAAGTCATTTATCAAGTTGTTATTATTAAGACTCGTTCAATTTGTATGTTTCGGTATATGATCGGTGCCATATACCTCCGCATACAAATCAAGCGAGGCTGGTTATTGGAAATTGATGGGGAACAACGAACCATGTTTATAATGGGTCCCGTGCATGCCCGGACAACGGTCCAGGAGTATCCGGTACTGAGCCGGAACGTACCGCTAGGCACCGGGACTTACTATATGCCCGAAGGTCTTAGTATACGCCCGAACAGGAATAGAGTGTCACCGTTCCCCACAGGTTATACCTAGGGGATTATAGCACACCCGGACAGGCAGGTAAGGGGGTAGGGGTGCCAGTACACCCCTCGGAAACGCCTGGTGGCCTCCAAGTTGAATCCTACAGGAAGTTGTACAACATATATATGACCACTATAAACACAGAAGCTATATCGATACCCATCAATTTCCCCCATCCCGGTGTAAGTTGTTTAAATATAACAAAGTCTAAAATAATAATGTTCGCGGGGTATTCACAAATGTACAATATCCATGGTTATCCTATTACGGGAGTCAACAGGAGAATAATATCAGGAGAAATGTCAGGAGCCTCCATGTTTCAGGGGTTCAAGTATACAGGAGTACAGGAGTTCAGGAGTACCAAATATCTGGTAATAATATAATAGTCATGCCAAGTCCCCGTAAAAGTAATAGTCATGAATACGTCATATAATACAGGTATCAGGGGTAGTAATGTCAAGTCCAGGTATTTTTACCATATGAAAGCATATCATATACCGTGTGTCAGGTGCAGGTGTCAAGTATGTCATATCTCGAGTACCGGGTCCATATATCGAGTGCCAGTGTAAATACCAAGTGCCAGAGTCATAAATAACATATCAGTGTAATATGCCAAGTATCGGTGTCAGACGTCACGGGTCAAGTGTAGCATGACAAACATCGGTGTCAAATATAGCATGGTAAATACCGGTGTCAAATATAGCATAGCAAATACCGGTGTCAAATATAGCATGACAATTATCAGAATCAAATATGGCAATTATCGGAATTAAATATAGCATGGCAATTATTGGAATTAAATATAACATGGCAATTACCGGAACTAAATATAGCATGGCAATTATCGGAATTAAATATAACATGGCAATTATCGGAATTAAATATAGCATGGCAATTATCGGAATTAAATATAGCATGAAAATTATGTACTAAAATTATAATAGCAAGTGTTAGGCATATTAAAGTATCCACATGTCAATATTATGTTATAAATACAATGGCAATTATTTTTAAATTAGTGATAAGCACTCGCTTAAAACCGGGGCAAAATACCGGTTAAAAGTCCGAAAAATCGGCGATCCGCACAAGGAATCCGCTAGCCCGTAGTTGTATTTTAAAATATATAATTTAAAATATTTATATAAATATTTGAGAGGGAAAGAGAGAGGAGAGAGAGAGGAGAGAGAAAGTTGTAGGAAGAAGAAGAGAGAGAAAAAGAGAGAAAATATGGTGTTTTTAAAAGGAAAATAGAAATTAAAATGGAAGCGGGGTAGGGTGTAAATAAGAGGGAAGTAATAAAAGAATGAGGGGAGGGGTATTTTTGGATTGAGGGAAATTTGTGTTTATTTAGGGAATGATTGAAGTTTGAATGAAGGAAATAAAGAAAGAAAAGAGGAAAGAAGGAAGGAGAAGAAGAAGGGAGAGGGGTGGTCGGCCGCCGGCGGTGGCCGGCCGGCTTGGCGGCGGCGGCGGCAGCACCGGGAAAGAGGGCGCGCGCGGCTTGGGGGGAAGGAGGTGGGTGTTTTTGTTGTTGTTGTTGTTGGGTGGAGGTGGTGGTGATGGTGGTGGTGGTTGTAGTGGTGATGGTGGTGATTGGTGGTGTTGGGGGTTAGAGGAGGAGGAGGAGATGATGTTGGGTTGGTTGGAGTGGGAAATTTGGTGGTGGTGCTGGAGAATTTTGAAGATGAAGTTGTGGTAATGGAAGTGGTTTATGGTGAAATTGGAGAAGGAGGTGGGATTTTTGAGGTTGATGGAGGTGTGGAAGGGTGGTGGGGGTGATGGGGGGTGCGACGGCAGCTTGGGCGGCGCCGGAGGTGGCGGTGGTGATGGTGGAGACGGCGGTGCGTGAGTGGGTGCGTGAGTGGGTTGTTTGAAGAAGGGAGATGAAGTTGATTTCTTTCTTTTTCTTTTGGATTTTGATTCTTTTGGAAATGAATGGAGATGTTGGTGGTTTAATAGGTGATGAGAGGGGAAAGATTTGATGGCTTAGGGGAAGGTGAGAGGGCTGCATAGCCCATGGCTATCGGGCGGCAGTGGCGGCTAGCGAGGATTAAGCTGTTGATTAAGGGGGGGAATATCAAGGTGAAAGAAAAGAAAAAGAAAGAAAAGAAGAAAATTGAAAAAATAAGGAAAAATGAAATAAAATATTTTAATTTTTTTATTATTATCTATTTTATTTTTTATAATTTTTGGTAGCATAAAGTAGGAGAGTAGAGGAGGGAAAAGCCAGAAAAGAAATCGCCGGTAAAAATATTATTATTTAAATAAGGCTTAAATTTGACTGTTTCAGAAACGTACTGAAAAATTCTCAAAAATAGAAAATATATTCTAAGATACACGATGAAATCAGATTTGAGAAATTCAATATACTTTTCAAATTAAAGATCCTGGAATCTTCCGGCGATATCGGTCGACACCAGAATCGATCAAATTTTGATAAATTTAGAAAAATCTCAAAAAATGTATTTAGATAGAAAATGAAATTATAAGAAGTACTGTGAAAGCCGTTTCTAAAAATTCAAACTCGTTTGAAAACTAAAAATTTGGGAATCAGTCAGCGATGCCGACCGACACCGGTTTTGGAGATTTTGCAGAAAAATTTTAGAAAATTTCAAAAAATCATGAAAATCTAAAATATTAGAAAACAATCTTTGAAACTAAAATCAGTCAAATCGGACTACTAGAAAGTCAATCGGGCTATTGGCTGGTATCGGGTTCCCGGTCCGGGTCAGGGCTTACTCTCGGTCTGAGAATCCAGATCCGATACTGAAAAATATAAGTACTAACAACTCAAAACACATACAGGAAGAAAATTGAGCAATATGGTCGAAAATTTTTGGGACTCGTATCTGGGTACGTTTTCCGGGTACGAGGTGCTACAGTATTTCTCCCCCCTTTTGTCATGTATCAAAAAGGGTTAAGCCAACAAAACATTTTTCAAGAGTATTTAAAAAATTTCATGAATCCATAATATAAATATTTAATTCACCATAAATAAAAAAATCTATTATAATCTAGTGGTTTGGTAAAAATATCCGCAAGTTGAAAATTGGTGGAAACATAATCAATTTCAATATCACCTTTCTCATAATGATCTCTAAGAAAGTGATATCGAATGTCAATGTGCTCTCTTACTATGTTGATTTGCATTTTTAGTCATATGAAAAGTGCTAGTATTATCACAAAATATTTTAATATGATCATAATGCAAATCATAGTCAATGAGAGTATGTTTCATCCAAAGGACTTGTGCACAACAAATCCCGACCGCAGCATACTCTGCCTCGACGGTTGAGAGAGCTATAGAATTTTATTTCTTGGAAGACCATGAAAAGGCAATTTCCTAGAAACTGACAGGTTCCACTAGTACTCTTCCTATCCACTCTACAACCCGCATAATTAGTATCCAAAAAACTCGTCATGAAAAATTGTCCGGTCTTTATATATCACAAACCCATTCCAATGGTGCTCTTAAGATATCTAATAATGCGTTTTACCACAATCAAATGGGACTCTTTAGGACACGATTGAAATCTAGCACATAGACACACATTAAACATAATATCCAGCTTACTAGCCATTAAATACAATAAACTACCGATCATGCTACGGTACAGTTTAATGTTTACATTTATACCTTGTTCATCTTTGTCAAGTTTTGTTGTGGTAGCCATGGGAGTTTTGCTTGTCTTAGCCCCTTCAAGCCCAAATTTCTTGATGAGTTCCTTCATGTACTTGGCTTTTATAAAAACCCATCACTCCTTTACTTGATTTGGAGTCCAAGGAAGTAGTTAAGTTCGCCCATCATAGACATCTCAAATTCCTCTTTCATACATGATTCAAAATCCCTTTTGATACATCACTTATAATGAGATCCTTGGAATGATGTGGAGTGAATCTCCAATCCTTTGAAGGTGGTTGTGTTGGTGATTAATCTCTAATTTTGCATAATTTTCATCACATTCTCATATTTATTTCATGTAAAATTTTACTAATAAAACCTTGCTTGCTTGATCCTAGATCCATGGTGTGAAAATGAAGAAGAAGACTTAAATCACCATTTAATTGGTGATTAAGAGCCTACCAAGTAGCCAGTGACTTTAGAGTGAAGATTTTGTCAGTCTAGGGCATCAAATCGAAAATCCAGGAGCTCAGATGGACAGAAGACAGACTGGGCAGCGCACTGCCCAAAACTGGGCGCCGCGCCGCCGAGCCTGGGCCGCGAAAACGCGGCCCTGGCCGCGTTTCTGCGGCCATTTGGGCGCGTACGCGCTTGCGTTTTGGGCCACGTGCTGTTCACGTGGCCCCCTTTGCCCTGGTGTCTATAAAAACCCCCCCCAGGGTCTTCAGTTGGATCAGATCTAGAGTTAGAGCAAGTTTTTATAATCTTTTTTTTAGGTTTGTAGTTATTGTTGTTCTTCTTCTAATTATTGTTTTAGCCATTAGAGTGAAAGAGAGAGAGTATGTAAGTGTTATATTTTAAGGTGACAAGCTAATACAAGTACTACTTCTCTTCCTTCTTTCCATTTACTTGTCTTTGCCATTGCTTTACTTCCTTGTTGTAGTGTAACTTCCTTCTTCTTCACTCCTTTTTCTTTTACTTTATTGTAGTGTAACTTCCTTTCTTTAACTTTTCTTTTTTTTTTTGTTTTCTTGTAACTCCCTCTCTCCACTTTTTTTCCTTCGTTGTTTCTTTTACTTTTATGGCTAACTAACTTTTCATTAGCATGGCTAACTAACTACTAACCCACTAATTTCTAACACTTGATTGATAACCCAAATGAGTCAATAGTGTCAAACAGCCTTGTGCAAACAAGAGCTATAGCATCTTAAAACGAGGTTTCTAACTCTAATTTACCTATAAGTATTTACTTTCTTATACTTCATGCTTAATGATTTTTGATGATTTATGAGTTGTGTACTTTACTTGTTATTGTAAGTTAGAGACTTTTTCTTTTAACTTCGCCGATACTTGTATGACCCGGAAAAGGAGAAGACAGGAATTGCAGTAAAAGTTTTCCTTGAATCAAATGAAAAGGATTACAACAAAAACTGTTCCTTCCGGTTACAAGGGAGGGAGAATATTGAATCTTGAATTCCCCCTTTGTTTAAGGCTGGGTTCTTCGTGTGGCGGTGGAGAGTGAATCTTGTTCTCCGTTGACCAGATGACCGTCCTTCAGGGATCTCCTCTTCGGCCGGTAGAAAGAGTGACACAGCTCTGTCTACCAAAACTCTAAAAGAGAAGGTAGGCGAAAGCTAGCTCGTACGCAGCGAACTTGCTGAAGAGTTGATCTGCTTCTTTTCTTTCTGTGTCGCCCTCTGTCTCTCTTCTCTTCGTCCGATTGATTCTCTCTGATCTCCCCCCTCCGTCGTTGATGCAAACAAGGCTATTTATAGAGGTCCCGGGGTGAACGTGCCCCCTGAAAACGCTCCACAATGAGGGCCAACTTTCCCGCTATATGGGCGGTAACTAACCCACGTGCCTGCTAAAGACATGCCACGATGGGGGCTGATTTCCCTTACGTGTGGGCAGTGATTGGTCCCTTAACCAAGGCGGTTATAACTGAGACGCGGGTTTTAGACCTTTGCGTCTTGAGGCTGAGACGCGGGTGTCAGGCCGACGCGCCTTGATGCTGAGACGCGGGTATCGAGCCAACGCGCCTTGATGCTGAGACGCGGGTGTCGAGCCAACGCGCCTTGATGCTGAGACGCGGGTGTCGAGCCAACGCGCCTTGATGCTGAGACGCGGGTGTCGAGCCAACGCGCCTTGATGCCGAGACGCGGGTGATAGTCCCTCGCGTCTAGAGCTTGAAACTTTACTTTTCAATGGCTTGTCCTCCAGTAACTTTTGGACAGCCTACAGAACCCCCTCCAAAGTTTTCGATATTCCGCAGTTAACTGGGACGGATTTCGAAATACTTTGGATTTTAGCCATATTTGCTTTCATGACTGGACTGTTAGTGCTTCGGTTTGATTTTATCTGGAGTTGGTCTTCGTGAGCGTACTGTTTGAACTCTTTGAAGCCACCAGAGTTGATCATGTTGAGTGTCTAGATGCACAGTCTAAATCTCTCCGATTGCTTTTAGTCTGTCACGGGTGTGCTTTAAGCCAGGAGTGGTTGGTCGTCTGCTTGCGTCAGTGTACTGTTGAACTGATTTTACAGAAGCAGGAGGCCGAACGCAGGTTCTTTTCGAAAAGCCGAGATGGTACTGCTTTAAAGACGTGATTTCTGTAGGGTGCGTCCTTTGGCAATGGAAACACGCCTGATCTTCCATGAGGCAGACGCGATGTTGGGCCCGCTGGGTTGGACGCGGACTTCGTAGAGAGACGCGACCTTCCGAATGCATTTATGGAGATGCTGACGGGGCATGTCCATCTAAGAGGTGCGTCCCTTGGGTGCGAATCTGTGCCGTGTGATGATTACGCCGCCAGCTAGCCTGGGGAACCGGCAGGATTTCACCTTTTGGCGCGCGGACTTCTCGTTCATTAACTGAACCGCGCCACGTGTCAAATGACGACTCGCTGCGGAGTCGTGACGCATGATCTTCGCGATGATTTGTTCCACGCGTCATGCGATGATTCACTGCAGCTTTTATCGGGTCACACGCCGCGTATCTTCGCGAATCCTTGTGCCTATAAAAGGCAACAGTCAGAGAGACATCTTTTCTTCTCCGAACGCACTTGCTCAAGAAAGAGAGTTCTCTTCTTCCTCTGTTGAACTGTTCATCTCCATTACTGGACTTTTGAACTATTCATCTCCTTTTTTCTGGAATTAAAGATGGCACCCAAGACCAAGCCAACCGCCTCTTCTTCACGGGCGACTGCCGCCGAGGTCCAGAGGGGCGCTTCCTCTGCGCAGGATGTCGCTTTCCCAGGTATAATGCCTTTTAGGCGTGGATTTCGCCATTAACGGAAGCTCATAGAACCCTAAGAATCCTTAACACAAAATATAACTCGTGTTTGATTCTCAGACGCGGTCTCAGACGCAGTCTTTGAGTTGATAACCGAGGCGCGGGTTTGGACCCTCGCGCCATTGGGTCCTGCATTTCGGATTCTTCACTTAGAATATTTCTAATTGTGAAGGGTTCAGACGCGGACTTGTTTGCAGAACGCGGATTTGATCCTTGCGTCCTGTTCCATCAGCTGCCGATTTTGATGAATCTGGCACCTGAGTCCAAGCAATTAGAAATCTGGGGGTGTGAAAGGAAGGGAGTTACCCTCCTTAACTTCTGGCGGTTGTGGTGATGGAAGGGTTAAGGTGGATAACTCCCTTCTTTTCGCACCTCAGAAGTGACATCAAGGACATTCCATGACCTTCTGGTGGTGGAGACGCGGATCCTGCAGGTCTGGACGCGGGTTTGATAATTCCTGCGTCCAGTATCTCTTCTGCGTTTGGACGCGGTTTCGCAGGTCTGGACGCGGATTTGATAATTCCTGCGTCCAGTATCTCTTCTGCGTCTGGGTTATGAACACTTAGCATTTAAGTATCTAACTAAGTGTCCTTTTCTTTTGCAGTGCCCCATCCTTCTGCCTCACTCGCCAAGACGCGCCACTTTGGACATGTAGGTGGTGCTGACCGGACTTGACCTTTGTGCTACGAAGGACTGTCCCTGTGACCGCTGACCAGTCGCAGGATCGCAGGGAGAAGCTCTCTAATGTTGACATGAGAACTCTTCGGGTACTTATGACCGATGCAGCATTCACAACGGATGCTCACGTCAAGCTGGAGAAGCCTGCCTTCTTCTTCGGAGATCGTATCAACGATGGCGGCTATCGTGTGTATGACGGAACTTATAAATGGCTCCGTCAGATAAAGGGTGGAAGATTCTTTCTTCCGGACATGGAGAGGATGTTCCCGCTGTCCTACTTCCAGCACATGTCCGTTCCTTGGAAGATGGAATGGGACATTTCTCGATATGTCCCTGAGATTACTCTCGGTGATTTAGGTTCCCATAAAGTACACCGCCATGATAGCCATGACAGGTCGGTTCTCGGCCTATTCCCTGGGTCGCGCAAGTCTGAGGTTCCGGTTAGAGAGATACCACAACTTGGCACTACCTTCCTCAACTCGTTCATGGAAGCGGAGGGTGATTATCCGGTCGGGTTCCTTTCGCCCGAGTGGGTCCATTTCACGGAGAACTACTGGTGGGGCAGGATGGTGGGTTTCGTCCTCACCGATCTTGGGGATCTGTTAAAGCGTGTAGGACTGTACCCGGCGGTCAGGGTCGTACAGTGGGGTATCCCACCAGGTTCTCATAACTTTTTCGGGATCCTGGAGCGCTACAATCCTCTGACAGGGACATTCTTTACCCCGGTCGGAGAGATGGGCCTTGCACTGCACGAGCTACATGAGGTCTCGGGGCTGGCAACAGGGGACATTCCCTATGAGGAATATGTCCCGACCACTGAGGAGCTCCACCTCTTGAAGAAAGAGTTTCCTCGGGTGTACGAGACTTACTGGGAAGTGATGTGTCACTTCCACATTTGCGGTCAGATAACCGCCTGGAGGGCGCAGGGAGTCAAGCAACTGTCTTGGGCCAGTTACTTATTCAACGATGTCAATCATAAAGACAATCTGATAACCCGACTGGCTCCCAGTTCCGACAGGGAGATTGAAGACAGGATCGACAAGCTTCTGAGGGCTTCTACACCACGGTTTCGAACGAGGACGGTTTCGACCCTGACCTGGTTTTTGAAAACTTCCACCATCAAGCCCGGACCCCTATCTCCGATAGGGCACTGTTGGCAGGCTTCTTGATGTTGTGGCTGAAGCGTTGTGTGGTGCCCACGCTGCCACATGAAGGTATTGTTGCTGACGTGGTGTACCCGGCGGTGCTCCTGGCTCATGGCAACCCTATAGCCCTTCTCCCGGCCGTGGCGGCTGGCATTCAGAGCGGGTTGCGGGCGCTAACCAAGAGTTTCTGCGAGGCGCCGAAAACTGTCGACTCCCACGGCAAGCCGTATGTTGACTCAGAGGGGAATCCGACGGTGAAGCGCCCCAACCCTCGGATCGAGCTGCCTTATACGTACCTCATGGCTTGGTACGTGATGCACTGCCCTTCTCTGATGACGGCGGTGCGTTGGAGGGAGAGTTCCGTCCCTTTTGTACAGCGGTTGGAGGATTCGAGCTGGCGTGATCTTTATATATATTACGTCCGAAAGCGACTTTCAGATCCTGCGAATTACCAGCTCAATCGCTGCTTCCCCGAGATCTCTGGTGCATCTTTTGGGATCTATTTACTGATTCCGCGGGCCCAGATGGCTTCACGAGGTTGTCCGCGGGAGTCTTCTGGTGGTTGATCAATATTCGGCCCGGATATGTGCTTTTCCGGTAAGGGACTTCATGCACTATCGAGCCGTACATGCCGAATCGTTTCGCTCGACAGTTCGGCTACGATCAACTCTACGTCGGGAATCCCATTGCTCGACTCACCTTCGAAGGGAACTTGTTCGAAGGTGCTCGGGCTTGGTACTACAGTGTGGCCAGAGGGACGGGAGCAACTTTCCGTCTACCTATCGAGGGGTCCAAGTGCCGTATGAGCTTCAGCTTCTGCACTTGGTATTTCCAAGCCATCCAGACATCAGACTTTGTTCCGGCGTCTTCATGTATTGAGAGCATCAATGCAAATCTCGAGGCAAGGTCAGAGTCTGGTAAACACTCGAAACTTACCGACCAGTACCTGAAGCCCAGAAGGAGGTCGGGAGAAGATCGGGAAGGGAGCCACGAGCAATAAGGGCGGAGCCACGACCAACAAGGGAGGAGCCGCAAGCAGCAAGGGCGGAGCCACGAGCAACAAAGACTCGACAGGCGGTAAGCAAGCGTCATCAACGCTCTGCTTCAACTGCTGAACCTGCTCCCAAGAAGGTTCGGAGAGACTTGACAACCGAAGTCTCCCGATCCGAAGACATCCCTGCTGTCGTTGAGGTACCGAGGGAAGAAGATATAGCTGAAGAGGATGTTCCTTTAGTCCGTGCCCCTAGGTCGAGCAGCAGAGACCGTAGGCCTGCGGAGGAAGGGGAGCTCGTTGACAGAGCCACCACCGCTGACGAGGATGAGCAGCTAGAGGTCGACATCATGAGTGGAGGAGATGTCGATATTCCGGGGATTTCAGTTCAACCCGGATTTTTACTTGTTCATGAAGGGAGAGATGAGGCACAGCAACCTGGGTCGCCTTGTGTCTTCATCTCCAGTCCTCGGGCAGTTGACCCCAGTCCTACCACTGGGGTAATTGGTGGCAAGGCTCCGGCTGCAGAAGTCTCGCGCGGGGCGCTATCGTCTTCCTCACTCTCAGGGGAAAGCGATTTTGAAGACGAGGTTGACTACGGCGATGAACCCGCTCTTCCTGATCCGAGTAAGTTCTCCCACATCTCAGAGGAAGAAATATACGGGGTTGAGCCATCAACGGTATCACAGCTGGCGATTATTCCTGCTGAAGGTACTCTTTTCACCCTTTTGACCTAATTTCCCTTTTTATTTTGAAGAGGATATTTTAACATTCTTCTTTTATGCTGCAGGGTTGGCCGGGGATATTGAAGCTGTAATCTCCTCGCATATCGAGGAGACGGTAAAAGAGCTGACCCAGTCTGAAGGAGTCGAGGCTTCAGTTGCCGAGATAACTCCAGAGAGGGCAACTACTGAATTGGGGAGCCTTCGATTTTGCCGGAAGAGGAGGCAACCCCTAAGGCTGGGGAAGAACCCACTCTGCAGGGTGAAGAGGTTACTATTGAAGCCAGGGAGACTTCCACTCCGCAGGATCCGCCCAAGGACTCGACATCTCTGGACCTCCCAGAGGTTGCGCTTACTACTCCATCATTAGCTGTGGAGGCTCCTGCAGCGATAACACTTCCGGAAGCGCCAATGGCCAGTCTCGCTCTTGCCGTATCGCCGGTCAGCACGACTCTCGCGCAAAAAGAGCCGGCTTGTACCCCTTTCCTCATGAAGAAAGGGGGTCGGGGAGTACCTCGGGTGATGACACCATGGATTTCCTGACACGCAAAACGGTGCAGCAGTTCCTTGACGCGATGCGATCGTGCATCGATTTTATCCTGTCTGGGCGTAGCTCTTTTGACTTTGCCCGGACGTTTCTTGGAAACATGGCCGGTAACATCGAATTAACCGGAGGCTCCTCGCTTGCCAAGTCGTGTATGCTGTTGGTGGAGCGATTGGGAAGTGACCTGAAAGAGCTGAAGTCTTTGGACAATGCTAGTTCTTCTCAAGAAGCCCAGGTCATCTTGACTAGGCTCCTAGACACCCAGGAACAAGAGCGACAGGAGGTGGAAGCACAAGTTGCTGAAGAGGTCCGCAATCTCGAGCGTTCCCAAGCTGAATGTCAGAGATTGGCTGACGATTCAATGGAATCCGAGTTCATCTGGCAAAACGCAGAGCTCGCCATTACCAATGCTCGGTCTGCCATCGCTAAGGCGGAAGCCATGATCGCGGATAATGAGAGGACGCTTGCCACCGTCCGGAAGAGGCTGGAGGAGCAACAAGCTGCGAAGGCACGAGCTGAAGAAAGCCAGACCATTCATTCCTCCAAGTTGGAATCTCTGGGAGCACAGCTGGCTGCAAAACCCTTTTTATCTGAAGAGGAGCTGCGGGTCCAAGCCATGATGGAGGCTGAGAAGGCACGTCAGCACGAGATGCATCGTCTCAGGGAGCGTATCCGTTTTTTGCCGATCAAGACTTTTAGCCTTTTCCCCTTCTTCGCTTTTTTTTGTGTAAAGAAGAGGACACTCTATTAGAGTGTTTGTATCCACTTTTACTATTTTTCGATATAATAAAAGTTTTTTGAAGTTTTTGTTCCATCTTCTTTGTTTAACTGTGGATGAATTCAACTCCCTGATCACTGGCTGTGAATACTGAACTTAGGTAAGACTAAGTTCTTTCAATGAGACGCGGCGTCGACTCTAAGTCTTCTTGATGAGACGCGGCATTGATCCATAGAGTGAGACGCGGTCATCCGTCCATAGGAGCTTAGATAGAACTAAGTCCTTTTGATGAGACGCGGCGTCATCACATCACAGGGTGAGACGCGGTCATCATTCCATAGGAACTTAGATTTCACTAAGTCCTTTTGATGAGACGCAGCGTCAATCCATAGGAGACGCGGTCATCAGTTCATAAGAACTCAGATAGAACTAAGTCCTTTTTGATGAGACGCAGCATTGATCCGTGGGGACAAACGCGGCTTTGAGTAACGCGAATTTGTCCTGTCAATGAAGACGACTTGAGCGGATGCGAGGGACGCAGCCTTGTGTATTTTCCACTAATCTCAGAATGGACTAAGTGCTTTCCCTTAGAAAGGGCCCCGTTTGCTGAAGGGACGCGACTTTGAGTCACGTGGACGCTCCTTTAAAACGCAGGTGAACGCCTTCCAATTTGAGAAAGGTGACGCAGATTCTTGGACGCGGCTTTCCCATCTGCGTTCAATGCAGCCGGACGCGGCATTTCTATCTGCGTTTAATGCAGCCTGACTTAAAGATTTTTAGAGATCTTTGAACGTCAAGTCTTCGTCAAATCTTCGCTGACGATTGGGAAACCGGGTCATCCGTTGTTTCCCGAAGCAGTTGTCCACGCGTCGGTTTTCCATTGGACTTGGGCGTTAATGCCCTTTAATGCAAAACCGGCGCTGACGGTTTGAGATCAGCGCCTGCGATGCTTCCCGAAGCGACGTCCCACGCGTCAGCCTCCCATTGGGCTTTGACGGTCGTGCGGTCATTAAGGCCGGCGGTTTTAATTAATGAACCATTAATGACCGTTATCAGGAGTTGCCTATAAATAGGACTCACCCCCTCTCTTTAACAGCGGCTGCTCAGACCGTGCTCTGTTTGAGAACGAGTACTCTGAGGGACTCTGCCTTCTCCCTTCAAGGACCCTATCAGGGGTTTGCCTCCATGGATGAAGGTGCCTCTGTGGATGAAGATGACCCAGAGCTTTCATGCTTCTGTTTGGTCTCTTCAATGGATTACCACTGTCAAGTGATTTCAATGGCAGGAAGCGTCTCTTTGAGCACTTTTTACGTCCGCGTCTCAACGCAGATAGTTCAACTCTTAACAGAGGCTTCTGCGGGTATGCCATGCCCACTTACCATGACATTTTAGACCCAACCAAGTTTGAATTTCAGTATACCCCTTAAAGAGATATCATCTGGACCTTCTTGTGAAGTCGTGGTTGGTGCATTCCTTCTGGAATTTGCGCCACCGACTTAAACTTCCTTGGACGCGAGTACAGAAGTCTTTGGTACTTGGTCGCGGCTTTACTCATGAAGCTCGCGTTTTAAGGCCATTGACTTGGATGAATTCCAACTCAAGTTGAAGGCTTCAGACCCGAAGCTTGCAACTCCTGTTCCTCCAACAGAGAGATGGCAGTTTTCGGCGTCTGATTCTCTGCGCACCTTGTATCTTAGACGCAGATGTGGAGTTAAGTCGCGTTTGCATTCTGTGTGTATCACAGTCTCGCTCGCGTCTGTTTTTATTGTCGCAGGACTCTGGCTCGCTGCGCGGATCATTCCCGCGTCTGCGGCCTTTGAAAATAGCCGCGTCTGTGACTTAGTTTTCTTCTGTTGACGTGTACTAAGCTCTGAATTGTCTGATTCCCTGTTTGCTTTTTTGCAGGTAGGCTTGGTCATTCTTCTTCATGTTCGCTGAGTCCGTGGGAGAATATATCGGACGGCGAACTTGTTCGATGTTCGTCCACAAGGGAATATATTATGGTCCTCGTCGTCCACAAGGGAATATATTATGTCCCTGACGAGGAATCGACTCTCGCTAAGGTCTCTTCAGATCCACTGCACCAATCATGCCGGCTGGCAAGAGATGGTCAGGGTAAGTATAGCGGCGAGGAGGTTACGGTGGACATGGCGGCAAATAGGATCCTCTTCCTCTCCCATTCTAGAAGTGACATCGAGGACTCTCCATGTCTGCTGGATGGCCTGCTGGAGAAAGGGATGTTCATGAACGAAGGGTTGCCGGACTTTCTGCTTCCACCGGACCTCAAGAACACCATTGCTCTTAGCTTAGTCAGCTAGGGCTCTTTCGATGTTTACATCATGCACCATCCTGTACTTGGAATCAGATGCGGCTTCAAGGAGTGAGTGCAACCTCTGAGAGAGAGAGGGACTTCTTTGTACTCCTTAATTGTAACACTCCATCTTATTGTAAGAGAGCGTTTTGACTGTAACACTCAATCTTATTGTATAAGAGAGCGTTTTGACTGTAACACTCAATCTTATTGTATAAGAGAGCGTTTTTGTATCACTTTCATATGCCTGGAAATAAATATAAAGTGACACTTTCTTTTTGCCTCTTTCATTGTCTTGAACTTTTTGTCTTCAGTTAGACGCATAGAAGCAAAGAGTCTTTGACTTTGTCAAAATTATGATGGTAATTTAATAAGTCAAACTTTGTGGAGAAAGATCCTATTTCAGGAACTCTCACGATACTGTCAGAGGTGTAATATTAACTTGACAGAGGTGAAATTTTTGATGGACCTGCCACTTTATAAGAGAAAGTGACAAGTAGAATTGGTACCCCCAGGGAGGGTGAACTTTTATCAAGTGTTTGGGATTAACTTGATTGAGCTCAACTGGGGATTTGATGAAAACACTGTTGATGGTGTAGTATTAACCTAACAATGTTTTTAGGTAGACTTGTTATTCTGTTGAAGAGAATAACAAGTGGGACTATACTCGTGGGGAATCTAGGAAAGTTTGTTACCGTCAGAGGTGTGATATTAACTTAACGGGTTGAAAGTGGTCTTGTCAGAAGTGTAATGTTAACTTGACAAGGATGTGAGTCAGAGGTGTGATATTAACTTAACTCAGAAGTGTCACTGTTATAGGTGTAATGTTTAACTTGACAGTGAGGGTAATGCTAGAGGTGTAATGTTGAACTTAGCATGGTCATCTCGGCTTGCATAAGGAAGTCCGAGGGAAAGTCATGGCCATAGGTGTATTGTTGAACTTAGCAATGACTTGGATGCTAGAGGTGTGGTATTAACTTAGCATCATCCATTTCAGCTTCGATATGGAAGTCTGAAGAAAAGTGACTGTCAGAGGTGTAATATTAAACCTGGCAGAAACTTGATTACTGTTTAGAGGTGTGGTGTTAAACTTTAACAGTAATTTGTCAGAGGTGTGATATTAACTTGACAAAGATTGACTCATGATAAGAGTAATTGAGGACCTGTCATTCTATTGGTGAGAATTGACAAGTGAAAATTTTGAAGTGCCAGAGGTGTAGTGTTAACTTGGCAAATTTGAAATTTGATACTCCGTGTAGAGTTAACAAACAAAATTTGTACTCGACAAGGAATATTGAAAAGTTTCCATTACCAGAGGTATAGTGTTAACTTAGTAATGGTTGTATTTTGTAGACCTACCATTCTGTGGATGAGAATTGGTAGGGGATTTTGGAGGAAAGAGTGGAGCCAAGCCCACTTTAGGATTTTTAGCAAACCCTCAGCTATCAACGGATTTGAGGTGCCTTTACCAACTACCGTTTGAGTTGGGCTAGCCATGCTATTTCCCCTCAGCATGATGAGTTGTGAAGACTTATATTGGACTTAAAAGCCAACATTTCCTCTATCCTTAGCCGTCGAAGGCGTCGGATCAAATGGGAACGTGTCCCTTAGGATTTTTAGCAAATCCTCAGCTGTCAACGGGTTTGAGGTGCCTTTACCAACTACCGTTTGAGTGGGCTAGCCATGCTATTCCCCTCAGCATGATGAGTTGTCGAAGACTTATGTTGGACTTAAAAGCCAACATTTTCCTCTATCCTTAGCCGTCGGGGGCGTCAGATATTAATGAAGAAGCTCTTCTTGTTTTGATCAGAGGTGTATTTTTAACTTGATCAGCGGGAGAATACCATCTAAGGATAGTATTTCTTCAGGAACCTGCCATTGATCGGCATCATGAGTGTATCGCCATTCGAGGTTATGAGGCGATATGACCCATTTGAGTAGACTGACTCTACTACAAATGGTCCTTCCCATTGGGTTGGAATTTTCCTTTTGTCTTGTGCGTCATTACCATGGGTCTTCTGACGGCTAAGACAAGATCGCCTTTCTTGAAAGTTCGCACTTCAACTTTCTTGTTGAAGGCTCTGGTAATTCGAGCTTGGTAGAGCTCGATTTGTTGCTGGGCCTGCAGGCGCTTATCATCTAAGGCCTCCAGTTCTTGGAGTCGCTGTCGATGCTTCTCCTCGGTTGTCATCTCCGCTGTCAAGGCGACGCGTAGAGATGGAATTTGGATCTCTAGTGGGAGCACGGCTTCGCACCATAGACCAAAGAAAATGGCGTAGCTTTAGTTGGGGTTCGCACAGTTGTGCAGTAAGCCCATAAGCATTCACCCAACTTGTCGTCCCAGTCTCGTTGACTTTTCGAGACGAACTTCTTGAGAAGCTTGCCAATAGTCTTGTTGAAAGCTTCTGCGAGGCCATTAGCGGCGGGGTAGTATGCCGTTGAGGACACACTCTGAATTCTGAACTTAGCGCAGAATCTCTGGAAAGCCTGGCTGATGAACTGAGGCCCATTGTCATGGACAATTCGCCGAGGTACACCGAAACGGTAAATAACGTGGTGTTTCACGAACTTGATCACGTTCGACGACTTGACTTCCTTCAAGGGAATGGCCTCAGCCCACTTAGAGAAGTAATCGGTTATTGCCAAAATAAACGATGTCCTTTTGATGATGGTGGGCTGATAGGACCAACCACGTCCATGCCCCACATTTCAAATGGCCAGGTAGAGGCCGTAGAGTGGAGGTACCCTGGTGCTTGATGGATGAAATCGCCGTGCACTTGGCAGGCGTGACATCTCTTGGCATAAGTGACGGCATCGGCAATCATCTTGGGCCAGTAGTAACCCAATCTTTGGAGTCGATGTGCCAGTTTTGGGCCAGGTTGATTGGCTCCACACATACCGTCATGGGCTTCCCTCAATATCTCTTGGGCTTCTTTTGGTGAGAGGCACCGGAGTAAGATCCCGTCATGCGATCGACGATACAATGTTCGCGTAATCGCATTATAATAGAATTTGGGGGCTTTCCTTCGAATGGCAGCCGCCTCTTTGTGTCTTCAGGAAGGATGTCATATAAGACGTAGTCGATATAGGGGAATCGCCAGTCTTTAAGCTCTGGACCGGTTGATGCTTCAAGTGCTTCTTCGCGGTGACGACCTCCCGTTGACTCCTGATAGTCCTCGAGAGCATTTCTCGGGCAATACAGGTCATGGCTGTAGACGAATATCTTCTCCATTGCTCCAGCTGGAAGAGCTAAGGAGGCAGCCAGGGATGCGAGTGCATCTGCGTGCGCATTTTGCCTGTGCGGTACATGGTCGATGTAGAAGCTTGTAAACCCCTCGGCCATGCGGATAGTCGCGTTGTAATAGGGTACTAAGTCTTCATGTCTGACTTCGTACTCCCCGCGAACTTGGCTGACGATGAGCTTGGAGTCGCCGTATGCCTCGAGATTTTTAACGCCAATCTCATCGGCGAATTGCATCCCAATCAAATGAGCGTTGTACTCCGCCACATTGTTGGAACAGGGCTCAGTTAATGAGACAGCTCGGGGAATCACATAATTTTGTGGGGATACGAGTACTACTCCTACCCCCGCTACTACGTGTCCCTTCGGGCTTGTTCTTGATGCACCGTCGAAGAAAAGTTGCCATACTTGACTTTCGAACGATGTCTGAGTCAGGTAGACTTCAGCAACTTCATCTGGGAGATCCTCGTAGACTTTGGCTGCCCTCGGATCTGGGTGCTCAGCTAGGAAATCCGCGACTGCTTGTCCCTTAATGGCCTTTTGTGGTAAAAAATGCATCTCATATTGGGAGAGCAATATGGCCCATTTTGCCAGTCGGCCATTTAGCGATGAAGGTTTAGTCATAAGTAACCTCAGAGGGTTAACTTTTGATATGACGTTTATAGTTTGGCCTACCAGATAGTGTCGCATTTTCTGGATAGCGAACACCAGTGCAAAACATTCCTTCTCGATCGGGTTATACCGGTGTTCGGCTCCGATCATTGTTCTACTCAGATAGTAGATTGCTTGCTCACGTCCCTGATCGTCATTCTGAGCTAGTAGAGCTCCCAAAGAATGATCCATTGCTCGGACGTACACCAGGAAAGGCTTTCCGGATACCGGAGCTGCAAGGACTGGTGGTTGGGTGAGGTATTGTTTAATTTCCTCGAACGCTTGTTGGCAAGCGTCGTCCCAAATGAATGAGACACCCTTCTTCATTAGCTTAGTGAAGGGTTGGCATCTTCCGGAGAGGTTTGAGATGAACCTACGGATGTACACCAATCGTCCTTGCAATCCCCTGAGTTCCTTGAGATTTCTCGGAGGTTGCATCTCTGGATAGCGCGAACCTTTTCCGGGTCCAAGTGAATTCCGGTGGATGTTACAACAAATCCTAAGAATTTGCCACTGGCCACCCCCAGGAAGGACTTTGTGGGATTCATCTTCAATTGATGAGTCCGCATGATGTCGAAGACCACCTTCAGGTCCGCTATGTGATCACCTTTAGTGCGGCTTTTTACCGCGATGTCATCAACATAACATTCCACCGTTTTGCGTATTTGCTGATGGAAAATGGCGTTCATGGCCCTTTGGTATGTTGCCCCTGTATTTTTAGTCCGAAGGGCATGACGGTGTAGCAGTATACCCCCAGTGGTGTCCTGAAAGAGGTGTGCTTTTCATCGTCAGGATACATTTTGATTTGATTGTATCCTGAGAATCCATCCATGAAGGACATTCGTTCGAATCCACAAGTATTGTCAATCATGACATCTGTGATTGGCAATGGGAATTCGTCTTTGGGACAAGCCTCGTTTAGATCACGGAAGTCGATGCAGATCCGGATCTTCCCGTTCTTCTTGGTGACGGGGACGATGTTGGCTACCCAGTCGGGATGTTGTTCTTCCCTGATGAAGCCAGAATCAATAAGTTTTCTGACTTCTGATTGAATTGCCTCTATTATCTCCGGACGGAACCGTCGCTGCTATTGTTTGACAGGTTTTGCGTCCGGATTGATGTTGAGGCGGTGCATAGCCACTTGAGGATCAAGTCCAGGCATGTCCTCGTAATTCCAGGCGAAGACGTCTATATACTCTTGTACAAGAGATATTAGATCTTTCTTCTCCGAAGGTGACAGGCCGTCACTTATGAAGATGGGCTTAGGGTTAGCCTATCTCCTAGGTTGATCTGAACAACCTTGTCTTCTGTGGGTGGCTCGCGCTGTTCAAAGCGGGTATCCCAAAGAGCATTTAAATGTTTGATCCAAGGATCTGTATCGGATTGGATCATTTCTTCATTTCCATCTTCCAAGTGGCTTGTCGAAACCATGTTCACTGAAAGTTCCTTGAAGATGTTGCCGACACTGACATCTGACTCCCAAGATGATGTGTCTGAAGAGTAATCGTTGCTCGACGATTCTTGAGAATCGGAGGCTGATAGGACTGGAGTTGATACATAGCCCAACCCCCGGCGTGTCCGATGATAATAATTGGGGGCCTTCCCTTTCGGCACAAAGGATTGAAGCAATGTCCTCCTTCCTTTGCCGAAGTTCAACCCGGGTTTGTTGGTCAGGTCGTACCCCATGCATCTCATTATTTTGAGCGCTTTTGGTTCGTAATGATCGAACTGAGGGGATTCTTCCTCGCCTTCCGATTCGTCGCGGGGCGTTGGTTCAGACGAGATTCGCCCAAAAAGAATTGGTTTTGGCCTTTCCGTCTTGCTGGAACCATAAATATAGATTCTTGCGCATTACCATTGTCTTGGTATGTCTCGAAGGACGATTTCACTGGTACATGCAATAATGTTAAGGCACCCATTGCCGACCAGAGATCGTCATCTATATCAGTGCTAGTATCTGACGGTATTGAATCAGAAGCACACACAGAAAAATACGCAAAATCTAAATCTTCATTAATATACCAACCGCCTACATCATCGGTGGTATTATCGACATCGAGCTTATTAGTGCCCGTTACAAGTGGTTCTAACTCCCACAGGCACTCTTCTTTCTCGGGCTCAGTATCAGCCTCATTACCAGAGTCTGGCTCTCTGGTTGTGGGGCTTCATCCGTCTCCACCGGATCTTGGTACAGCAAAGAGTCGGTGAAATAATTCTCGACCCCTTTGAACGGATTCCTTTCGGCGATCAACATCTGCACATTTCCACTCCCGTCAATGTACTTCATGACTTGGTGGAGAGTGGAGGGAACGATGGAGTTGCGGTGAATCCACGGTCGTCCCAGCAATAGATTGTAGGAAGTGTCGGCGTCGATGATGTAGCATGTCACTTCCGACTTGAGACTTCCAATCTGACACCTGAGCTTGATCTTTCCCACCGGACGGGTCTGGTTGGCATTGAACCCATAGATAGTTGTCTGGGTGGGGCTCAAACGATGGGTAGGAATGCCGAGATGTTGCATGACCCGGCGAGGCATGATGCTCAACGCGGACCCTGGGTCTACCTGGATGCGGTTCACCTCGGACGATCCAATATACCCTGTGAAGTACAGGGGTCGATCATGCTTCCCTTCCACCTGCATATCATCTGCCGTGAAGGTGATGCAGGGGGCATTCTGGGAGGTGTGGAGGCAATCCTCTACATCTTCCTCCTTCGGCACCTGGGTCATGAAGACCTCAGCATTTGCTAGAGCTTCTTGCAGAGCTTCCCTGGTCGACTTTGATAGTCTAAGAAGTTCATACAAGGTAATGCGTGTCGGAATGTTGGCCAACTGAGCCAGGACATCAAAGCGGTAAGATACCGTAGATCCTTCCGCGATGCCCTTTTGAAGGGCTCGAGAAAATCGAGTCCCCTTCTGCTTCTCCACAGGTGGCTTTGTGGAGGGCCTGACTGGCTCCGCAGTTGGTTGTGGAGGGGCTACCGCCGTCTCGTCGTACTGTTTCAAGTACGCCTGTCCTGAACGGGTTCCCGCCATCGGTTGGTTGGGCTCTGCGGCCAAGACTATCGTTTCCTCCTCTGAGTCGGTCAGTGAAGGGATATCAGTCTCCGCTTCTCGAGAGGAGGCACCCACCACATTGCAGGATGAGGCCTTTACCTTGCCTTTGGATTTCCTGTTGGTCACGGTAGTCCACTGTTGTTCATTGACAAGGTCAGGGTGGACCCACATAATTTTCCCTTGAGGTGTAGGGACGGGTACCAAGCCTTTCTCTTGCTGCTGGTGAGGGTCTGTGTTGACCACTCTCAGCTCTCCTTTTGGAATAGGAGTTACCCCCGCAGGCGTCGGAGGTTGTCTCCCGAACTGGAGAACCGACGTCACATTAGCCGTCACCTTCTTCTGCTCTGGTCGGAGCTTTAACACCTCCGCGTCAATCAGAGCCTGAAGGATGTCCTTGAAGATGTAGCAGCTTTTGGTGGGGTGTCCCAACATCCTGTGATACATGCAGTAGTGGGATTGTCGGTCTTGCCGACTTCCTCTGGGCGCCTAGCTTCAGGGAGCTTCAGTCGGTTGCTTTTGTTGAGTAGTTTAAAGAGCGAATCGACATGTTCTCCTCGAAGGAATATTGCTTGTTGGCGCGTGGCTGGCTTGAAGAGCCACTCGCCTTGCCTGATTGAGGTTTGGCGGGAGATTTGGTCTCCGTTACCAAATTATCCTTCCGCTTTATTTGGAGGGATGTGTCCAGCGCACACCTTGTCGACCTTTCCGGCCTAGGCATACCTTCCTCCGCTCTGACGCGGGCGACAATCTCCTCAGCCTGTTCACCTTGTTGGACTAATTGCTTCCAGGTGCGGCTTTCAGCAACTCCTATTTGAGCAAGGAGTGAGGTTTGGAGATTGTGGCGGCACGTTTCACCAGGGTGGCCTGGGTCATACCGCTTGGACACCGGAGTGCCATGTTCCGAAATCTTTCCACGAAAGATTTGACGGACTCCCCTTTTCGCTGTTTGGTAGCCAAAAGGGTTGGCATTGTGACTTCGGAGTCATCCTCGAAGAAGCGTGTTAAAAAGAGCTTCTCCAAATCGCCCCAGTTCTTGATAGAACCTTCTGGGAGCTTCATAAACCATTCAAAGGCCAAGCCTTTCAGGGTGCCGATGAACAGGCGTGCCAGGATGGCGTCATTATCTACTACATTCCCGGTTTAGGATTTGAAGTAGTAGATGTGCTGGTTGGGTGACCCCTTCCCATCAAAGGCTTGAAGAGTTGGAGCTTTGAACTTGGGCGGGTACGGAACCAAGTCCCATTCAGCCGGGTAGGGCTGGACCACTCCTACTTCTTGCAGGTCTTTGCGATTGGCAAGGGCCTCGAGGCGTCGCTCCAGTTGACTCATTCTTTTAACATGAGCCTTTCCTTGATCTTGGTCACCTTTTACTTACGACGAGGACTTGGACGAACCGGAAGTAAATCGCCGCGTCTCCTCAGAAGGTTCGGAAGATGAGCTTTCTTTTTTTTCCCTTTGCCCTTTGACTTTTTAGGAGGGGACCTCCTCCTGTCTTCGAGCAGCTGTGCAATCGCCTGCTTGAGGGAGTTGATAGATTCCTGCTGAGCAAGAATCATATCCATTTGTGCCTTCTAGATCTGCTCCAAACGTTTAGTCATCTCCTCAGGAGTGCCTGTCATGTAGGCGGAGGTCTCCTTCTCGACGGAAGAGTTTGAAGCCCTTGATTCCGCTACGGCGGAGTGAGAATCATTAATGCCATGGGCTAAGGCATTATAGTCAATTGGGGGAATGGTCCCAGTCCGGGTGCGAGTGTGTCGATACACCCCTTCCGGTTCAAAGTCAGACTCGGACTCGTCTGAGCTGACTGCAAGTTGTTTTCGCTTGCTCCTGCTTGTCATATTCGCAGTGAGCTCCGGGTACTCAACGTCAGAGAAGGTTCTCCTTCTGTGGGAGCGTTTTCTTTTAGCTGACGGAGGAATCAGGGTCAGCTGTCTGACTAAAGACTGCTGGTGTACGCCTGATCCGCAACGGCACTCAGAGAGCATATGGATGAGCCGTTGGCAGCACACGACGAAGTGGCCTGATTGGCACTTGTTTTCTTCGTCAGATAATCCCTCAAATCCATGGGAGGGGGATTGAAAAGATTAGCCTCGCAACGTCGAAGACGGGAGGCATCCATGTGCTGTACAGCCTGGACGCAGGCATCAGAGATGCGGTTCTTGCGCCGCAGCTGTTCAGCGCGCGTCTGGCGTCTCTGTTGAGACAAAACGCGCCTGTCGCGTTGCTGTTTGGTGCGTCGGGGCAGAGACACTTGAGAGAAGATGGGCTGTTGAGCCCCACGCCTATGAGCTCGTGCCTCTTGCGCTTGACGAGGCGCAGAGGTCTCATCTTTGCGTTTGGTGAGTTGGTCCTCAGAGGACCTAACTGAAGGAATCTCGCGTTTGGGGCGCCAAACGCGAACTTCACGTACTGGACGTGGCGCGGGCAAGGCGCGAGATTGTACGTCGCGTCCAGCCTCAGTTGGACAACCAACGGTTCCAACTTGCAGCTGACGCGCACGTCTCCTCTGTCGACGCTCAGCGTTTCGATTGCGTCGAGGAGGTGGAGAGAGACCAACAACATCCTGATGCTGGACACCAGGGACTTTGACCACGCGGGTCTCCTGGGAGACGCTGACGCGGGTGTTCTGTGCGACGCGGTTGGTCGCAAAGGCAGATGTGCCTGGGACCACGCGGGCCTTCTGAGAGGCGTTGGCGCGTGTACCTTGCTTGGCACAGTCGGCAGCAGGGGAGCTCGAGAAAGCCACAGATCGGGCCTCGAGGCCATTCTCCATTGAGACCCGGCGGCAGACGCGGGTCTTTGGGCTCTTGGAGCCGGAAGAGAGAAACTCTTCGTACTTCGCCTGGTCGAACTCGACAACGAGCGATTCGACCATCTTCCCCTTATAGTGGACGTCATCTTGCGCCACTATTTGCTCCTCAGTGACAAACGTAGTCCCCAGCGGAGTCGCCATCTCTTGTATGACCCGGAAAAGGAGAAGACAGGAATTGCAGTAAAAGTTTTCCTTGAATCAAATGAAAAGGATTACAACAAAAACTGTTCCTTCCGGTTACAAGGGAGGGAGAATATTGAATCTTGAATTCCCCCTTTGTTTAAGGCTGGGTTCTTCGTGTGGCGGTGGAGAGTGAATCTTGTTCTCCGTTGACCAGATGACCGTCCTTCAGGGATCTCCTCTTCGGCCGGTAGAAAGAGTGACACAGCTCTGTCTACCAAAACTCTAAAAGAGAAGGTAGGCGAAAGCTAGCTCGTACGCAGCGAACTTGCTGAAGAGTTGATCTGCTTCTTTTCCCTCTGTGTCGCCCTCTGTCTCTCTTCGTCCGATTGATTCTCTCTGATCTCCTCCTTCTGTCTCTCTTCGTCCGATTGATTCTCTCTGATCTCCTCCTTCCCTTGTTGATGCAAATAAGGCTATTTATAGAGGTCCCAGGGGTGAACGTGCCCCCTGAAAACGCTCCACAATGAGGGCCAACTTCCCCGCTACATGGGCGGTAACTAACCCACGTGCCTGCTAAAGACATGCCACGATGGGGCTGATTTCCCTTACGTGTGGGCAGTGATTGGTCCCTTAACCAAGGCGGTTATAACTAAGACGCGGGTTTTAGACCTTTGCGTCTTGAGGCTGAGATGCGGGTGTCAGGCCGACGCGCCTTGATGCTGAGACGCGGGTATTGAGCCAACGCGCCTTGATGATGAGACGCGGGTGTCGAGCCAACGCGCCTTGATGCTGAGACGCGGGTGTCGAGCCAACGCGCCTTGATGCTGAGACGCGGGTGTCGAGCCAACGCGCCTTGATGCTGAGACGCGGGTGATAGTCCCTCGCGTCTAGAGCTTGAAACTTTGCTTTTCAATGGCTTGTCCTCCAGTAACTTTTGGACAGCCTACATCCATCAACAAGAACAACATTTTTTATAATAGGAGATGTACCAATTTGAATGTTACCTATACTGATGATAGTGCCCTTGGAATCATCTCCGAAGGTGACGGTGCCACCTTCAACGTACCTTGATAGGGTTGTGAAGTTGTTGATATCCCATGTCATATGTCTTGAATAACCACTATCAAGGTACCACCGCTCCTTACGTCTTGGAGCCTTGGTGTGTACCTACATCAAATAATTTAGGACTTGATTTTAGTACCCACATTTTCTTGGGTCCTAAAGTGTTAGTGTCAAGAACCCATACAAGATTATTTGTCCTATTTATTTGATCATAGCAAAACTTAGCTAAATGGCCATTCCGACCACATAAGTACATTTATAAACTCTACCAAATTTAAATGCATAATGAGTGTGTGGCTTACTAGCATGTGACTAGTGTACATGAGTAGTTTTAACATGTGAAGTGTTGACATGGTGAGCATTTTTAGCATGGGTTGTTTTATCATTCTTATCATGTGGAGTGTGCTTCTTTGAAAATATTTCTTCTAATTTCTTAGTATTAAAAGCACAATCTTTTAAAACATTTTCAAAATCAATAATTCTAGTTTTTAACAAAGAAAAATCATTTTCATCAACTTTTGAAAATTTAGCTTTACAAGCAACTTTATAAGCATCAAATTCTCTTTTAGTTGAAATAAGATTAGAAGAAATTTCTTCCTTTTCTTTTGAAACAATTGCAAGTTGATTTTTAAGCAACTCAATTTCCTTTTTCAATTTAGAGCATTCTACCTTTTTATCATCAAAGCTTTCAGAAAGTTCAACAAAGGCATGTACTAACATTTCTCTACTTATTTCATTATCTTCATCAAGAGGTTGAGAGGTTACCTTGGGTGTGTTTGCCATGAAACATATATTTGTCGTGTCGACCTCATCTTCGGATTCACTTTCTGAATCCCAAGTGGCTTTGTAAGCTTTCTTTTCAACCGGCCTCTTTTGCTTCAAGGAGGAAGTCACCTTTTTCTTGAAATCCGGACAATCGGCCATGATGTCCGGGTTTCCGACAATTGTAGCATATGATTCTTCTCTTCCCTTTCCTTCCAATTTCCTTCTATAGTTGAGTTTATTTTTATGGTACATCCTCTTCACATTTCTTACTAGGAGAGATAGCTCCTCATCATCTTCTTCATCTTCTTCATCGTCATCAATAGTGGAGGAAGACTTGAAAGCTATGGACTTCTTCTTTTGAGGTACTGCTTCTTCTCTTGCTTTCTTCTCCATCTCATGAGTCTTAAGGTTTCCAATAAGACTTATGAGATCTATTTCATCTTTATCATTCAACTCCTTTAAGGTGGTAGCCTTGATCTCCCATGATGATGAAAGAGCTCGAATCACTTTGCGCACCTTTTGGTCGTTGCTTATATCATCACCTAGAGAAGAAAGAGCATTGGTAATTTTAGTAAACTTAGTAATCATAGAATCAATAGACTCATCTTCAAGCATTTTAAAACTTTCATATTGGGACCTCAAGAGATCTATTTTAGCTCTCTTTACTTGTGAAGTCCCCTCGTGTGTGACCAATAAGTGTTGCCAAATCTCATAGGCGGATTGACAATGTATAACCCGTGTAAGATCAACCTCATTCAAGGCGGTGAGAAGGAAATTTTGAGCCTTAGAATTAGCCTCATATTCTTTGTAGGTAAAGTCGGACCAAATGCTCTCCTCACTATCGGGTCTACTATAGGGTTTGGTCAAGGATTTAGCAACTAAACTACCTAGGGATTGTAGAAAGATAGTCATCCTAACCTTCCAAATGGGGAAATTGAGTCCATCAAATTTAGGAGGGGTCTTAATATTGTCGGCCATTTTTACTAGTGTATGAATGAAAGAATGCAAATAGTGATTAGCAAATTTTAGGATCTCTCTAAGGATGTTAAGCCACAAACTAGAGTCCTAGCTCTGATACCAATTGAAATCACCTAGAGGGGGAGTGAATAGGTGATAATGCTAATCAATGCACAAATTAAAAATTTTGATGCAATGATCACCCAAACAAAACTAGAAGCCGAATACCCCGTGAAGGGCTCTGAACTCCTTCCTCGTGATTCCTCTAGATAAGAGTTTGAGGTGCGTATTGCAATCTTGTTGTATGAGTATTTGATCGACAATATGAATATGAAACAAGTGTATATAGCAATGAAAATGTAGAGCAAGTACAATGTTGCAATGAATATGTAAAGCAAGTAAATGAAGCAATGAATATAAAGCAAGAAATTAAAGCAAGTAAACCAAACGCAAACACCGAGAATTTTTCCAAGGTTCGAGCACCCAGCTCTACGTCCCCGCCTTCACCCAGAACCCGCCTTCACCCAGAAGGATTTCTAACCACTATAACTTCACAAAGAGTTACAATCACACCAGAGTACCCAACTCCACAATCTCGAATACAAGTATCTCTTGATGATCAAAAGATCACAAACTCTCTTTTACAAAAGCCTTTTTCCCTTACAAGAACCCTATAGAACAATGTGTAGGATTGAAGCTCAAGTATTGTAAGTGAAAAAAGAAAATAAAATTTGAGAGAGTTTTGAAACAAAAACTTCAGAAATGAGAGAGATTTTTCAGCACAAAAACAGAGAACAAAACTCTTTTGAAAACCTTTAAACTTTGAAAATATTTTACAAATGATTGTTGTGAAAATCAAAACCCTAATCACCCCGATTTATAGGATAGAGCTAGGGATTAAAGGGTAAACTAACACAATGATAATTGGGAAGTATTTGACCCAAAAAACAGCCCCTAAACTCGTTTAGAGACAAAAAGGACGATTTAAAACATGTTTTAAAAAGTAGTCGTTAAGGCTGAAACACAGCCTCGGTCGACCGGCCGGTCGACCGGGTTTCAAAAAATAGATCCGTTGCAGGCCCACGGTCGACCGCCCGGTCTACCGCAGCAAACAGAGAGTAGCTGGCTTACAATCGGCCGAAGGTCGGTCGATCGAACAGGGGTCCGGTCGACCGCCCGGTCGACCGGGAAACGTGCACACATGTACGCACCCAATGGTCAGAAATCCGGTCGACCGGTCGGTCGACCGATCGGACCTGAAACAGAGTCGGTCAACCGGCCGGTCGACCGCCTCAGGTTAAAAACTAAAATTTGAAATGGATTTTGAAGAGATTATGATGGTTTACAAAATAGTTTCGATCAGAACTATGTATAATACACAAAATTGAGTTTATAAGTAATAGACTATATTTAAAAATATTTTGTATATATATATAGGAGAAATTTTTAGAAAAGGCATGTGCGCAAAAACTTGTGTATAGGAATTTTTGAGCTTCAAACCTAATCACTATTCTTTAACAAAACTATAAAACTAAAAACAAATCTAATGAATTCCTTAGCCATGCAATGCCATGCTAGAGCCTTCTCTTCTATGGACACTTCCTCTTGCGCCATTAGCCTTATTAGC
The DNA here is from genome assembly GCA_038442645.1 of Agave tequilana. Classification (NCBI taxonomy): domain Eukaryota; kingdom Viridiplantae; phylum Streptophyta; class Magnoliopsida; order Asparagales; family Asparagaceae; genus Agave; species Agave tequilana. Next base: position 97,113 of record JAVJIF010002528.1, on the reverse strand, counting down.
TCCATAAACTTAGGAAACCTTGCAATAGCTAAGCAACGGGCTTCATAAATGGTACTAACTTGAAACTCATCTTAAACAGACTTATTAGTACTATATAGCTTTTATGTGTTTTGTTATCATCAAAACTTAAACAAATGGAGAGTGTAAGTGTAACCTTTTGGGCCAACAGCTTCTCATCTAGGGCTTCGAGCTCTTGAAGGCGCAACCGATCATTGTCCTCTGATGTGATTTTAGTCATTAAAGCGACTCATAATGACGGCATCTGGATCTCCAATGGTATGACTGCTTCACACCCGTACACCAGGAAAAAAGGCGTATTGCCTGTGGGAGCCTGAACCGTGGTTCGGTAGGCCCAAAGACATTCACCAAGCTTTTCGTCCCAATCTCGCTTATTCGAGGAGACGAACTTCTTGAGTAACTTGATGATTGTTTTGTTGAATACTTCCGCCAAGCTATAAGCGGCGGGATTATATGCAGTTGAAGCCACATTCTGAATTCGGTATTTATCACAGAACCGATAGAATACCTGGCTTATGAATTGGGGACCGTTATCATGGATGATCCGCCTAGGGACACCAAATCGATGGATGACATGGTGTTTGATGAAATTCACCATGTTAGAAGTTTTGATTTCTACCAGTGGTATGGCTTCTGCCCACTTTGAAAAGTAATCGGTTATTGCCAGGATAAACTGGTGACCTCTTGTCGAAAAGGGGCTGATTGGCCCTACGACATCAATTCCCCATGCTTCAAATGGCCATGAAGCAACAGTTGGGTGGAGCAACTCTGAGGGCTGGTGTATGAAGTCCGCATGAATCTGGCACGCTTTACACCTCCGTGCATATTGGATGACATCGGCTATCATGTTTGGCCAATGGTATCCAAGCCTATGCAATCTGTCTTTAAGTTTTAGAGTTGGCTGATGAGCTCCGCAAATGTCATCGTGTGCTTCTTTAAGCACTTCCTGCGCCTCTGAATTGGAAAGGTAATGGAGGAGGACACCGTCATATGAACGACGGTAAACTGTCTTCAGAATTGGATCGTAGTAGAAACGGAGAGACCTTCGTCTGATGGAAGCCACTTCTTTAGGATCGTCTGGCAGCAGACCATGTAAGGCATAGTCAATGAGAGGAAATCGCCAATCTCTCGGCTCAAGATCCATCGAGACATTATAGGCTTCTCGGGTTCTTAACATATGCTTAGAGCAAACAAGGTGTCGAGTTGCCACTGTGAGGTGATACTCGGTGTCGACTGGCAGGGCTAGTGTTGTTGCTAATGCAGCAAGAGCATCCGCCTTGGTATTCTGAGATCGAGACACGTGCTCGATGTAGAAACCATCAAACAGATTAGCCAATTTGATGGCTATATGGTAATAAGGCACCAAGTCTTCGTGGCGGACCTCATATTCGCCTTTAACCTGATTGATAATCGTCGTAGGCTTCGAGGTAGCGTACCCCCATTCCGTGGGCGAGCTGAAGGCCAATGAGCAGAGCATTGTATTCCTCTACATTGTTGGAGCATGATTCCGTCAGAGAGAATGCTCTAGGAAGGACGTGATTTTGTGGAGAGATAAACACAGACCCCACGCCGGCGATGATCCTGCCCTTAGGACCTATTCGTGATGTTCCATCGAAGAACATCTGCCACACTTCATCCTCTGAGGTTATATTGGACTCGAAGACTTTATCTGGAATATCTTCGTGAAGTTTTGAGTTTTCCGGGACTGGATGAGATGCCAAGAACTCTGCAAGGGCCTGGCCTTTAACTGCCTTTTGAGGGATAAAGGTCATGTCATATTGAGACAAAAGGAGTGCCCATTTAGCTAATCTTGAATTCAATGATTCTGGCTTCGTCATGAGAAGGCGCAAAGGATTCACTCTGGAGATGACATGCATGGTTTGGCCAACCAAATAATGTCGTGTCTTCTGAACGGCAAAGACAAGGGCCAAGCACTCCTTCTCGATAGGATTATAGCGAGATTCTGCCCCTATCAGAGTCCTGCTCAGATAATAAATGGCCTGCTCGTGACCATTGTCGTCCTTTTGAGCAAGGAGGGCACCAAGAGAATGGTCCATAGCTTTCACATAAAGCAAGAATGGTTTCCCTAATATGGGAGCCACTAAGACTGGAGGTTTTGTGAGATATCTCTTGATGTCTTCCTAAGCTTTCTGACAAGCTTGATCCCATAAGAAGGAAGCACCCTTTTTCATAAGTCGGGTGAACGGCTGACAGCGGCCTGAGAGATTTGCGATGAATCTTCTAATATAAGCCAGTCTGCCCTGCAAGCCTCTAAGCTCTTTGAGATTCCTCGGTAGATGCATGCTCTGAATGGTCAGTTCTAGCTTCGCGGCTAAGAACCTTGGAAAGGCCCTTGGGCGTTGAAGCTGCATAAGCAACGCTATCAGCACTTAGGGACAATCCCTTAGCTCCGCCGCAAGGCATGAGCTTAGCGCTTGACGAACCGGAGGGCGGAGCACGCTGTGGTGCTTTATCTGCTGTGCTGCTGCGAAGGCGATTGGTCTTAGATAGTGCTTCGGTTCTAACCTCGCGGCTAAAAGCTTTGGAAACGTCCTTGGGCGCTGAAGCTGCATAAGCAACGCTATCAGCACTTAGGGACAATCCCTTAACTCGGCTGTGAAGAGCGAACGAAGCACGCTGTTGTGCTTTGACTTGGGCTTCGCGGCTATGAACGTCGCGCGTACGCTGCGGTACAGTAGCTTCGCTCGTGAGAACGAGGCTGGCGCGAGGCGCTACTGATCTTGAATTGGGCGAAGGTACTGTCGCCCTTGTATTTTCATGACTAGCAGCATTGTTGGAGCAGGCAGGCATCTTGCCTTTTTCTTCACGCGAGAGACGCACTTTTGGCGTAGCTACGCCTGAGGTTTTGCCCAGAGCCTTCTGTTTTGGCCTCCACATCTGCTTTGACAAGGGAGACTTAGGTTCGCAAGGAACCTAACTAGTCACACGCGAGGCTGAGGGGTGTTGGCAGAATTCTGCTCCTGGTTTCTGTTCTGAAACCTTGGTCATGGAGACCTTTCTATGCTTCCGTGCATGAAGCATTAGACCACCCCCAGAGAGGACTTCTTCAAATTTTCCTGGTCGAAGTGGACAACCAGGTTCTCTAAAGTGTTGGACTTGGACTACGGGCGTGCTTCCTTATTGCGCCAGAGAACCGCAGTAGGCTCGTAGAGAGCCTTATCTGTCTCCGCAAAGACTTGCCTAGAAGATTTATCCAGAGAGGCTCTGGCTACACCGGCTTTCCCGAATTCAGAGATAGACCCGAAGGTCTGTTCGTTGCATTGCGACACTTGATTCTCAGCAGCAGAGAATTCAGTCCCCAGCGGAGTCGCCACCTTGTTTTCCATTGATTTACAAAGGGAAAAACTTACAAAAAAGAGAAGTTGAGGAGCTAAATTACAAGTAATACAGAAGATTACAAGTAGATCTCCTCAGAGATTCTGGAGAAGTGTGCCGATAGGAGTCTGGTCAGCGCGCGACCACTTTGTCCCTTTGACGATGCGAGCGATGAGATTCCCTTCTCGCCTGGTTCGGGGAATCAGAGAACAGAAGGTTGGTAGAACCCTCTTGTTACTTCTTAAAATCGCCTTCACTTAGGAATTCCTTCTCGCCTGGTTTCGGAGATTCCTTGAGAGAAAGGAAGGTATTAGGGTTTCAGCACCCTGATTAGAGAAGCAGCTCTCTAAAAGTCTCTAAATTCAAGAGAATAGATCTCTGTTTGTACGCACAGTGCTTCCTCTCGAGAAGTCGTGAAGAAGTCCTTGTGTGTGTGGAGCTCTTCGTGCGCAGGGGTTCTGTGCCGTCTCTCCTTGTGCCCCTGGTGGGCTATTTATAGGGAGAGCAAGGGTATAATTGTCCCTTGAAAGTATATAAATAGATTGAATCAAATCTGTTTAAATCTGAAAAGTAGCCTTGCTGCGAGGCTAGGATCAGCTTCTGCGAAGCTAGAAGTAGGAGGTCGGTTGATCCTCATGATCTGTTTTGATTCTTTCCATATAGTTGGAAGATCTCCCCTGATCCTCTTACTCATTTTAGGAGAGTCAAGAGATTATGGCAATCAACTGCCAAATTTGATCTCAGATTTGATCTTTATTGAATTTGATCTCAATCCTGATTAGATTTGATCTCATTGGGAGATTTAATTGGTCAAAGGTTGACCATAGCAGACCAGCAGCAGAGTTGTCGCGTTGAGCTCACAGTGGAGCTGGAAGGCGCATGTGGTGAAGTCAGAAGATAGCTCTTCAGCGGAGCTAGATATCGTCTGTGGCAAAGCTACCGAATATCCTTCTGCGCGGTTGCGTGTGGCTTCAAGCGAAGCTAACTCTCTGCGGAGTTAACTTGAGCAATTCATGCGAAGCTATAAGTTAGCTTCCTGACGGAGCTTTGAATGGCTTCAAGGCGAAGTTGGACAATCTTAGCCTCTCAGGCGAGGCTATCCCTTTGGGCTCATGTGACGCTAAGTGCTACCATCTTAGACCTGCTGAGGTCTGTTTAGAGACAATCTGGGCTTACTGTCTGCTTCACTGGATCAGTAGAATCCAAGTTGCTTCCTTGTCCCTCGGAGATGGGTGAAAACTGGTCGTCAGCTTATCTGTCACTTGTCTTTTGTAAATGTCAACAAGTACAGAACTGGTCGTCAGCTTTTCTATCGCTTGTCTTTTGTAAATGTCAACAAGTTTAGACATTATTCGGACCAATCAGCCTATCTTTCACTTGTCTTTTGTAAATGTCAACAAGTTTAGACATTGTTCAGGCCAGTCAGAATCTTGTCTTTTTTAGAGTGTCAACAGATGCTGGTACCAAGAAGTTCATCGTAGGACAATTTCTGGAGTACAAGATGGTGGACAACAAGACTGTAATCTGTCAGGTGCAAGAGTTCTAACTTATCTTGCATGAGATAGAAGCCGAAGGTATGATTCTTCCTAAACCTTTCAGGTTGCTACTATCGTGGAGAAACTCCCACCTGCATAGAGAGATTTTAAGAACTACCTGAAGCACAAGCAAAAGGAGCTGAAGTTGGAAGATTTCATTGTGAGGCTTCGAATTGAGGAGGACAACCGAAAGTCAGAGAAAAGGAGCAGTAAGAACTCTTATGAAGCCAAGGCCAATGTGATTGAAGACTCAAAGGGGAAAGCATCTACTTCCAAAGGCTTAAAGCGGAAGAAGACTGCCCAAGGGTATAAAGGCAAGGTCCAAGAAGGCAAGAACATGCGCTTCAAGGGAACCTGCTATATCTGCAATAAAGAAGGACATAAGGCGAATGAATGTCGCAGCCATCTCAAAAAGAACAAGAAGAATCATTCACAGGAAAACCTGACCGACAATGCGCCGCCAAGTCTTCCAGCTGTGATGTCAGAAGTGAATCTGACAACTAACAATAAGGATTGGTGGGTAGACACTGGGGCTACTCGGCACTTCTGCTCTGAGAAATTATTATTCTCTAAATATCATAAACTAGAGCAAGATGAGCAACTCTTCATGGGAAACTCAGCCATCTCCAAGGTTGAGGGTAAAGGCAAGGTCATCCTGAAGTGGACATCTGGGAAAGAGCTTACTCTGAACGATGTGCTACATGTTCCAGATATCCGCAAGAACCTGATCTCTGGATCAATACTTAGTAAGAAAGGATTTAGAATGGATTTTGAATTAGATAAATTTGTACTTACTAAGAGTGGGATGTATGTGGGAAAGGGTTATCTTATTGATGGACTTTTTAAAGCCAATGTTGCAGTGGTGGACAAAAAGTCTGTGTATTTGTACCCAAAGCTTATAAATAAAATAAAATCTTCTGTTTATTTGCTTGAGTCTCCTACTTTATGGCATGCTAGATTAGGGCATGTAAATTACAATTCTTTAAAAAACTTGTCTAAATTAGGATATATTCCTAAACTCAACTTGGAAGAATTTGCAAGTGTAAAATTTGTGTTGAGGTCAAGTTAGCGAAAAATTCATTTCACTCAATTGATCAAAATACAGAACCTTTAGGGTTAATTCATACCAATCTATGTGACTTGAAGTTTATGCCAACTAGAGGCGGGAAAAAATATTTTATTACTTTTATTGGTGACTGTACAAGATACTGTTATGTGTATCTTTTAAACGGTAAGGATGAGGCAATGAATATGTTTATAACATATAAAGCCGAAGTTGAGAATCAACTCAACAAGAATATCAAGATTCTAAAATCCGATAGAGGCGGAGAATATGAATCAAACGATTTTAGTGAGTTATGTGCTAAATTTGGTATAATTCATCAAACTACAGCACCATATACTCCTCAGCAAAATGGAATTGCTGAATGGAAGAACAGAACTTTGAAGGAGATGGTCAATTCCATGCTCGTAAGTTCTGGAGCTCCGCAGAACTTGTGGGGGGGAAGCTCTGTTAACTGCAAATTACATTCTAAACAGAATACCCAACAAGAAACTTGGTCTTATACCATTTGAGTTATGGCATTGAAGGACACCTTCCTACCATTACCTCAAAATGTGGGGGTGCCTTGCAAAGGTACTAGCACCATTACCTAAAAAGACTAAGTTGGGACCATGAACAATGGACTGCATATTCATAGGCTATGCCTTGAATAGTAGTGCCTATAGATTTCTGGTCCATAAATCAGCGATACCAGATATTCATGTAAACATGATTATTGAATCTAGAGATGTTGTGTTCTTTGAAGATATTTTTTCATACAAACGGGAAACAGATAAGACTTCTGGGAAAAGAACACATGAGATGGCGTTCAGGGACGAAAGCCTCGAGGAACCGATTGTTAATGCGAAAATTGAACCAAGAAGAAGTCAGAGATCTAGAATCTCAAAATCTTTTGGTCCAAATTTTATAGCATACGCTATTGAAAGCGAGCCTCAAACGTTTAAAGAGGCTATGTCACGCCAGAAGCACAAATGTGGAAAGAAGTTATAAATAGTGAAATAGAATCCATACTAAGTAATCATACTTAGAAATTGGCAAACTTGTCACCTGGCAGTAAATCAATTGGGTGTAAGTGAATTTTCAAAAGAAAATTAAAACCCGATAGATCTATCGATCAATACAAGGCTAGATTAGTAGCCAAGGGTTATCGACAAAAGGAAGGACTTGACTACTTCGATACTTATTCACCAGTAACAAGAATAACCTCCATTCGGATGTTGATTGCAATTGTAGTATTGCATAACTTAGATATCCATCAAATGGGTGTCAAGACTGCATTCTTAAATGGTGAATTAAATAAAGAAATATATATGGAGCAACCTGAAGGATTTATAGTCAAGGGCCAAGAACACAAAGTGTGTAAATTGGTAAAATCCTTATACGATCTAAAGCAGGCTCCAAAATAATGGCATGAGAAATTTAATAGTGTCATGATCAAAGATGAATTCACTATCAATGAATGTGATAAGTGTGTTTACAATAAAACAGTTGGAAATGCATGTATCATTGTTTGTCTTTATGTAGACGACATGTTGATACTTGGGACTAATATTGAAATTATTAAGTCCACTAAAAGAATGTTATCTAACAACTTTGACATGAAGGATCTGGGGGTTGCTGATGTAATTTTAGGAATTAAAATCACAAGAACACCTGATAGAATCAATCTATCTTAATCTCACTACGTGGAGAAGATAATAGAAAGATTCAAGAAACATGGGATAAAGGAGAATACAAATCCTTTTCTGCCACACATCAACCTTCATAAGAATACAGGAACTGGAATACGCTAGTTGGAGTATTCTTAGATTATCGAAAGTCTAATATATTTGATGAATTGCACTAGACCTGATATTGCTTACGCTGTAAGCAAGTTAAGCAGATATATTAGTAACCCTAATGATGAACATTGGACTGTTCTACTACGAGTATTAGGTTACATATCATATACCAAGGAATATGCCTTAAGATATGAAAAATATCCACCTGTACTTGAAGGATACAGTAATGCTAATTGGATTGCAGATTCCGAGGAATCAAAATCAACTAGCAAATACGTATTTACTCTAAGAGGAGTAGCAGTATCTTGAAAATCTTTCAAACAAACATGTATTGCCCGTTCCACTATGGAATCAGAATTCATAGCCTTAGATAAGGCCAGAGAAGAAGGAGAATGGCTTCGACAATTTTTGGAAGCTATACCATTATGGCAAAAGCCAGTGCCCGCTATATGTATACACTGCGATAATCAAGCAGCTATATCTAAGGCACAAAATGTTATATACAACGGTAAGTTTAAACATATTCATCGTAGACATAATACTGTTAAGCAGTTGCTCTCAAATAAAATTATCTCTATTGATTTTGTCTCGTCAAAAGATAATTTAGCGGATCCGCTTACTAAAGGTTTAAGTGGAGAGCGTATAAACTGCGCATCGAGGGAAATGGGTCTAAAAGCCTAACCTTACCGAGTCAGCTTAATGGAAACCTCACTTAGCAACTGGAGATCCCACGAACTAAGCTCAAGAGGAAAAACTAGTTATGATTCACTCAGCAAGTAAGCACTTATGAGCTTGACTCTAATCCATTCCTAAGGTGCACATAAGTGCTTTCTACAAGTGGATTAAGGATAAGCTTAACACTTTTAATGATGCCTATATCTTGTTACTAAACAAGTGGAGTAGAGTAGACTACTCTTAATAGGACGATCACCTATGTGAGTATAGAGTTGGGTCAGCTCTTTGGGAATTTTTATGGAGGCTGTTATTCCCTAAAGATACTCTCTGAAATCAAGAATGTCCTCGGTCAAAATGGACACAACCGAGAACTAAAGTTGATTTAAAAAGTTACTATGTGAAGCTTGTTGACTTGGCTTACACTAACGGCTAACAGTTCAATACCTAGTTCACTGATTAGCCAAAAAGTCCGATAAAGTTTTCGCTATGGAAGGTTCAAGACCTAGTTCACCTATCCTGATGCAGTTTCTTTTCTAAAGTATATTTCATTATAGAGTCAGTCTCTTTGTGTGTCAATTCCTTGAATCTACATTCATTGTGGGGGATTGTTGGAAATATGAAGAATATATGTGAATCTTTGAATTGAATTACGGCGAGATCTGTTGATAGAATCAATTGGATAATGGTTGGAGTGTGTTCTCCTTCCATTGGGGATGAACGTGGTATATTCACATGTTCAATTCTGACTTCGAATGAATGAGATATTCAAGTCTAAAGTTTGCTTAATTCAAAGCCAAAAGGGAACTAAAAGGTAGCTAATAGTCCCACATTGGCCATGGGATGGAAGTTTGAAGTGTTTAAATAGAGAAAAATGGGAACAAAGGGTGTGCCCTTTGGGTACTTGGAGTTTTCGCGCGCGATTAGTGGGAAACTATACCCGCACATGCGCGCGCCGCCGCTGGCGGCGGTGACCGGCTGGCTGGCACGGGTTCGGGTTCCCTACTCCGTCCGCTTCTTTTTGAACCGGGTCTCACGGGTATGTGTTACGCGGAGCATGCCCGCTCCGCGTAACGGCTGTCAGCCAACCACCGCGGACAGTTGGGCGGTTGCTACGGTTGAAACGAACTGTTGCAACGGTTCAGACCGAACTGTTGCAACTGTTCGGTTGGGTTCGGACCCTTTTACCCCTCCCAGAGCGCTATAAATAGTGCTCCATTTTCCAAAGTAAAACGCACCAATAGAAGCAGAAGCAAAAGGAAAACAAGTTCTCTGCATTCTGAACTTCTGCAACTCAGTTTCAGAAGTGACTTCCAACAAGAAGTGGGAATTGTACAACTCGGATTCCGAAGCGACTTCCAAGAGATTCTGGAAAATTCGTTCTGAAAGAGGGCTCAGAAAATTCAACAGATTATTTAATAGAATTGTTGTCTGAATTTGGGACTTTCAAAGAAGAATATTCTTCTACCTTCCTCTTCAGTGTGTGCTCCTCCAAAGTAAAGACAAATATTCTCCCTGAAATTTGTCTTGGTCCTGCTGCTTCAATAATCCTGTGAAGGTACTGATTAATTACGGTTCGACCGTACGGTGATTTGGTAGTGCTATCCAAATACCGTGAAGGAGTGTTGTATCTTGGGAGACCAGCGTCCAGTAACCTGTTAGAACTGGTGCGGGGGACGTAATTTGTTGGCCCAAAGGCCTTCCACCCTAGTTTGGATGATGATTAACTCATGTAGTTATGTTTACTAATTATCTTGTGATTTTAGTTTCAGATCATGTAACAAGATATTAGTTGGTGATTGCTTCCTAAAGAGGTGTTTTAGAAGCTTTCACATGGTGATTCCAGGGCTCAAGCATCAAGATCACACTTTGCTTAGCTCATGGATGGAGTTTTGGACTGAGTCGACTTGAAGATGAAGATCGTCAAGAAGACTTAGGTATCATAGAGTTTAGTGTGTTTTAGATCCATTGTAAAGCTTAGAATAGTTGATATGCTCAAGTGTACAACACACACAAGTTTTATGTTTGGATATTGGTTTTTCGGTTTTTAGTTTAATCGATATTTGTTTTGATGAATAGATTGATCAAAATAAGTTTAAATAGTTTATATGTATAATAGATGTATTCTAGCTATACATGCATGCTTAAACATCTTAAACAAACTTATTTTGGCTTTCCTATTCATGTATTGAAAAATCCAAGTTTGATAAAAATACATGTTTTGGTTTTTGGTAAAAATGATATGACACAAAAATGATTCAATATGTTTGATATTAGTCTTGAAATTTTTATCACAAGTTTGTGTTTCAATATAAAATGTTAAAACAAGTTTTATGAAATTTTAGAAGTAACAAAAGAATTTTTATAAAATATTTTTTCCCAGTTTCAGACCCTGAACAGTGTCTGTCAGGCCAGGTCGGCCGACCACATGGGTCGACCGAACCATAGGCCGGTCGACTCATACGGTCGACCGACGTGCACAGAACCGTGCACGTCTGGCACACATTGGGATGGTCGGCCGGGCAGCCGACCGGACCAGAGAGCTCTGCTCTCTGTTTATTTGGGTCGACCGGACGGTCGACCGGGTTTGCCCAACGGTCATATTTCTGACCGTTGGTGGTCGGCCGGGCCGGCCGACCGGTAGCCTGTCAGGCTGCCAGATCAGCCTAACGGCTAGTTTCTGTTTTGGCCTATATAAACCCCACTCCTTTGGGTTTTTGGCTAAGATTTTGAAGAGCAAAAATTTTCAGATTTCTGAAGTGTTTTTAAAAGATTTCAAAAGTGTTTTTGGGCTTTAAAACTTCTAATCTTATTTGTTTTAGATTTTTGAAAAAATCAAAGGAAATAGAATTTTGGGAGATTTGTGTTTGTTCTTCATTTCCATTATCTTCAAGAGTTTTCTCAAGATTATTTCGTTGAGTTTTTGTTTTCCAAAACACCTAGTTTTTCCACTTGAGCTATATCTTCTATCCTAATCTATTTAGGATCTTTGTTTGTGGAAAAAGGAAAGAGGTTTGTGGTTGAGATATACCACTTATTGGAAACCCTTGATTTCTTGAGTTGCTCCCTCTTTGGTAGAGGTTGAGGTTGTTGATTTGGGTTGGTGTTTGCTCCCTCTTTGGTAGAGGTTGAGTTGGTTGGTTTGCTCCCTCTAGTGAGAGGTAGAGTTTGGTTTGTAAACCCTCTTCGGTAGAGGTGTTTGTTGGTTGTTGTATTGGCTACGGGCCTACCCCTCGGTTGTGAGGCGGTGTTTGAGAGAGGAGTTCGGTACTCTCTTTGTTGTAACAAATCCTCCTCGGTGGAGGTTCCCTCGGTGGGAGATAGTGGATTGGAAATCCTACACGGTGGTGTAGGCGGGGATGTAGAGCTAGGTGCTCGAACCTCGAAATATATCTTTGCCTTTGCGTTTGATCCATTGTCCTTCTTATATTTTTTTTATATATATATTTTTATTATTTTTTTATTTTTTTTTTAAGTTAGCAACTTTTGGTTAGTTTCTACCTATGTTAGTATGTTAGTAAAGCCTACCCCCACACTTTTCTCATGCATTGTCCTCAATGTATGAATGAATGCATATATGCATGAAAAAGAACAAGGGAAGGCAGAAGTTACCTTAAGGTGGTGGTTCCGGTGGTGGTCTAATTGGTCCACGAAATGCGGCCCAATCTACTTTTTGTGGAATTCGGGGGAACCCACCAGAAATTACTCTAATATAACCCAACCCACTAAAATGATGTCTGTATTAACATTTTTTAAAAATTCCACCCCATCAAATTTCCATAATTCATAATTATATTCAGAGTCAATTGTGTCAACCGCCTTGTCCCAAAATGGAGTGTGAAAAGATGGAATGATTGACTTGGATATCATAAGTGCGGGAACGAATACCGACTCAGGAAAGAAACTTAAATCAAGTAAGGGTTCAGGAGTCGGGCTAGGTTCAGAAAGTGGGTCCAAATCAATAAGTTGAAGCTCAAGTCCACAATAATCCTCCCACAATGGAATGTGACTCAATATTGGTGATTCAAGTTCAGGAATGATAGGTGTGGGAATCAAGACTGACTCTAAAAGATTACCTAAGTCGGGTAACAAAACAGGAGTCAATAATGATTCGGGAATTTTAACTTGATCACAGATTTGAGAATCTAGGTCACATATCTCATTGGGTTCAATTTCATAAAAGTGAGAACTTGCCAATTTATCCATGGGACTTTCAAAATTGCAAAATTGGTCAAGTTCAATATGATCATCAAAAATGGGTGATTCAATTTCATGATGAATTGGAACAGGATCCAATGTTGACTCGGAAAAAGTGAAATCAGGTGGAGACACCGGAGTCATTATTGAATCAGGAAGTAAAATTGAATCATCAAGTTGGGGGGGATCATATTCATGCTCAAGATCTATTTCAGGAAAGGAATAACTTGCCAAACTATCAAAATTTGAAATTTCGGCAAGTTCACATGATGGCACTGAATTAGAATCTTGTTGTCCAAAGCAACTTGGTTCGTCGGCTCTAAGAGAGTGGTCAGCGAAAGCAGAATTGGCCGGACGGTGAGAACGTAAAGATTGAACCATCATATCTATATCATGATCACGGGCTAATCTAGCCTGAGTCATGGCTGCAAACATCCTTTCATAGTTGATAGGTGCATCATGTTGTGATTGGACTTGAAAGGATGAAGTGTAATCGTGATGAAGTTGTGAGTCGGTGGACTCACGCATAATCATGTCTGCGAATGATGGTAATTGTTGCTTGGACTCATGCATACTTATCATTTCCCCGATAGATGGTATTCTATTCTGAATGGGTGGATCAGAGTATGACTCTTGGGAATATTGTGGACGAGGTGGAGACAGAGGACAAGTCAGTTGAAAATTGGACTCGGGGGAAGCGAAACCCCATGAACTCTGTGAAGAGTTGAAAGTATGAAAATTATGGTCATAAGATGGGGGGTATGGGTTATAATCATTCAGATAAGACCATTCCGGCACACTAGGTTGGTCAAAGTTGTGATATGCCGGGTTGGTAATATCCGAAAAATAGTTAGGTGTGTAATATGGATTAAAATTGGAAAAATTATTATTATATGCCATATCACACCAACACAACAAAGAAAAAGAAAACAAACAAATAAACAAACAAAAAAGAAAAAATTCTAACCTAAGTTAGGGTAGACCTATGACCTAGACGACTCCTAACTGGTTAGATTGTCCACGGGTGGTAGGGTGCAGACTTTGACCACAAGTTAATCAGCCAGGTCAGGGCAAGAGTGGTGGGAGGTTTTCCGTCAAAGACGTTCCTTAATTAAATAACCACCAATCTTCGGGCTTTCGGCCCTCAATCCCCTTCCTAGACACTGATTTGGCAGGAGTCAACTTCCAGCACTGGTCCCCCTTAGGATAATCTCCTAATTGAGTCCGAGATGTCCCTAGGGCCAACGTCTACTAATTTTAAGTTAGGCTTGGGTTAGTGAGTGCTTGGGATATGATTTTTGGGCTAAGGAAGGGTGATGAAATCCCCACCTTATCTTGTTAATGGGTTATGCCCTTAAAATAAATTTGTGCAAGTGTACAAAATATGTAAATAAGATTCACTCAAAGCATCAACCAAGAGATGAGTCCTATTCTACATGCAATGCGAACGTACCTTGCTCCAGCACTCTTCAACAGTAAAAATAAAGGAATTGAAAAGACACGTGCCTAATATGCAAACGTCTAATCAATTTTTATCTTTAACAACAAGTATTTTACTGTTGATTAATTAGCAGTAAGTAGGGTTATCACAGAACAAAGTTTAACAGAGCAGTAGACAGATATTGCAATTTGCAGCAACCTGCAAAAAGATGGATCAGTAGGGAACTACTCAGGTCGCGGTTTCGCGGCAATTGCCGCGTTTCCGCGGCTCTGAAGTAGGCTCTTGTGCTCTGCCTTCGAGGGCAGAGGCACAGAGTTGCTATATGTCCACTTCTGCTGTCAGTTTCCCTGTTCTCCAAACCTGCAAACAGAAAGAATAAAAGAATTAGTTAAAAAAAATTTATTTTTAGAGAAAAACTTACCGTCCCTCCCCGGCAACGGCGCCAAAATTTTGATTGAGATTTTCCTGCACACACAAATAAAGTATTTTAGATTTAGAACAAGATCTGCAAGGGGCTCAATTCTAATCCGCGGTAGCAGTGGCTATGCGGGTCGTGATCCTCAGGGAGGGACTAGCGATAGAAGCGTTTGTAAATTATCTCTAAAAATTATTTTCTTTAAGTTAACAAAAAGAATATTTAAAGTTAAGTTAGGAAGAAGGCGGTAGATTATGAAGATGAAGGATTAGAGGTGGTATTTATAATGAGATGAGAAAGAAAGAATTGGGAGATGGTGATTTAATCTACAAAAATAAAAGAAAAGAAAAGAACAGAAATAAACACTAACCTTAGTTTGGTTGAAGATAAACGTGAAATCCTAACACTTTCTACCTTGCTTTGGAGGCGTTGAACGCATAAACCATAGGATCGATCTCAGTCCCCTGTTCGCATTATATCATCAAGCTTGGGCAAGTAAGAAGTGATACGTACCTTGAGGAGGAGAACATCACCATGAAATATCGTTGGCACCCACCAAGATTCGTTATACTTGTGCTTTGGAAATCACTTGCATGCTCATCATAAACCAACAGAGATAAAAATAGAAAAAGAGAAGAAAACAAAAAGGAAAATAAAGCAATGACATAAAAAGAAAAGTTACCTTTATTACTTGATACAATGGAAGAGAAGAGAAGCATACATCGGTGTCACTCTCATCATAGCCCTCTCCCTCACGTACATAAAAATAAAAAAAGAAAAGAAAACCTAAACTACAAGAAAGAAGAAAGCCTAAAACCCTAGATTTGGCCCTCTGGCTCTGGACGCCCCTTCTCTGTTGCTCTGCAGGGGTATTTATAGGAGATATAGGAAGTAGAGTCCTAGTACAACTCCTCAACGAAAACGCATCGCCAACCGCCTCAGGATTGCCGCGGAAACGGAAAATTTGTCGCGGAAACGCGGCACTTTTGTAGCCAAATGCCACGCGCTTTCTCGCGTGGCATCCTCTGGTCCGTCCATCTGGGTTTATCCTTCTGGAAATTGTATCCTGACTCTTCATCTTGAGATTTCGGGATAACTTGGGAAGCAAGTTACCCTAGATCTCAAATCTTCCTATATCTTTTAAATGAATTTCATCTCTTGCACTCTTTTTATCCTCATCCTGCAAGCATTTAGGATTCAGTAGAAGTCCATCCCTTTACTCTTCTTTTAATATTTACAATTCTTGCAATTGGTAATTGCAACTTTGACATTTGATAATTGCAATTTTTCACTTGGGCTTGGACATGGGCTTTTGGGCTTCTTTTAAGGCTTTATTCTTTTATTTTTATTTACTCAAGGCCTGCACACAATAAATAATAAAATATTAGTAATGTGCAGAATTATATGAATAAATATGAAAATGTGATGGTAAATGTCATGATAAAAATGCATTTTTCACTACCAATCACACCCCCACACTTATCTTTTTGCTCGTCCTCGAGTAAAAATCAAAAAGAAAAAGAAAAGAAAAATTAATCTAACCTAACTCACTTTCGTAGGAATCACGGTTGCACTTAGCATGTGCAACAAGCCGTTAAACCCCTAGGTTACCCTAGAGGACGAGTGTTATCTCGTGAGAGTTTTCAGCGGATTACACCCACAAAATCTATAAAAAGGAAAATATTTGAAATACTTTTGAAAAGACTAAGTAATCTATAAGTTTTTAGGATCCTCATTTTTATTCATTCTTAAACTTAGTCTTTATAAAGTAAATTGTTTTCATTTTTAAGTAAGGATCAAAATTGAATTTTGTGTATAGTTTTTTTCGTTACCAAAAATCATATGCATCCTTATGAATTTTACTAGGAATTCCTTAACTTGGACTTTCATGCCTCTTTATTTGTTTAATTTTTTTTTTAAATATGTATAACGCATCTAATTTTCTTTCGTATAAGCATCAAGGCTTCTTGTGGCCCTCATACCTAACTAATTGACTATTAGATGTGTTAGTACATATGTAATATTTCTTAGTTTTCTTAGGCTTTCTAATCCACCCATGTAGCGAACTTAGAGTCGGTGGCTCCCAACCGGTCAGTTTTAGGGCACCAGGTGAGAAAACACCCCACGGACTCAAATTCAAGTGAACTAGGCCCCAAAACTAAGGACTTTATTTTATTAACTCACCTTTAGGCATGAATACTTATGCTTCTTGAGGCACATGTATCCAGCTTAATTAGTGATTTCTTTTTTTTTATATATGAGGCACAAAGGTCTTCGTCTTAGAATCCTAGATATGCATTAGGTATGCAAATTTCATGGTAAAAATCAAGACTAACTACTTATTCAATTTCTCCTCCTATACCTAAAAATTCAACAATTTATTTATTTTGACCGAGTTTTTAGAAATCCTAATCATGATTTTCCTAATTCTTAAGACTAACTTAGATTTCTTTCAAAAGATAAGTCAAAATATTGTCCTTCTTATATTTTTTTATATATATATTTTTTATTTTTTTTATTTTTTTTAAGTTAGCAACTTTTGGTTAGTTTCTACCTATGTTAGTATGTTAGTAAAGCCTACCCCCACACTTTTCTCATGCATTGTCCTCAATGTATGAATGAATGCATATATGCATGAAAAAGAACAAGGGAAGGCAGAAGTTACCTTAAGGTGGTGGTTCCGGTGGTGGTCTAATTGGTCCACGAAATGCGGCACAATCTACTTTTTGTGAAATTCGGGGGAACCCACCAGAAATTACTCTAATATAACCCACTAAAATGATGTCTGTATTAACATTTTTTAAAAATTCCACCCCATCAAATTTCCATAATTCATAATTATATTCAGAGTCAATTGTGTCAACCGCCTTGTCCCAAAATGGAGTGTGAAAAGATGGAATGATTGACTTGGATGTCATAAGTGCGGGAACGAATACCGACTCAGGAAAGAAACTTAAATCAAGTAAGGGTTCAGGAGTCGGGCTAGGTTCAGAAAGTGGGTCCAAATCAATAAGTTGAAGCTCAAGTCCACAATAATCCTCCCACAATGGAATGTGACTCAATATTGGTGATTCAAGTTCAGGAATGATAGGTGTGGGAATCAAGACTGACTCTAAAAGATTACCTAAGTCGGGTAACAAAACAGGAGTCAATAATGATTCGAGAATTTTAACTTAATCACAGATTTGAGAATTTAGGTCACATATCTCATTGGGTTCAATTTCATAAAAGTGAGAACTTGCCAATTTATCCATGGGACTTTCAAAATTGCAAAATTGGTCAAGTTCAATATGATCATCAAAAATGGGTGATTCAATTTCATGATGAATTGGAACAGGATCCAATGTTGACTCGGGAAAAGTGAAATCAGGTGGAGACACCGGAGTCATTATTGAATCAGGAAGCAAAATTGAATCATCAAGTTGGGGTTCATGATCATATTCATGCTCAAGATCTATTTCAGGAAAGGAATAACTTGCCAAACTATCAAAATTTGAAATTTCGGCAAGTTCACATGATGGCACTGAATTAGAATCTTGTTGTCCAAAGCAACTTGGTTCGTCGGCTCTAAGAGAGTGGTCAGCGAAAGCAGAATTGGCCGGACGGTGAGAACGTAAAGATTGAACCATCATATCTATATCATGATCACGGGCTAATCTAGCCTGAGTCATGGCTGCAAGCATCCTTTCATAGTTGATAGGTGCATCATGTTGTGATTGGACTTGAAAGGATGAAGTGTAATCGTGATGAAGTTGTGAGTCGGTGGACTCACGCATAATCATGTCTGCGATTGATGGTAATTGTTGCTTGGACTCATGCATACTTATCATTTCCCCGATAGATGGTATTCTATTCTGAATGGGTGGATCAGAGTATGACTCTTGGGAATATTATGGACGAGGTGGAGACGGAGGACAAGTCAGTTGAAAATTGGACTCGGGGGAAGCGAAACCCATGAACTTTGTGAAGAGTTGAAAGTATGAAAATTATGGTCATAAGATGGGGGTATGGGTTATAATCATTCGGATAAGACCATTCCGGCACACTAGGTTGATCAAAGTTGTGATATGCCGGGTTGGTAATATCTGAAAAATAGTTAGGTGTGTAATATGGATTAAAATTGGAAAAATTATTATTATATGCCATATCACACCAACACAACAAAGAAAAAGAAAACAAACAAATAAACAAACAAAAAAGAAAAAATTTTAACCTAAGTTAGGGTAGACCTATGACCTAGACGACTCCTAACTGGTTAGATTGTCCACGGGAGGTAGGGTGCAAACTTTGACCACAAGTTAATCAGCCAGGTCAGGGAAAGAGTGGTGGGAGGTTTTCCGTCAAAGACGTTCCTTAATTAAATAACCACCAATCTTCGGGCTTTCGGCCCTCAATCCCCTTCCTAGAATTTGATTTGGCAGGAGTCAACTTCCAGCACTGTTCCCCCTTAGGATAATCTCCTAATTGAGTCCGAGATGTCCCTAGGGCCAACGTCTACTAATTTTAAGTTAGGCTTGGGTTAGTGAGTGCTTGGGATATGATTTTTGGGCTAAGGAAGGGTGATGAAATTCCCACCTTATCTTATTAATAGGTTATGCCCTTAAAATAAATTTGTGCAAGTGTACAAAATATGTAAATAAGATTCACTTAAAGCATCAACCAAGAGATGAGTCCTATTCTACATGCAATGCGAACGTAGCCTAATATGCAAACGTCTAATCAATTTTTATCTTTAACAACAAGTATTTTACTGTTGATTAATTAGCAGTAAGCAGGGTTATCACAGAATAAAGTTTAACAGAGCAGTAGACAGATATTGCAATTTGCAGCAACCTGCAAAAAGATGGATCAGTAGGGAACTACTCAGGCTGCGGTTTCGCGGCAATTGCCGCGTTTTCGCGGCTCTGAAGTAGGCTCTTGTGCTCTGCCTTCGAGGGCAGAGGCACAGAGTTGCTATATGTCTACTTCTGCTGTCAGTTTCTCTGTTCTCCAAACCTGCAAACAGAAAGAATAAAAGAATTAGTTAAAAAAAATTTTATTTTTAGAGAAAAACTTACCGTCCCTCCCCGGCAACGGCGCCAAAATTTTGATTGAGATTTTCCTGCACACAAAAATAAAGTATTTTAGATTTAGAACAAGATGTGCAAGGGGCTCAATTCTAATCCGCGGTAGCAGTGGCTATGCGGGTCGTGATCCTCAGGGAGGGACTAGCGATAGAAGCGTTTGTAAGTTATCTCTAAAAATTATTTCTTTAAGTTAACTAAAAGAATAGTTAAAGTTAAGTTAGGAAGAAGGCGGTAGATTATGAAGATGGAGGATTAGAGGTGGTATTTATAATGAGATGAGAAAAAAAGAATTGGGAGATGGTGATTTAATCTACAAAAATAAAAGAAAAGAAAAGAACAGAAATAAACACTAACCTTAGTTTTGTTGAAGAAAAACGTGAAATCCTAACACTTTCTACCTTGCTTTGGAGGCATTGAACGCATAAACCATAGGATCGATCTCAGTCCCCTGTTCGCATTATATCATCAAGCCTGGGCAAGTATGAAGTGATACGTACCTTGAGGAGGAGAACATCACCATGAAATATCGTTGGCACCAACCAAGATTCGTTATACTTGTGCTTTGAAAATCACTTGCATGCTCATCATAAACCAACAGAGATAAAAATAGAAAAAGAGAAGAAAACAAAAGGAAAATAAAGCAATGACATAAAAAAGAAAAGTTACCTTTATTACTTGATACAATGGAAGAGAAGAGAAGCATACATCGGTGTCACTCTCAACATAGCCCTCTCCCTCACATAAAAATAAAAAAAGAAAAGAAAACCTAAACTACAAGAAAGAAGAAAGCCTAAAACCCTAGATTTGGCCCTCTGGCTCTGGACGCCCCTTCTCTGTTGCTCTTCAGGGGTATTTATAGGAGATATAGGAAGTAGAGTCCCAGTATAACTCCTCAACGAAAACGCATCGCCAACCGCCTCAGGATTGCCGCGGAAACGGGAAATTTGCCGCGGAAACGCGGCACTTTTGTAGCCAAATGCCACGCGCTTTCTCTCGTGGCATCCTCTGGTCCGTCCATCTGGGTTTATCCTTCTGGAAATTGTATCCTGACTCTTCATCTTGAGATTTCGGGATAACTTGGGAAGCAAGTTACCCTAGATCTCAAATCTTCCCATATCTTTTAAACGAATTTCATCTCTTGCACTCTTTTTATCCTCATCCTGCAAGCATTTAGGATTCAGTAGAAGTCCATCCCTTTACTCTTCTTTTAATATTTGCAATTCTTGCAATTGGTAATTGCAACTTTGACATTTGATAATTGCAATTTTTCACTTAGGCTTGGACATGGGCTTTTGGGCTTCTTTTAAGGCTTTATTCTTTTATTTTTATTTACTCAAGGCCTGCACACAATAAATAATAAAATATTAGTAATGTGCAGAATTATATGAATAAATATGAAAATGTGATGGTAAATGTCATGATAAAAATGCACTTTTCACTACCAATCAACTATCACCTATTCACCCCCCCCTCTAGGTGATTTACTATTGGCATCAGGGCACTTTCAATTGGTATCAGAGCCAACGCTCCTGATACTTAGGCTTAACATCCTAGGAGTGAGATCCATTTGTATGCTAATCTATTGTTTGCATTTGCTTGTTTGCACACTCATATAGTTTACCATGGACTTCATGACCCCACCTATGTTTGACCCTTCCAACATTCTTGTTTGGAAGATTAGGATGGCGGTTTATTTACAAACCCTAGGACATAAGGTTTACCTTGCCATTACCAAGGAATCCTACCTTAGTGATAGCAAGCATATAGGGGCCAATGCACAAGCCCTAGAGGCTATTAGAAGCACATTAAATAAAGAATATCTTATGCTTGCTTCTAACTTTGATTCCGCATTTGCAATGTGGAACATGTTGACAACCACCACCACCTCCAAGCTTCAAACGCCTATCCAACAAGAAGAGGAATCTAGTGGAGAATCCGGCTCACAATGCTTCATGGTCCAAGGGAATGACTCCCTTGAGGTACACTCGGAAACCCACTTAGATAATGATGATGATACTAGTTCTTCATGTAATGAGAATATTGATCCCCATGCTTTGAATGAAGAACTATCTATTATTTGTGAAAAACTAATTGAAAAATATAATGTTTTGAAAAAGAAAAGTCTAGAAATTGAAAAAAAAAAATAAAAGTTTGCATTCTAAACTTAACAATATTTTGCAAGAGAAGGAAGAGATTTCTAGTGAATGTGACTCACTTAGATCTCAACTTAATCTTGTTATAAAAGAAAATGAGTTTTTAAAATCTAAAATGATTGTGAAACTCTTTTGAAGAAAAATGAAAATTTGTCTTCAAAAGTTGATTTTGTTTTAAAAGAAAATAATTCTTTAAAAAGAGAAATTGATTTTATTTCAAAAGAATTAGAAATTTGTTTAAAGAAAAATATTGTTTTGAAAAATGTTTTAGATGCACATGTTTGCCATGCTAGTGTAGCCTCTTCATCTAGTCTACCTATTGCATGCACCTCTTCTTCTAAGATTAATGATGATTTTTGTTTGTTGAAGAAGAGAGTGGATTGTTTGGGCTCCACTTTGAGCCATTGTGCCAAGAGCCATACACGTTTGGAAACTTTGTTTCGAAAGAAACAAGTTTCATCTTTTCATGCACACCCTCCACGGCATACACATGCTCCTCACGGACACACCCATCACATGTATGCTCATGTGTACACTTGTACACATTGTGGACGTAAGGGCCACCTTGCTAAATTTTGCTATGATAGAATACATGTTGTAAATTTAGCAAATAAATTTGTTTGGGTTAGAGAAGGTACTAACCCCCATGGACCCAATAAGATATGGGTACCAAAGACCACCCCTCCTATTTTTGATGTAGGTGTGGGCTCTCACATGACGTGAGAGTTGCTGTACCTTGGAGTGGATGCGTTTCGTGCTTCATGGAAATCAATTGGATGCATCACTTTCAAGAGAAGTTTTGGTGGAAATGACCACCATGTTTTGGAGACAAGGAGAGTTGCCTTCTAGGTTTTGGTAACGATTCCTAACTCTTATTTTTTGTTTACATCCTTTTCATGTTCATTGTTTATAGCATGTTTCATTGTTTATTGATTATTATGTTAATACCATGTTTATTAGACCCTTGACATACATGTTTAGCATTTTGAGACACCCATGTTTATGTGGACCCATATTTTGTATTTTCGTACTTGATTAGCTATCATGTTTATCATAGGTTTGATAACATATGGATTTTCTTAATAATCATGTTTATGTCTATCATGATGATTTATATCTTGTTTTTATGCTTCATGTGTTGATTACATGTTTAGATGTTAGTTTTCATTAAAACTAGGTGTATATTGGTGCATATAGTGGGTCACAAATAAATCTATATATGTTTGGGCGTGAATGCTTATTTGAACCCATTAAATGTGCTAGTATAGTCTAGTTTGATGATTCATACATTTTAAACTTGTATTCCTATTTTTAGATTTATTTTATGAGTTTTTCATTTCATGTATATGTTTATTTTGCCAAACCTTAAGATATACATGTATACCCTTTGAGTCATTTGCCTTTCATGCAAATCTCTATATATGGACTCAATTGTGTTTAGGGATATGTATGTATACTTATTGTGTTGACAATTCATACATATACCATGAAATGAAATTTGTTTTAGTGAAAATTTAGTTTTTTCTTGATTTCATGTTTCCATATGTTTATGTTTAACTTCATGTATATGTCCATTTTATCCAAATTATTGTTTATACATATACATCCTTTTGAGCCACGTGCCTTCATGCATATATCTTTGTGGACTCATTGTGTTTGGATATGTATGTACACTTTAATTTGTATAGGACATACATATACCTTGAAGATTAATATAGTTTTGATGATTTTCATGTTTTCATGTTTCAAGAAATATTGAGCTTATTGTCCATGTTTCATGATTATGATCTTCACATTGTATTTGTATACTCACATTTATTGTTTACTCATGTATTTGTTTTCATGAGACATATTTATGCTTAATTGATTATGAGTGTTGACTATTTTGTGAATTTCATGTTTTCATGAATAATATTTTTGTTTTATTCCTTGCTTGAAGGATTTCGTACTAGTTTTCAAATTTTTCATTTAACTAGTTACGGTATTCTTCATTTTGGTAGAGATTTTCAAACGTACTCTATTTTCAAACCTATTTTTGAAAACCCTACCTTTTATGGGAGGTTGGATGGGAGATCATGTTCATGTATGCTTTAAAATGAAAATCATTTAAAACTTGAACCATGGTTGGGAGGCTAGGTAATATGAGATATACATTTGATCTTATTGTTGTTTCAATTGGTATCATTGAATTCTTTCAATTGGTATCAATCTTGACATTTCTTGTATACTCATATATGTTTGTATGTATGTATGATTTCAATTCCAAGAATATCAATTTCTATTGGTATCTATTTTCCATACATATATATGTTTGTGTTTATGCTAAGCTTGAGCTTCAATTTTGTTTTAATTGATTATTTTTAAATTGGTATCAAGCCTACGCATTGTTTTAGTTGGTATTTCATAAAGGGGGAGAAAATTTGATTTTGTCTTTCAATTGGTATTTGATTCCCACTCCCTTACTTTATGATAGAAAATAAATTTAAAATTTGGTATCATATGTTCAAAATGAAAAATATTTACAATTGGTATCAAAATTTTGTTTAGACATTCAAAATTTATTATGTTTAATTTCAATTGGTATCAAGATTTTCATGTGTTTTGCTTAAAATTGGTATCAATATTTTTTGTTTGTTTCCTTTCAATTGGTATCAAAATGTTACTTTGACATATTTTCAATTGGTACCTTAATTGATTGTCACCCCTAATTGGTTTTGTTTTTGTTTTAGACAAAAAGGGGGAGAAAATTTTATTGATTTAGTTTTGCTTTTACCCTTTATTGATTCTTTGTATTAAAAAGGGTGAGAAGATTTTGTTTAGTTTTGATTGTTTACCCCTTTATTGATGATTGACAAAAAGGGGGAGAAAGATTTTGAGTTTGATTGAGTTTTATATATGCATGTTTATGTTTTGCATATATTAAGTTTAATTATTAAGTTTAATTTAGTTTAATTTTAATTGGTATCTAGAGCATGTTTTGTTTTTGAACATTTCATTGGTATCTAGAACCTTTTATTGTTTATGCATAGATATGCATTCATGTTCAAGAGTCTTTATTGCATATTATTTATTTTATTTGTTTATGCATGAGTTAAGGGGGAGCTTCTTTGAAGCTTAACTTTAATCCATGCATATATAACTCCATGAGTTTTGTCATCATCAAAAGGGGGAGATTGTTGGCCCAAAGGCCTTCCACCCTAGTTTTGATGATGATTAACTCATGTAGTT
Source organism: Agave tequilana (assembly GCA_038442645.1). Lineage (NCBI taxonomy): Eukaryota > Viridiplantae > Streptophyta > Magnoliopsida > Asparagales > Asparagaceae > Agave > Agave tequilana. Next base: position 72,208 of record JAVJIF010002528.1, on the reverse strand, counting down.
ATGTTTACTAATTATCTTGTGATTTTAGTTTCAGATCATGTAACAAGATATTAGTTGGTAATTGCTTCCTAAAGAGGTGTTTTAGAAGCTTTCACATGGTGATTCCAGGGCTCAAGCATCAAAATCACACTTTGCCTAGCTCATGGATGGAGTTTTGGACCGAGTCGACTTGAAAATGAAGATGGTCAAGAAGACTTAGGTATCATAGAGTTTAGTGTGTTTTAGATCCATTTGTAAAGCTTAGAATAGTTGATATGCTCAAGTGCACAACACACACAAGTTTTATGTTTGGATATTGGTTTTTCGATTTTTAGTTTAACCGATATTTGTTTTGATGAATAGATTGATCAAAACAAGTTAAATAGTTTATATGTATAATAGATGTATTCTAGTTATACATGCATGCTAAAACATCTTAAACAAACTTATTTTGACTTTCCTATTCATGTATTGAAAAATTCAAGTTTGATAAAAATACATGTTTTGGTTTTTGGTAAAAATGATATGACACAAAAATGATTCAATATGTTTGATATTAGTCTTGAAATTTTTATCACAAGTTTGTGTTTCAATATAAAATGTTAAAATAAGTTTTATGGAATTTTAGAAGTAACAAAGAATTTTTATAAAATATTTTTCCCAGTTTCAGACCCTGAACAGTGTCTGTCAGGCCAGGTCGGCCGATCGCATGGGTCGACCGAACCATAGGCCGGTCGACCCGTACGGTCGACCGACGTGCACAGAACCGTGCACGTCTGGCACACATTGGGACGGTCGGCCGGGCGGCCGACCGGACTAGAGAGCTCTGCTCTCTGTTTATTTGGGTCGACCGGGCGGTCGACCGGGTTTGCCCAACGGTCATATTTCTGACCGTTGGCGGTCGGCCGGGCCGGCCGACCGGTAGCCTGTCAGGCTGCCAGATCAGCCTAACGGCTAGTTTCTGTTTTGGCCTATATAAACCTCACTCCATTGGGTTTTTGGCTAAGATTTTGAAGAGCAAAAATTCTCAGATTTCTGAACTGTTTTTAAAAGATTTCAAAAGTGTTTTTGGGCTTTAAAACTTCCAATCTTATTTGTTTTAGGTTTTTGGAAAAATCAAAGGAAATAGAATTTTGGGAGATTTGTGTTTGTTCTTCATTTCCATTATCTTCAAGAGTTTTCTCAAGATTATTTCTTTGAGTTTTTGTTTTCCAAAACACCTAGTTTTTCCACTTGAGCTATATCTTCTATCCTAATCTATTTAGGATCTTTGTTTGTGAAAAAAGGAAAGAGGTTTGTGGTTGAGATATACCACTTATTGTAAACCCTTGATTTCTTGAGTTGCTCCCTCTTTGGTAGAGGTTGAGGTTGTTGATTTGGGTTGGTGTCTGCTCCCTCTTTGGTAGAGGTTGAGTTGGTTGGCTTGCTCCCTCTAGTGAGAGGTGGAGTTTGGTTTGTAAACCCTCTTCGGTAGAGGTGTTTGTTGGTTGTTGTATTGGCTACGGGCCTACCCCTCGGTTGTGAGGCGGTGTTTGAGAGAGGAGTTCAGTACTCCCTTTGTTGTAACAAATCCTCCTCGGTGGAGGTTCCCTCGGTGGGAGATAGTGGATTAGAAATCCTACACGGTGTTGTAGGCGGGGATGTAGAGCTAGGTGCTCGAACCTCGAAACATATCTTTGCCTTTGCGTTTGATCCATTGTCTCTCAACTCTCTCTCTCATTTATTTGTGCAAAGCATCATTCATTATTCATATCATACATTGCTTGCATTATACCTTGCATATTTCATATTGCTATATCTTGTGTATGCTTGGTTGTTTGTGTGTGCCTCACTTATACTTAACACAAGAGCTTCACATAGCACCTCAACCCATTCAAGGGGAATCAAGAGGAGTTAGTTCAGAGCCTTTCACGGGAATTCGGCTACACTTGTGAGTTGTATTAAGTGTGTTGCAAAATTTGCATTAGCTTCCGCATTTAGCGCATTTAGTTCCTAGATTAGCACTATCACCTATTCACCCCCCCTCTAGGTGATTTACTATTGGCATCAGGGCACTTTCATAATTGTCTTAAGGAGATTCACTTTAAGCGTACCTCACTCCAAGTACTGTATAAGTAAATTAGTTTTCTTTATACAGGGGTTATACTGATATTCAGTATATTGAGACTGACTTATACCAGTCTAATTGGTGTTTAACCAATGAAGGTAATTGAATGTTCTATTGAACGGAAAACCTCCCACCTGATACTAACCGACTTGGCCAATTAGATCGGTAATAGTTCAGTAATATTGATTAGTTGTCAGATTGAGCCTAGAATCCAACAACAAAGTGAGTACAAAAGTTATCAAATATGTCCTAGATACAATAACAAAAGTAGAGATTACTCAGAATATACCTCAAGACCCACCCTGCCTACTGCAGGCGAACATAAGTGGATGACAGAAAAACAAAAAAAATTATATTGATTTTATGAAATCTGAAAAAGATTCATGGTAGTTTATGCAATTAATCCTTTACTTTTATAATTACCCCCCTTAAATTTGAAAGTATTTTAGCTTCTCTTCTTGTTCAATAGTGCATGTCAACAATTGAGATCAATGAATAAAAACTACATGATTGCCACAAAATAAAAACGAGAAACACATTGTTGGACATTATTATTGAAACTTTTAAGTATTTTTAACCCAAAGAGAAATAGTACATAACCAAACGACAACATGAAAGAAAGACAACATGACATTATTAATTCAAGTACGTGTGCACACAAGACTGCTAGCATACAGCTCTTTTATTTTATTATCGTTCATATATATAGTTTGCTTGCTTGGGAGCAAATCCATGGAGTCAGTCACTGATCAAGCACCTTGCAGAGTGAGGATGGCCTCAAAATCAGAGGTGGTGTTGTCTCCAATTGTCACCTTTGAAGCGCACTTGTATTGTTCAGTATTCCAGTTGAGACCAGCACCCTGGGTTTGGCCTTGGATTTGACCCCAGTTGAGAGAGTCCACCTCAAGGATCTGAGTATAGGCCTACAGTAATAAAGTGTTTACTGTTATTTAACTATTTTACAAGTAGCTGGACTCAAAAGAATAATATGCTTATATATATTTAGTGGTTCGATGAATGGATAATAATTAAGCAGTAGAAACTGTGTACCTTATTGTAAGTGGAATCTGGGGAGTTAGATGCCCTCCATGGATTGTACCAGGAGAAGAGAAAATTATAGTCGGATCCATCATCGTTCTTGCCTTTGTACACAACACCAGCAGATGATCCTTCACAGTGGATATTGGGCCAATCTGGTTTGACGTGGAGAAAAGCACCCCACTGACCGTTTGCAATCACTTGTGGGTACGTGCCTTTCCAAAGGTAGCCGTGCCAAGAATGGGTATCAACTAGGGTGAGGGGGTCCCCTGTCGCGTTGTAGAACAGGCAAAGTGTGGAGACTCCGTCACCGTACTCGGCCTTCAACCCTTGAACGTAGTCGCTCGCTACTTTGAGCTTGGTGCCGTCCGTCTTCATGTTGAGAGCCTCGTGAGCCCTGTCGAAGCGTGTTATTGGATCCTTGTCCTTATACTTCTCCATTTCTTTCAATGTCTCGTCGGTAATGGGGGCACCAAACACGTTGTATGCCATGTCTCGCCGGCTGGATGGTGATGGAATTCAAATGAGACGTGATGAGATGAGATGAGGTGAGGTGAGGTGGCAGAACACCCACACCCACACCCATATATATATACTTGTTTCTTTACAAGGGTCTTATAAACTATGAAAATTGCATCACTCATTAATTTGATTTTGTCTAGCACGTCGCTGGCACCAATTTAAAAATGACTAACAACTGAGTTTGCTCCCCTAAGGTATTGTATTGTTGATGACTATAAGGAGTTGACGCAGCTTGTCTGTTTATGAAAACCAATCTTGGAATCTAGATCCAAATTTCTTGGCCAAGTATATCCTAAAAACTAATGCAAAGTTAAACAAGATGCAAAGAATACAAAACCTTATCTTATATTTGCTCATGCCTACATGATAGTATTGTATGGATTAAGCAATTGACTCGGCTAGTCTTTTTATAGGACTAACTATTAATCTCAGGCCAACTAGTATTAGCTCATATGCCTCCACGATATTGTATTGTTTAAGCGGTTGACTTGAATTATGAGTTTATAATGACTGGAATTTTAAATATAAAGATATTTACAATATTCACAATTAGGCACAATAAACAATGCAATCACTCTCTGTCACCACCTCATGTTAATATGACAATGTCCATATTATAAATAACCGAATTAATTAGTCTTTTTATCAGAGATCTTAGACAACTGAACTGCCAAGTTTTTTTTCGCTTTTCGTTCATATGGTGATTATAGTTCATGTAGTTGCGATTATTGTAGCCTTTTAAGTAGTTATTGTTGGAAATAAAATAGATTTAATGCGGAATAATGGCCATGAATCTAAGAATCATATACATCTCAATAAATTGAAAGCATATACAAATTAAATACATACCGGAAGCCATAGATGAATTGAGAATGATGGATGGATGAAGACCTTGATCCCTTTTCTTCAATTCCTGCAATGATCCTGCAAACCCTAATTGCAATCACCTTCTTCTCTCTATCTCCTTCTCTTTTCACAACTCTTGCAATAGATGATGGAATCCCTAAAGGAGGGGAGAAGTTGTTTTTCTTTACAGGAGGAGAGAAGTGGGCCTTAATTGCAAAATAACCATCATGTGATAATACCACCCATCATAGTCCTTAATACCACACACATGATTAATTAAACTTTATGCAAATATAACTTTAATATGGGCATACATGATATCAGCTTACTTTAATTAGGAATCCAATGTTAATTAACCTAAGTTAAGTGGTCCATCTTAATATGAGATCAACATTCTCCCACTTGGACCATTAACCGATTAGGTTAAAACTTTAGCAAATAAATAAAAGAAAAGACTCATTTTTCAAAACATTTTGACTCCATTGGATTCCATACTGAAAAACTTGACACGTGATCACGAATTTAATAAACAACAACTGATAAGCCCAAATATGAAATACCGTAATACTGCAATTAGTTTGGACTACCAATGCGAGTCATAGCGGTTATACAACATCCACGTCATACTCCCTTCTATGTACCACAACATTGATAACCCTTACTAATTGAGTGCATAACCAAAATGACCCCTGTAATTGTCTTATAAAGACATTTCCTGTTTAACAAACATCCATACATAATATGTGCACACATAATTGGATAACAGGAAACACAGAAACAGAACTTTTATTTGTACAATAATGTCAATTACATAAGTACCAAAATACACATTTACAGATTGCCCAAAAGACCCATTCTTACAACATGTTCCTTGAATGTCTTTGGAGGCAATCCCTTTGTCATTGGATCAGCAACCATTAAAGTGGTACTTAAACTTACAATTGACACTTTCTGTTTCTCAACTCTTTCTCTAACCACCAAGTACTTAAGTTCTATATGTCTAGAACCATTAGAGTACTTACCATTCTTAGAGAAGAATACGGCTGCTGTATTGTCACAATATATCGTCAGCGGCCTGGCAATAGAGTCAACTACACCAAGTGCTGAGATAAAATTCCTTAGCCATAATGCATGATTTGTGGCCTCAAAACAAGCTATGAACTCAGCCTCCATCGTGGATGAAGCAATAATGGACTGCTTCACACTCTTCCACGAGATTGCCCCACCTGCTAGCAAGAAAATAAATCCTGAGGTAGACTTCCTGCTATCTGGGCAACCACCAAAATCTGAGTCTGAATAGCCGATCACCTCCAACTGATCTGATCTCCTGTATGTGAGCATATAGTCCTTTGTCCCTTGAAGATACCGCATAACCTTCTTAGCCAACTTCCAGTGCTCCATTCCTGGATTGCTTTGGTATCTTCCCAACATCCCAACAGCAAAGCTGATATCTGGCCTGGTACAAGTGCTTGCATACATCAAGCTCCCAACAGCTGATGCATACGGAACTTTCTGCATTTGACCCTTTTCTAAGTCATTTCTGGGACACTGTCTACCACTTAATCTGTCACCCTTCTGAATGGGTGCAGGACTGACTGAACACATTTTCATATGAAATCTTTCCAAGACTCGATTGATATACCCTTTCTGAGACAATCCTAGCAATCCTTGAGATCTATCCCTGAAGATCTCTATGCCAATAACATAATTTGCCTCACCCATATCAACCATCTGAAAGTTCTTGGTAAGATAGCTTTTAGTTTCATACAGCAAACCAAGATCACTACTGGTTAACAAGATGTCATCTACATACAGAACCAGAAAAATAAACTTGCTCCCACTGATCTTTAGATATATACACTGATCAACAGTGTTTTCTGTAAATCCAAAAGAGGTAATGGTATCATTAAACTTTATATACCATTGCCTGGAAGCTTGTTTAAGTCCATATATAGATTTCTTTAATTTGCAAGCCAAGTGTTCTTGTTCTTTAATTGCGAACCCATCAGGTTGCTCCATGTAGATATCCTCATCCAAATTTCCATTTAGAAAAGCAGTTTTCACATCCATTTGATGTAACTCCAAATCATAATGAGCTACAAGTGCCATAATGATTCTAAGAGAATCCTTATTTGATACTGGAGAGAAGGTTTTTGTATAGTCAAAGCCTTCTTTCTGAGTGAAACCTTTGGCCACAAGTCTAGCCTTATATCGTTCGATATTGCCTTTAAAGTCGCGCTTGGTCTTAAAGACTCATTTACACCCGACTTTCTTACAGTTATTAGGCAATTCAACGAGATCCCAGACTTGATTTTGGTCCATAGATTTCAACTCATCATTCATAGCATCAACCCATTTACTAGAATCATTACATTCTATGGCTTGTGAAAATGAAACTGGATCTTTATTTATCCCAATATCATAGTCAGATTCCTGTAGATATACCACATAATCATCTGAAATGGCAGATCTTCTTTCCCTTTGAGATCTTCTCAAAGCTGCCGGTTGTGGTGGTTCTACAATATTTTCAATGGGAATATCCTCATGGAGTGGTGAACCAACATTAACTTGTTGTTCTGGAATCTCAACTTGATGATCAAGCTGAGGGACAACAATCTCTCTTGAAGGAAAGGGTATTGGGATATTTACCCTTATCACTTCAAGATCTACCTTTCTTGGTTCAGCACTCCCACTAATTTCACCATTTTCCAGGAATCTGGCATTACCAGTTTCAACTATTCTTGTACTATGGTTAGGACAATAAAATTTATATCCCTTAGACTTATCTGGATAACCAATGAAATACCCAGATATTGTTTTTAAGTCTAATTTCTTTTCTTGTGGATTATATATTCTAGCCTCTGCTGGACAACCCCAAACATGTAAATGTCTTAAACTGGGTTTCCTACCAGTCCACAACTCGAAAGGAGTTGTTGGGACAGCCTTACTAGGAACCCTGTTCAAGATATACATAGCAGTCTTTAAGGCTTCATTCCACAATGAATTGGGTACATTTGAGTAGCTCATCATGCTCCTAACCATATCCATAAGAGTTCGATTCCGCCTTTCAGCAACACCGTTCTGCTGAGGCGTACCTGGCATTGTGTATTGAGCACAAATACCATGCTTTTCTAGAAATTTGGCAAATGGACCAGGATGTTGTCCTGACTCATCATATCTACCATAAAATTCACCACCTCGATCTGATCTTATGATTTTAACCTTTCTATCTAATTGTCTCTCGACTTCTGTAATGAACACCTCTAGGATGTCAACAGCCTGAGACTTTTCATTAATTAGATACACATAACCATAACGTGACAGATCATCTATAAAGGTAATGAAATATCTCTCTCCAGTAAAACATGGAATGGAGAGTGGTCCGCAAATATCTGTATGAATTATTTCCAGGAGTTCTTTACTTCTTGTGGCACCTTTCTTAGTGTGTTTGGTTTGCTTTCCTTTTATGCAATCCACACACACATCAAAATCAGTGAAGTCTAGGTTATCCAAAATCCCAGTCTTCACTAATCATATAATTCTATCCCTGGAGATATGCCCCAGTCGCCTATGCCACAAGATTGAGGATTTTTCATTTATTAAGCCATGTTTTATTCCAACATTCGAATGCAGAGATAATAAAGATTGTGCAAACTCATCATTCAATGAAATTTTATATAAACCATCACATAAAATTCCATGTCCAACTGGAATTGAATTATACATTAAAGAGAGTTTTCCACAACTAAACAAAACAGAATATCCAAAAACATCTAATTTGGATAATGACATTAAGTTTCTTGAAATCGAAGGTACATAAAAAGTATCCTCAAGATCCATCTGATCTCCCGTCTCCAAGAGTAGTCGATAAACACCAACATATTCGACCTCCACTTTGAGACGGTTCCCCATAAAGACGAATCTCTCACTTTCCTTCGGTTTCCTGGTTGTAAGGAATCCCTGCATTGAATTAGTTATATGAGTTGTGGCTCCAGAGTCTATCCACCAAGTATTAGAAGGAACTTCAGCAAGATTTGATTCATAACATACAAAAGAAAGATTTGTACCTTTCTTTTCGAACCAAGCTTTCCTCTTATTGCAGTCCTTTTTCACATGTCCTTTTCTGCCACAGAAGTAGCATTTGACAGTGAAAGCTTTTCTATGACCCTGGCTACTTTCCCCATGGTCATTTCCTTTCTTTGATGGAAATTTCTTACCTCTTTCATATTTACTTTTCTTATGGATACCTCCTGAAGTTACTGCCAACACTGAGTGTTGTCCTTCTTGCCTCAGTCTCACTTCCTCTTGAACACACATACCAGTTAGCTCATTCAAGTTCCACTTATCCTTATGAGTATTGTAGTGGATCTTGAATGGCCCAAACTGTGAAGGAAGTGAGTTGAGGATGAACTGTACTAAGAAGGACTCATCCACCTTCATTCCCAGTGATCCTAACTTAGCAGCCTTATCAGTCATATTTAGAATGTGTTATTGAACTTCTCTATTACCATCATATTTCATGGTGATAAGTTCAGCCATAAGGGTGCCAGCTAATGACTTATCTGCAGACTTAAATCGGTCTTTAACCGCACTTAATAGTTCAGATGCATTAGTTGTAGGAGGGAGTGAAGTCTTGATGTTATTAGCTATGATCATCTTTATGAACATAAGACTGAGCCTATTAGACCTTTCCCAAGCTTTGGCATGGCTGACCTGTTCTGCTGTACTCTCAGCAGTCACTTCATCAGGTTTGTCAACTGTTAGAGCCATGTCTAGGTCCAAAACACCCAGTGTAAACTGTACATGTTCAAACCACTCTGAAAAGTTGGTACCATCCAAGGCTGGAATGCTAGTGGCATGAGTGTGAAGGGAAGTAGGGACGTTCACTGAAACATAATAGGACAAGCTCACATTAGGGCCACTAATCAATACATCAACTTTAAATTAATTAAGATGAACTATTGATATCACTTTGATTTCTCCTTTGGCCGAAACCTAAGCATATCTAGTGTTCACTCTTTTAGGTGAGAACTTTTATCACCTATGTAGGTCTAATATAATTTATGTCACTTAGTTAGTAAGTCATGTTACCTTTGGGTATCCAATTCCACACCACTAAGTTACATAAATTACACTATCCTACCCCGGTTCATAATTATTTGAAAGAGACTTTCCTTTGGGCCAGTCCCAATCTCCTAACTAGAACCGCCATCGAGAATATTATTGTCTTTTATGTCTTCCTCATTGACAAGTCTTTTATGCAGTTGTATATTCATAAGGTTTACTAACATAGGTCACTTTGGCAACTACTAAATCAATAAGCCTTATGAATACTAAACTAAACAATAATATTCTCTAATCTTTTATTTGAGTAAAGCCATAATACCTCAATACATTACTTGACCAAGCATCAATCATTATTAACACAACAACTTAAATGTGTAATATACATTAATGATTGAATATTAACAAGTATTAGTCGACTACAAGGAAAGATTAGTCGACTTGGGTCAAGTCAAGTCGACTACACATTAGGTCTAGTCGACTAGTGCAAAAGAAAATTAGTCGACTATACCCATATTATTAGTCGACTACAAACTTTATTAGTCGACTTCACATTTAATTAGTCGACTCTTGAATCCAACAGAAAGTTCTCAACTTTTGGGTCACCGAATTAGTCGACTTGAAAATATGATTAGTCTACTATACCCTAATTAGTCGACTAGTCATAAAATCAACTAAAAATCAAGTCGACTCCTGCGGCAAACAGAGACTTTAAAACTTTCTGGAAAAGGGAATTAGTCGACTATACGATGGGATTAGTCGACTAATAGTCGACGAAGCAGTTATATAATTGCAGTTCCTGCTTAGTCGATTTTAATCCCAAAATTATCAAAAATTAGGGTTTTCAATTCCTTTGATTTTGATCCCAATTTAATTGCATAATTAGAGGAATATGAACATGATATTAGGGCTATTAAATCCTCTACAAATTCTACAATTAAAAGATCAAAAATTTGATTTTATGAATTGTTAATCAAAAACCCTAACTTTCCATAATTCCTAAATCCAAGATGTATTGATTCTTTAAACACGGCTCTGATACCAAATGTTGGAAATAAAATAGATTTAATGCGGAATAATGGCCATGAATCTAAGAATCATATACATCTCAATAAATTGAAAGCATATACAAATTAAATACATACCGGAAGCCATAGATGAATTGAGAATGATGGATGGATGAAGACCTTGATCCCTTTTCTTCAATTCCTGCAATGATCCTGCAAACCCTAATTGCAATCACCTTCTTCTCTCTATCTCCTTCTCTTTTCACAACTCTTGCAATAGATGATGGAATCCCTAAAGGAGGGGAGAAGTTGTTTTTCTTTATGTAATACCTCGTTTCCGGAATACGTACTTTGTTGCGTATTCAGCTTTTCAACCGTATTTTCCGAATTACCTTCCGTATTTATCCGATTTCAATTTCAAATATCATTTTCCAATTTATTAGATTTTATGTGATTTTCTGGAATTTTCTAGAATTAAAATGAATTTCTTCAAAACCGGTGTCGACCAGCACCGCTGATCAATTTTCTGATTTGTATTTTCCAAACTGTTAGGAATTTTCAGAAAGTCCTTTAGACTTTATTAATTAGAATCCTATCTCTTAAATAAAGCTTTTTTCTGAGGATTTTAGGATTTTGTGAAAATTCCCACGGAGTCGGTAAATTACTGATACCGGGATTTTTATAATTAAAACTATAAGGTATTTCTCAGAAAGGACTTCATTTTAAGTCTTTTTTATATTATTATAGATTTTTGGTGAAAATTTGGAGTCGTTCCGAGATATTTGATTTCGGGACGTATCCGGTATTTCCGAAATGTTTTCCGTACTTTCGACTTTGTCCCGGGAACCCACGGTTTTAATTTCATAATTTTCTGAGTTAGGGAAAATATCCTTTCAATTTAATTTTCCTTCTTTTTCTTTTTTCTATTTTCTCTTCCTTCTTCATTAAGCCAAAAGAGTTTTGAATTTCCAAAATCCCAATTATTTCCACCTCTCCACTTTCCACACTCTTCCACATTAATTTCTTCATTAATGACCCTCCACCTCACCTCCAAATGGCTTCATTTGATTGGCCAAGGAAGCCACCTCATCTCCACTTGGCTTCATTTGATTGGTCAAGAAAATATCTCATTTACACATTTGCACAAAAGCCCCTCTCTTTCTTAAAATTCCATCCCCTTTACAAATTCAAAATCCTATTTAAACCAAACCCTTTACAATTTCATCTTTTACTTCATTTCCTCAAGAATTCCAACCTTAGCAAAATCTCTCTCTTTCTCAAAGCAAACCCTAGGTCTCCTTGCCATCTCAAGAACCGCAACTTGGATTTTGGGATCGTCCGAGTTATCGCCGAGAATCAAGTTGGTATTTCGGCTCGTCCGGAACTCGTAGAAACTCCAAACGACCGTTCGAGGTGAGTATCTTTACTCACCAAGACTAGTAATATTCTTAGCATACTTGTATTGATAGATCATGTCACTTTATGTTATAAAAATCCTATTTTTATCCATTCAAAACAACCACCACAAAAAAATCTGGATTTTTAGTCAGACCACAGCCTATTTCAGAACATCGGTCGACCGGCCCTATGGGGGCAGTCGACCGATATGCACAAACGTGCACAGAATTGGGCTAGCGGTCGACCGGTCCATAGACCAGTCGACCGGCTAGGAGACCTGGAGCTCACCTGGAGCTCCAGATTCGGTACAGTCGACCGGCAGTCGACCGATACCCTACCGCCCTTGCAAAGCCCAGTCGACCGGCAGTCGACCGGTCGATTCTGGAGCTCACGCACTTTGGCCAGTCGACCGGCAGTCGACTGGCAACCCTACCGCCTTCACAAACCCCGGTCGACCGGCACTCGACCGGAGGTCGACCGCCAATTCAAAACTGTGCCAGACTTCTGTTTTCTTTTCTGTTTTAAATTTTGATCGTTCATTGATACATGTATGATATGCTAGTATTGTTTATGCTTCCTAATTGATACCACATGACATGTTACCATGTATCTTCATGTTAGACTTGTTAATTAAAATGTATATCTCCACTTTATCATGCTATCACTTGTACCAAGCATGATTGATTTGACCTTTACATAAAATAGACCAACTTATATTGGGTCCGGGGGAGACCATGCGGATATCGATTGTGTTCGTGTTTACAGTGGTTTTAGGAAGTGTTGTGCAACCCATGTTCCAGTCTGACCTGCGGTACACCAGGGGACTGAGGGGAGAGCTTGCTCCCTGTATTGCTGGTACCATATTGATAAAGGCATACATAAGTCCCTTTTATTGAGGCCTAGCGGCTGGGTTCCGTTACAAGCACGGAACATTATTGGGCCGTTATCCCGGGCATGCACGGGATCCACTGTAAACATAGTTCATCGATACAACCGCTGATTTCCAATAACCCCCTTGCTTTATTGGGATATGGATCTATGTGCACTGGGACGCTGGACCACATAGCTAGATATCACGATGAAACAAGTAATAATAATAAGACATTAATTGTAGATGTATTGTTTTAGGACTTTGGATTTCCATGCTTTATCCTTTATATTGCTATATCTTATTTACTCGTATCCATTAGCCATTTGGCCATATCTCGTTTATTGTTATATGTCTTGATTCTGTGGATTTGCATATTCAGATTCCGAGACTTGGAACGAAGTGGATCCATCCACTGAGGACCAAGAGTACTTCAGTGAGCAGGCCGACCAGCTCTAGTTCCTCCAGTGCCGTACTCTTCATTTTTGGCTCACGCGTCTTCCTTTCTTACGTGAGCATCTTGTATACATTTGTATATCTTCTTTTGGACTTGGTTGTGAAACAAAACACTTGTAAAGTGTATCAGTTCATAACTTGTACTTGTACTTTATTGTTGGCATATATGAAAATACCACGCTTGTGTTATACTCTGATCCTGTATTGTATTGTACTTTTACGCTTAGCGTATATACGTGGGGCAGTTCTGACCTACGTATATACGTCGCGGTGACGTGTCCGTATCCGCCAGGATCGGGGCGTTACAGGTTGGTATCAGAGCCTAGGCTCTTAAACCTAAAGTACAATCAAGTGGCAAATTCTAGTAATTTGCTTATGCCAATTATAATGTACAAAGTTATAGAGTCCGTCTTGCTTCCTTCAATTATCAATTCCTTCGTATCCTAAACTCCCTTCCATTGTTTTCAATTCCAGTTATCATACGGTATGGAGCGTCGCTCGGGTCGGAACAATGTCGGGCAAGTCCCGAATGGACCCAATGGACCAGTAGGAGGAGAGAATGTTGATGTGCTGAGGATCATTCAAGCCATGATGGTGACCCAGCAACAACAGGTGGAAGTACAGCAGCAGCAGACTGAGCTCCTGAGGCAAGAGCTAACAGCCCCAAAGGAACCAAAGCCGGGGAATGTATCGAATTTCCGGAGATTGCAGCCTGCAGTGTTCACGGGGAGTGAGGAGCCATTGGAGGCAGAACAATGGTTGACGGACACGACAGACCTGCTGACCGCAGCTCGTGTCCCACAGGAGAGTCAAGTTGAGGTCGCTAAGATCCAGCTGAAGGACATAGCTCGGACTTGGTGGCTTGCAGAGGAGGCTCGCTTGGAGAGGCCTATCACTTGGGCTACCTTCTCCAAGAGTTTCTACAGCCGCTTCTTTCCGGCTACAGCACAGGAGGAGATGGAGGAGCAATTCATCGGGCTCAAGCAGGGAAACAAGTCGGTAGATGAATATGCAGCAGACTTCCTTAGACTCAGCCGTTTCGCTCCTTATATGGTGACGGACGAAGAGAAGCGAGCGAACAGGTTTCAGAAGGGTCTTCGGATGGATATTCAGATGTACATGATGTCTCAGGAGTTGAAGACATATGCAAGTGTTCTCTCTACCGCTCGGAAAGTAGAGCGGGGGTTTGAGAAGACTTGGGGGAATCAGATGGGACAGCAGGCCATGAAGAGGCCATTTATGCCTATGGGGCGAGGAGTTCCATTCAGAGTGGCGAAGACCCAGAGGCAGCCTTTCAGACCAGCGCCTTATCAGCCAGCCCAATCACTTCCTGTCTGCAACTTTTGTGGGAAGCTAGGGCACATTCGACCCAATTGCCGGAGGGCAAATGGTTTGTGTTTATGGTGTGGGTCTCGAGATCATGCAGTAGAGACTTGTCCACACCGGAGATTTGGGACAACCAACCAGACCTTGCCAGCACTTCCAGGGCCGAGTGGACAGCGGGTAGTACCAGGACCGCTTGGGCAGAGAAGTCAGGGACCGGCAGTGAGGAGAGACCAGGGGCCAGTGGTGAGGAGACCACCCCTTCCTCCACAGCATATGATACGCCCAGTGCAGAAAGGAGGCAGGACAGCGGCCGGGCGTGGCAGGGGTCAGGCTTACAACCTGACGGAGGCAGAGGCTGAGGCATCAGAGGAGGTGATTACAGGTAACATCAGTGTACATTCACATCCGGTTCTCGCCTTATTTGATTCAGGCGCATCCCATTGTTACATCTCCGATAAATTTGTGGCCGTCCATTCTATTCCTGTTAGATTACTAGACCACAAGTGGGAGATAAGTACCGGGAATGGGGTAGTCTTCTCATCTAGAGTATGTACTGACTGTCCAGTAGAACTGTGTGACAAGGTCTTAGCCATAGATATGCTCGTGCTCGATACTAAGGGGTACGATGTGATCTTAGGCATGACCTGGCTCAGTCAGTATCATGCTATAATTGATTGTAGAGAGAAGAAGATCAATTTTAGAATTCCCCATCAGCCTGAGTTTCAGTTTAGTGGAGAAGTGAAGTCCACTAAGGGAAAGCAGATCATTTCATCGGAAGTTCAGAAGCAGAAGGTGCCAGTGTGGGATGAATTCCCGGAGGTGTTTGCGGAGATTACAGGATTGCCACCTGTCAGGACGATTGAGTTCTCCATTGAGACTATCCCAGGGGCATCTCCTATATCTAAGGCTCCGTACAGGATGGCACCAACAGAGTTGGAAATCCTGAAGAAGCAGCTGCAGGAGTTATCAGATAAGGGATTGATCAGGCCAAGTACTTCACCGTGGGGAGCTCCAGTATTGTTGGCCAATAAGAAGGATGGTAGCAAGAGACTTTGTATTGACTATAGGGAGTTAAACAAAGTCACCATCAAGAACAGGTATCCCCTTCCCAGAATAGATGACTTATTTGATCAGCTTCATGGAGCCCGTGTATTCTCCAAGTTGGACTTACAGTCGGGCTATCATCAGTTGAGAGTGAAGAAGGAGGATAGACTGAAGACGGCATTTAGGACCCGATATGGCCACTACGAGTTTCTTGTTATGCCTTTCGGAGTCACTAATGCCCTGCAGTGTTTATGGACTTGATGAACCGAGTGTTCTCACCCTTCTTGGATCAGTTTGTTGTTGTCTTCATCGACGACATCTTGATTTATTCTAAGAACAGGAAGGAGCATGAAGAACACTTGAAGATTGTGTTGCAGACACTTCAGCAGGAGCAGCTTCATGCCAAGAGGAGCAAGTGCGAGTTCTGGCTAGACAGTATAGCATTCCTCGGACATGTGGTGTCAGCAGAAGGTGTATCCGTTGATCCGGGCAAGGTACAAGCAGTAAAGGAGTGGCCAGTCCCGAGGACAGTGACAGAGATAAAGAGCTTTCTTGGACTAGCTGGATACTACAGACGCTTCATCCAGGATTTCTCTCGGATTGCAGCTCCATTGACGAAGCTTACCAGGAAAGGGGAGAAGTACATCTGGACAGAGGAGTGTGATGCAGCCTTCGAGCAGTTGAAGCAAAAGCTCATTTCAGCTCCTATCTTGAGAACTCCCTCAGGGAGAGGAGGGATGGTCATCTTTAGTGATGCCTCAGGTAAAGGCCTAGGATGCGTGCTTATGCAACATGATCATGTTATCGCATATGCATCCAGGCAGTTGAAACCTCATGAGAGGAATTACCCAACTCATGATCTGGAGTTGGCAGCAGTGATCTTTGCATTAAAGATTTGGAGGCACTATCTTCTGGGAGATAGAGTGCTGATATATACAGATCACAAGAGCCTCAAGTATATCTTCTCGCAGAAGGAGTTGAATATGAGGCAGAGGCGGTGGCTGGAGCTTATGGCAGACTACGACATTGACTTGCAATATCATCCAGGCAAGGTCAATACAGTCCCGGATGCTTTGAGTAGGATGCCAGAGAACAGAGTACTTGTCCAGTTCACTCAGCAGGAGGACTTGATTCGGGATTTCATCCGATTGGATTTGATGGTGGTCCGAGGAGCTGAGAAGACAGGACAGCTTATGGCTTTACAGATCCAGTCTTCACTGATAGAGGAGATTAAGGTAGCCCAGAAGGAGGATCCCAGACTCCAGACATTTAGAGATCAGGTCGAGGCTGGATTGAGGACGGATATCTGTATTCGTCCTGATGATGCCTTGTGCTTTGGAGATAGGCTTTGTGTTCCCCAGGGAGAAGTGAGACAGAAGATTTTGGCTGAAGCACACAGTTCAGCCTACTCTATACACCCGGGGGGAAACAAGATGTACCAAGACCTGAAGAAGCACTTCTGGTGGAATGCCATGAAGAGAGAGATAGCTCAATTTGTGGCTAAGTGCTTGGTGTGCCAGCAAATAAAGATCGAGCATCAGAGATCGGCTGGACTTCTGCAACCCTTGCCAATACCTGAGTGGAAGTGGGAGCATATCACTATGGACTTCGTCACAGCATTACCTCGTAGTCCCAAGGGTAATAATGCTGTGTGGGTTATCATTGACCGTCTCACTAAGTCGGCCCACTTCATACCATTCCGGGTCGGTCAGACGACAGAGGTGTTGGCGGAGAAGTATATGAAGGAAGTGGTCCGTCTGCATGGAGTGCCAGTCAGTATTGTTTCAGACAGAGATACGAGATTCAGATCTCACTTTTGGGAGAGTCTCCAAGAGAGTCTGGGCACTCGTCTGAAGTTCAGTACAGCTTATCATCCCCAGACGGACGGACAGTCGGAGCGGACCATCCAGATCCTCGAGGACATGCTTAGAGCTTGCATGATTGAGTTTGGAGGTTCTTGGGAAGACCATCTACACTTGGCCGAGTTTTCTTATAACAACAGTTACCAGGCAAGTATAAAGATGGCACCTTTTGAGGCACTGTATGGGAGGAAGTGTCGATCACCGATTTGTTGGGATGAGGTCGGTGAGCGGAGTTTATTGGGACCAGAGATGTTGATCCAGACGACGGAGAAAATCAAGATTATCAGGGATCATCTCAGGGCAGCTCAGAGCAGGCAAAAGAGTTGGGCAGATTCTCGGAGGAGGCCATTGGAATTCGGAGTTGGAGATCATGTGTTCCTGAAGATTTCACCGACTAAGGGAGTGATCCGTTTCGGCACTCGTGGGAAACTAAGTCCAAGGTATATCGGCCCATTCGAGATATTGGATCGAGTGGGAGATGTATCTTATCGATTGGCGCTGCCGCCATCGTTGGACGGAGTTCATAATGTTTTCCACGTGTCTCAGTTAAGAAGATATGTGAGGGATGACAGCCATATTTAGATCATTCCGAACTGGAGTTACAACCAGACTTATCTTATCAGGAGCAGCCAATGGCCATCTTAGACAGGAGTGTCAAGACACTGAAGAGCAAGGATATACCTTTAGTATTAGTGTCTTGGAACCGCCATGTGCCAGGAGAGGCCACATGGGAGCGAGAGGACGTCATCCGAGAACGATACCCGCAACTCTTCACCACTTGGTAAGACTCTTCCCTTCTATCTCTACCGTTATATTCCATCTATCATGTCTTTCCTTGTTGTCTTTCATCTTGCGAAATTTCGAGGACGAATTTTTGTAAGGTGGGTAGATTGTAATACCTCGTTTCCGGAATACGTACTTTGTTGCGTATTCAGCTTTTCAACCGTATTTTCCGAATTACCTTCCGTATTTATCCGATTTCAATTTCAAATATCATTTTCCAATTTATTAGATTTTATGTGATTTTCTGGAATTTTCTAGAATTAAAATGAATTTCTTCAAAACCGGTGTCGACCAGCACCGCTGATCAATTTTCTGATTTGTATTTTCCAAACTGTTAGGAATTTTCAGAAAGTCCTTTAGACTTTATTAATTAGAATCCTATCTCTTAAATAAAGCTTTTTTCTGAGGATTTTAGGATTTTGTGAAAATTCCCACGGAGTCGGTAAATTACTGATACCGGGATTTTTATAATTAAAACTATAAGGTATTTCTCAGAAAGGACTTCATTTTAAGTCTTTTTTATATTATTATAGATTTTTGGTGAAAATTTGGAGTCGTTCCGAGATATTTGATTTCGGGACGTATCCGGTATTTCCGAAATGTTTTCCGTACTTTCGACTTTGTCCCGGGAACCCACGGTTTTAATTTCATAATTTTCTGAGTTAGGGAAAATATCCTTTCAATTTAATTTTCCTTCTTTTTCTTTTTTCTATTTTCTCTTCCTTCTTCATTAAGCCAAAAGAGTTTTGAATTTCCAAAATCCCAATTATTTCCACCTCTCCACTTTCCACACTCTTCCACATTAATTTCTTCATTAATGACCCTCCACCTCACCTCCAAATGGCTTCATTTGATTGGCCAAGGAAGCCACCTCATCTCCACTTGGCTTCATTTGATTGGTCAAGAAAATATCTCATTTACACATTTGCACAAAAGCCCCTCTCTTTCTTAAAATTCCATCCCCTTTACAAATTCAAAATCCTATTTAAACCAAACCCTTTACAATTTCATCTTTTACTTCATTTCCTCAAGAATTCCAACCTTAGCAAAATCTCTCTCTTTCTCAAAGCAAACCCTAGGTCTCCTTGCCATCTCAAGAACCGCAACTTGGATTTTGGGATCGTCCGAGTTATCGCCGAGAATCAAGTTGGTATTTCGGCTCGTCCGGAACTCGTAGAAACTCCAAACGACCGTTTGAGGTGAGTATCTTTACTCACCAAGACTAGTAATATTCTTAGCATACTTGTATTGATAGATCATGTCACTTTATGTTATAAAAATCCTATTTTTATCCATTCAAAACAACCACCACAAAAAAATCTGGATTTTTAGTCAGACCACAGCCTATTTCAGAACATCGGTCGACCGGCCCTATGGGGGCAGTCGACCGATATGCACAAACGTGCACAGAATTGGGCTAGCGGTCGACCGGTCCATAGACCAGTCGACCGGCTAGGAGACCTGGAGCTCACCTGGAGCTCCAGATTCGGTACAGTCGACCGGCAGTCGACCGATACCCTACCGCCCTTGCAAAGCCCAGTCGACCGGCAGTCGACCGGTCGATTCTGGAGCTCACGCACTTTGGCCAGTCGACCGGCAGTCGACTGGCAACCCTACCGCCTTCACAAACCCCGGTCGACCGGCACTCGACCGGAGGTCGACCGCCAATTCAAAACTGTGCCAGACTTCTGTTTTCTTTTCTGTTTTAAATTTTGATCGTTCATTGATACATGTATGATATGCTAGTATTGTTTATGCTTCCTAATTGATACCACATGACATGTTACCATGTATCTTCATGTTAGACTTGTTAATTAAAATGTATATCTCCACTTTATCATGCTATCACTTGTACCAAGCATGATTGATTTGACCTTTACATAAAATAGACCAACTTATATTGGGTCCGGGGGAGACCATGCGGATATCGATTGTGTTCGTGTTTACAGTGGTTTTAGGAAGTGTTGTGCAACCCATGTTCCAGTCTGACCTGCGGTACACCAGGGGACTGAGGGGAGAGCTTGCTCCCTGTATTGCTGGTACCATATTGATAAGGGCATACATAAGTCCCTTTTATTGAGGCCTAGCGGCTGGGTTCCGTTACAAGCACGGAACATTATTGGGCCGTTATCCCGGGCATGCACGGGATCCACTGTAAACATAGTTCATCGATACAACCGCTGATTTCCAATAACCCCCTTGCTTTATTGGGATATGGATCTATGTGCACTGGGACGCTGGACCACATAGCTAGATATCACGATGAAACAAGTAATAATAATAAGACATTAATTGTAGATGTATTGTTTTAGGACTTTGGATTTCCATGCTTTATCCTTTATATTGCTATATCTTATTTACTCGTATCCATTAGCCATTTGGCCATATCTCGTTTATTGTTATATGTCTTGATTCTGTGGATTTGCATATTCAGATTCCGAGACTTGGAACGAAGTGGATCCATCCACTGAGGACCAAGAGTACTTCAGTGAGCAGGCCGACCAGCTCTAGTTCCTCCAGTGCCGTACTCTTCATTTTTGGCTCACGCGTCTTCCTTTCTTACGTGAGCATCTTGTATACATTTGTATATCTTCTTTTGGACTTGGTTGTGAAACAAAACACTTGTAAAGTGTATCAGTTCATAACTTGTACTTGTACTTTATTGTTGGCATATATGAAAATACCACGCTTGTGTTATACTCTGATCCTGTATTGTATTGTACTTTTACGCTTAGCGTATATACGTGGGGGCAGTTCTGACCTACGTATATACGTCGCGGTGACGTGTCCGTATCCGCCAGGATCGGGGCGTTACACTTTACAGGAGGAGAGAAGTGGGCCTTAATTGCAAAATAACCATCATGTGATAATACCACCCATCATAGTCCTTAATACCACACACATGATTAATTAAACTTTATGCAAATATAACTTTAATATGGGCATACATGATATCAGTTTACTTTAATTAGGAATCCAATGTTAATTAACCTAGGTTAAGTGGTCCATCTTAATATGAGATCAACAGTTATTTCTTCACACATGCACATACCTGAGGACTAATAATTCGAGGGGGGGTGGGGGGGGAGGGGGAGGGGGAGGGGAAGAAGAAATAAACCCCACCTCTCCATCTCGGATGCTAATGTGACATTGATTTTTCTAATTTATAAGCAACTGACTCCATCAATCATTTTGTAAACATAGTAGCGGCAAGCCTATGACCCATCGTAAAAACATCATCGATCGCTACTAATTCTTTTTTCCCCTTTCTGACCAAAAACGGTGAACTAAGAGTCCCCCGTTTCAATTGATAAGCATTAAATGAAAAAATACAATCTTGCTCAAAAACGCCTAAGCAACCATACATTGAGACCTAGTAATGCTACATATCACATTTGTCTCAAGCGGGAGTGGTTTACTAGTTTTGAAAAACTAGATAGAGTCTTGGTGTTCTTCAATGACAGACATACATGCTAGATTTGAGGGATAGATACAGTTCGGATCAAGTTGTTCGATAGGATGGTGAGAAAGTTGAAGGATGTAATATATGTTCCATAGTTGAAAAAGAACCATATCTCAGTTAGAGCTTTGGAGGTGAAGGGCTTAAGAGGGACACTTGGAGAAGGCGTTCTCAAGATGTTCAATGGCTCGTAGGTGCTTCTGAAGGGCATTCGACGCAACAACTTGTACTACTTGAAGGGTAATCCAGTTACTGAAAAGTTGCAGTTTCAGAACATTTGAAAGGCGATTCTACCAGTTATGGCAAATGAGGCTCGGACATATTGGTTTGGATTCTATGCAAGCATTTGCTAAGCAATGATTATTGGAAGGTGGATTGACCTACAACTTGGAATTTGGTCAACGTTGTGTTCTGGGCAAGAAAACGGAGGTGAAATTTGGCACCATTATTCACCACTCGGAAGGTCTTTGTAATTATGTTCACGTTAATATTTGATATCCTACCAAGACTGCATCGGTTGGATGCTATCAATACTTTGCTTTTTTTGTTGATGATTTATTTAGGCATTTTGGGTATACCTATAGATAAAGGTTTGAAATTCTAAATTTATTCGTGAAGTGGAGAAATTTTGTAGCACCCCGTTCCCGGGACACGTACCCAGATACGCGTCATGATTTTTTTAACCGTATTGTTTCAATTTTCTTCCAGTATTTATTTTTGGGTTGTGTTTGCTTATGATTTTTTGGTATCGGATCTGGATTCTCAGTCTTAGAGTCAGCCCTGACCTGGACCGGGAACCCGATACCGGCATACTGCCCGATTTGACCTTTCTGGTAGCACGATTTGACCGATTTCAGTTTTAAACACTGTTTTCCAATATTTTAGATTTTTCATGATTTTCTGAAATTTTTCAGAATTATTTTACAAAATCTCCAAAACCGGTGTTGGTCGGCATCGCTGACCAATTCCCAGATTTTTAGTTTTCTAACGGAATTGAATTTTCAGAAACAGCTTTCACATTACTTCTTAAATTTTCATTTTCTATCTAAATACATTTTTTGGGATTTTTCTAAATTTATCAAAATTTGACCGATTCTGGTGTCGACCGGTACGCTAGAAGATTCCAGGATTTTTAATTTAAAAACTAGAATCTTAAAATAATATTTTATATTTTTGAGAATATTTCGGAGCGATTCTGAAACAGTCGTTTTTTACCCTATTTAAATAATAATATTATTTACCGTTCTTTTCTTTCCTTACTTTTTCCTTCTCCACTCCTCTATTTTATACTCTTAGGATATTCTATTAAATTAATTATTTAATAATATAATTATTTATTATTTCTTTTCTTTTTCCTTATTTTTTTCCTTTTTCCTGTATTTTTCTTTCTTTTTCTTCTTTTCTTTTCTTTTCTTCTCCCTTACTTCCCCATACCCTGCTCCCCCATACCACTGCCAACCCACTCCTTTACAGCAGCATGGTTGCTGCAAACAGTAGCAGCCCCCTTCCCCATCCCCCCATCTCTTCTCCCATTCTCTCCCTCTCCTTCTTCTCCTTTTTAATTTATTTCCTTCTTCCCTTTCTCCTTCTTCATCTTCTCAATTCCACCAACCAACAACCTCTCTCTCTCTCTCTCTTCACCATCACTGCCGCCGCCTCTACCATCACCACCACCGCACCACCACCCTCTAGCCGCCGGTGCCACCTCCCCAACCTCCCTCTCCTCTCCTCCACCTCCCTTACATTCAACCACCACTCCTCCTCCTCCAATTTCAACAAAACTCATAACTTTTTCTTCCACTTCTTCTCCAAAATTCACCACCAACTCCACCAATTCCACCACTCCAACCACACCATCATCATCTCCTCCTCCTCCTCCAACTCCCCACCACCTCCAACAACCACCACAACCGCAACCACCACCATCTACCACCACCACCACCAAATACAACAACAAAATACCAACAACAACTCCACCCCCACCCCCTCCCCAGGCTAGGCGCCCCGCCCCACCTCCGGTGGCGCCACCGCCGCCCCAGGGCCCCCGGCGGTTGGTCGGCGGCCGGCCACTCCCCCCTCCTTCTTTCTTTCTTCTTCTTTCTTTCTTTCTTTCTTTTCTTCTTTCTTTCTTTCCTTCTTTCCATATATACCCTCTTTTCTTTACTTCCCCTAAATACCCTCCCCTTCATCCCCTAATTACTTCTCCACAATTTCCAACATACCCCTCCCCTTTATTTCCTAATTTTTCCTCTTTTAAACATATCCTACACACTCTCTCTCTCCCCCCTCCTACAACTCTCTCTCTCTCTCTCCTCTCTCTCTCTCTCCTCTCTCATTCTCTCTTTAATATTTATATAAATATATATATATATATTAATATTTGGGCTAGTAGCATGCTCGCACGTGTTAGCGGACTTCCCGGATTTTTACTCGGTATTTCGTTCCGGTATTAGGAGAGTACATTTCTTGTGTTGTTTTATGCTTTATTACCATCGTTACATGCCTAAT
Organism: Agave tequilana; assembly: GCA_038442645.1. Taxonomy (NCBI): domain Eukaryota; kingdom Viridiplantae; phylum Streptophyta; class Magnoliopsida; order Asparagales; family Asparagaceae; genus Agave; species Agave tequilana. Next base: position 47,940 of record JAVJIF010002528.1, on the reverse strand, counting down.
AATTATCTTGCTTTTTAATACATGATGTCTCATTATGCAAGTTGATATCCGACACCGATACTTGACATGTTATACTTGACGCTTGATATCTGACACCGACACTTGACATGTTGTACTTGACACCAGATACTTGACATTTGATATCTCACACCGGCACTTGACATGTTGTACTTGACACCTGATACTTGACACTTGATATCCGACACCGGTACTTGACATGTTATACTTGACACCTGATAGCCGACACTTGATATCTGACACCGACACTTGACATGTTATACTTGACACTTGATATCTGACACCGGCACTTGACATGTTATTACTTGACAATTGATATCTGACACCAGCACTGATATATTTACACTTGACACTTGACATCTGACATCGGCACTGATATGTTATACTTGACACCTGATACTTGACACTTAATATCTGACACCGGCACTGACATGTTGTACTTGACACTTTATCTCCGACACTTGATATCTAACACCGGTACTTGATATGTCATACTTGACACCTGATCCTGACACCTGATATATGACACATGCTAACACTCACTTGACACGCTTTCACATGGTACAAGCACATTGACCTGATATTGTGACACCTGACCGGATACTATTACCCCTGATACCTGTATTATATTGCATATTCATGACTATCACTTTTACGGGGTCTTGGCATGATTATTATATTATTACCAGACATTTGGTACTCTTGAACTCATGTGCTCCTGAACTCCTGTATACTTGAACCCCTGAAAAAGGGAGACTCCTGATTCTATACTATTGTTGATCCCCATAATTGGATAACCATAGATATTGGACTTTTGTGAATACCCTGTGGACATTATCACTGGACAATTTATAATAATTAGACAACTTACACCGGGATGGGGAAAACTGATGAGTACCAATATAGTCTCCATATTTATGATGGTCTTATTGTGTCGCGCGGCCATATACTTGGATTCGACCTGGAGGCCACCAGGCATTTCTGTGGGGTGTACTGGCACCCCTACTCCCCTGCCTGCCTACCGGTTGTGCCATAATTCCCTGAGCCTATTCCTGTGGGAGCGGTGACATCCTATTCCTGTTCGGGCGTACAATGAGTCCCAGTACCTAGCGGTACGTTCCGGCTCAGTACCGGATACTCCTTGACTGTTGTCCCGGGCATGTACGGGACCAATTCTAAGTATGATTCGTCTATCTCCATCAGTTTCCAATAACTTACTCTCCAGTCTGTATGTTGAGGTATGTCGAATGGGACACATACCGATGTATACAAATCAGATGAGTCTTAATAACATAATAATAACATGCTCCTGATATCTGACTAGCTATACTCTTGACCTATACTGCTCACCACTTATACCTGTGCTATCTTGTTGGATTACTTGATTGCTTCCATACTGTTTCATTATTATGTTGTTGTGAAGGTAAATTCAAATTATATAAACTCAGATTACAGTGACGTGAGGTGTTGGGTATATATATGAGGGTTTCCTTATTTGGATTATTCCTTCGACGTACTAATCTCACACATTGGTAATGTGGGCTTGTATAACTGATTTTTCTATAGTTACTTAACTTACTATCTCATTTCATGTTCATATGTGCATATATTCACGATACACCTTTCTTGTACATGTATGCCTGATATGCACGCTGATCGGGGTAAAACCGCGCACAAAAAGTGTATGTATTGAAATGAAGATTTAAAGTGTGTGTGCTTTGGCTTCCTCGATACTTCCGTTATAGCATAGAGGCTAAAACGAGTCGAATCCATAAGGACGGGAGGCGATAGAAGCTTTACCGGTTGATTCACGTGTTTGTTAAAAAGTTCTTCAAAGTTTTAAAGAATCAAAAGAAAATAAAAGAAAGAATGAAAATAGAAGTGTACAAACGTGAGTTTCATTTGAAGTGAAGACGCACCTTCCAGTTGATGTAGAAACGCGATTTTGAGCGTTACAAACGCGAACTTGATTCAAAGTAGAGACGCAGGTCTCGCTTGGAACAGAGACGCAACTCTCAAGCGTTACAAATGTGGCATTCTTCTCAATTGGAGACGCGACTTTTATGGAATGTGAGCCTCGCGTTTAAGTGCGTTGACACGCGTCTGACCTAAATTGGCCTCGAGATACACACCGCGTATCTCGGCCCACGCGTCTTCCTATAAAAGGCACAGAGCATCCTTTCAAGAGTCATCATTTGACTCTTCCTTCTCTTTTAACTCTGCACCTTGAGTTTGAAAGCTTCAAGCTTAGAACCCAAAGCTTCGAGCTTTCATTTTCAATCTTCTTCGAAGATTTCGCCGATGAAATGGATCCAAAACAGAAGCAGATAGCCTCCTCGTTCAGCGCTGCTCCTTTTGCCACTCAAATGGGTGGCACACCTCCGGAAGAAGCCCCCATTTCAGGTAAAAATGGCTTTCGCCATTAATGAACTCGAAGAGTTTTTCAAACTTTTAAACTTCTGTTGAAGTTAAACAGTCAACGTGAGGTTCATGGCCCGCGTTTGAATCGTGGATGCGGCTTTCATGTTGGTGAGCAAGACGCAGGTTGGAGGATCTTTGCATCTTTGTTTTATCAACTTGACTCTCACGTCTGTCTATTAAACGCAGTGCTATGAACTTCGCGTTAGAGACTCCTGATCGTGGGTCTCGCGTGGCTGGGTCCCGCGTGGCAGAGTCCCGCGTTTGAAGTCCAACACATAGAAAAGTTTTCAAGTCTTGGAGTTCAAATGCAGACTTCATGTGGTCATTGCATTTTTGAGTCTCTCTCTTCTTCTTTTTGAACGCGGGTCTCAACTGAGCCTCGCGTTTCAGTCATTGAACACGGATTTCATATGAGCCTCGCGTTTGGGCTTCAACACTTATTTGTTTCAAGTCTTTTTCTTTTTTGTACACTAATTGTTGTGTTTTTCCTTTTGCAGTATGATATTCCTCTAATTCTTTGTCCAAGAAGTGTCATTTTGGACATATTGGTGGTGCTGACCCGAATATGATTTTCGTTCTTCAGAAGACTGCTATAGTGATTGTTGATAAATCAAGGGAGCGACGGAGCCGGGTCAGCAGTGCCATTATGCTTACTCTCCGGGAAATCATTTGAGATGGTCGGCTCGAATCAGATTCCCGTGCACCACTAAGGAAGCCCGACTTCTTCTTTGGTGATTCGATCGAGGAGGATGAAGTTGTTCTTTATGATGGAGATTACAAGTGGCTCCGTAACAGGAGATTCTTCCTCCCGAACATGGAGCGGATGTATCCCTTAGCATACCTGCAGCATATGTCCGTACGTCGGACAATGGACTGGGAGTTGGTTAAGCCAATCTCTGGAGGTTACTTTAAGCTTAGCGTATATGCGTGGGTATTTTCTTCTCATATATACGTTGCTGATTCTCGTCGCGACTCTATTTTCACGTATTATGAGAAGCGGGGCGTGACAGGGCCCATTCAGTTTTCCATGAAGGAAAGCACCCCACTGACCGTTTACAATAACTTGGGGTACAAACTTTTCCAAAGGTAGTCGTGCCAACTGTGACTGTCGACAGGGAAGAGAGCGTCCCCGGTCGCATTGTAGAACAAGCAAAGTGTGGAGACTCTGTCACCGTACTCGTCCTTCAACCCTTGAAGAACGTAGTGGAGCCTTCAGGTGTCCAACACATGTCATGAACTTTACGATGGCCAAAATCTCACCACTACAAAACTGCATTTTGAAATTTGAAAGTATTTTAGCTTTTGTGTCGATGTTGGTTTGTAACATAAGATATTAACATTGTAGTGTTTAGAAAGTTTTGGATATTAATTAAATTGAAAGAGAGAGTTGTACATAGTTTACTCTTCTTTAATTTGATTTTGCTTAATTTCACGAAACGACCACCCAATTTGAATAAACTATCAAAAAAAATTTCAAAAATACAAGACACTGCCATGAACTTTCAAAATTTTACTTTTCAAAATTTTCAAAAAACTACCTTGAAATGATATAGTTTATTGTAATTTTCTAAATTTATATTGATTTTATGAAATCGGAAAAAGATTCATGGTAGTTTATGAAATTAAGCCTTTACTTTTATAATTACCCCCTTAAATTTGAAAGAATTTTAGCTTCTCTTATTATTCAATAGTGCATGTCAACACTTAGAGATCAATGAATAAAAACTACTTGATTGCCACAAAATAAAAACGAGAAACATATCATTGGACATTACTATTGAAATTTTTAAGCACTTTAACACAAAGAGAAACAGTACATAACCACACGAACAACATGAAAGAAAGACAACATGACATCATTAATTCAAGCACGTCTGCACGCAAGACAGCTAGCGTACAGCTCTTTTCTTTTATTATCGTTCATATATAGTTTGCTTGCTTGGGACCAAATCCATGGAGTCGGCCACTGATCAAGCACCTTGCAGGGTGAGGATGGCCTCAAAATCAGAGGTGGTGTTGTCTCCAATTGTCACCTTTGACGCGCACTTGTATTGTTCAGTATTCCAGTTGAGACCAGCACCCTGGGTTTGGCCTTGGATTTGACCCCAGTTGAGAGAGTCCACCTCAAGGATCTGAGTATAGGCCTACAGTAATAAAGTGTTTACTGTTATTTAACTATTTTACAAGTAGCTGGACTCAAAAGAATAATATGCTTATATATGTAGTGGTTCGATGAATGGATAATAATTAAGCAGTAGAAACTGTGTACCTTATTGTAAGTGGAATCTGGGGAGTTAGATGCCCTCCATGGATTGTACCAGGAGAAGAGAAAATTATAGTCGGATCCATCATCGTTCTTGCCTTTGTACACAACACCAGCAGATGATCCTTCACAGTGGATATTGGGCCAATCAGGTTTGACGTGGAGAAAAGCACCCCACTGACCGTTTGCAATCACTTGCGGGTACGTGCCTTTCCAAAGGTAGCCGTGCCAAGAATGGGTATCAACAAGGGTGAGGGGGTCCCCTGTCGCGTTGTAGAACAAGCAAAGTGTGGAGACTCCGTCACCGTACTCGGCCTTCAACCCTTGAACGTAGTCGCTCGCTACTTTGAGCTTGGTGCCGTCCGTCTTCATGTTGAGAGCCTCGTGCGCCCTGTCGAAGCGTGTTATTGGATCCTTGTCCTTATACTTCTCCATTTCTTTCAATGTCTCGTCGGTAATGGGGGCGCCAAACACGTTGTATGCCATGTCTCGCCGGCTGGATGGTGATGGAATTCAAATGAGACGGGATGAGATGAGATGAGAAGAGATGATGAGGTGTATATATATATATATATACACACACACTAGTTTCTTTGCATGGGTCTTATAAACTATGAAAATTGCATCAGTCATTAATTTGATATTGTCTTGCACGTCGCTGGCACCAATTAAAAATGACTAACAAGTGAGTTTGTTCCCCTAAGGTGTTGCATTGTTGATGACTATAAGGAGTTGACGCAGCTTGTCTTTTTATGAAAACCAATCTTGAAATCTAGATCCAAATTTCTAGGCCAACTATATCCTAAAAACTAATGCTAAGTTAAACAAGATGCAAAGAATACAAAACCTTATCATTATTTGCCCATGCCTACATGATAGTATTATATTGATTAAGCAATTGACTCGGCTAGTCTTTTTCTAGGACTGACTATTAATATTGGGCCAACTAGCATTGGCTCATATGCCTCCACGATATTGTATTGTTTAAGTGGTTGACTTGACTTTTGAGTTTATAATGACTGCAATTTTAAATATAAAGATATTTACAATATTCACAATTAGGCACAATAAAGAATGCAATCACTCTTCATCACCACCTCATGTTAATATGGCATTGTTCATATTACTAGTAACCGAATTAATTAGTCTTTTTATCAGAGATCTTAGACAAACAACTGATCTCCAAGTTTTTTTTGTCTTTTCGTTCACGCTGCCATTTTGTTACTTCACTATTGATACTATTATTATCATGATAATAAAACTGATGTTTTTGAAAGTAAAAGGTGAGGCCCTATAAGATGAGATGATCAGATGAGTTGAAAAGCATACACCTATATCTATATGAGGTAGACTTGTGTCGTTCCAAAAGGATTCGAGGTTTAATCTTTCTCACGCAAATACAACTTTACGATATCTGAATGTAAGATCCACTCCACTAAAATTGATCTACATTATTTCAAGTAACTAAAAATAAAAAATTATGTATTTCAAATACTTTTTGCCCATCCATCATGTAAGTGCAAAATGGATGACAGAAATACCGAGTTGGTTAGCTTAACGGTGTAGAATATTAGAAATCTAACAAAAAATAGTTTGTAAGGGTTTTTAAGTGTTTAGATCATGATGAAATGATCAGATTGAGAATTTGAATGTCTAAAGACATAAATCTAAGTAATATGCTTTTTCAGCCGTACATTTTGCGCCTACTTAACTGTGTGGAATACATGTTTTTAGTTATTTAAAATAATATAGATCAACTTTAACAAAATGAATCTTGCATTCGGATGTCATATGGTCGTATTTGAGTGGGAAGGATTCGTCCTCGAAGCCTTCCAGATACAAGTCTCTCTCTTTCAGAGAGAGAGAGAGACTTGTGTCCTTCCAAAAGGATTTAAGTATCTAGAAATAAAAAATCAAGTATTTCGAATATTTTAATATTTTTTGCCCATGCATCAAATAGGAGAAAAATGAACGGCCTAAATAGTAAGTTGGTTTTGCGATGTAGAACATTTAAAACCTAACAAAAAATGGTTAGTAGGGGTTTTTAAATGTTTAGATCATGATTAAATGGACGGATCGAGAATTTGTATGTCTAAAGATATAAATCTAATCAACTCACTATTTTAGGCCGTTCATTTTGCGCCGCCTGATGGATGGGCATAAAGTATTCAAAATACTTGAATTTTTTTTATAAATACTTAAAATAGTACAGATTAACTTCAACGGAGTGGATCTTATATTCGAATGTCGGATATTGGTATTTGAGTGAGAAGGATTCGGGCTCGAATCCTTCCGGAATGACACAAGTCTATCGCATATATATATATATATATATATATATATATATATATATATATATATATATATATATATATATATATATATATATATATGTATGTATGTATGTATGTATGTATGTATGTATGTATGTATGTATGTATGTATGTATGTATGTATATCAGCCGACAGCTGAGAGTCCCTCTCAGCCTGCGGTGACGTGGCACATTATTAGCCACACTAGAAAGGAGGACCCGCCTATTGAAACAGTTGAAATTACTAAATGCCTATGCGGTAAAAGATAGTGGATCTGTATAGTTTATTATTTTTTTATATTTCTGACGTTAGTCAATATTGTCACCATTATCTTTTACAATTGCGACCAAACTGTGACCAACTGAATATGAATCATGTCTCTTCAAGTGCAACTTCATCAAATCTCGAAACAAATTTGAATTCTTTTTATTAAATTTATTTTACACAGATATTATATATTTTAGGAATGCGCCTAAGCTCTAGTGGTTAATAAAATAATTTTTCAATAGTTTTAAAAGCGTCATTTATCACAATCTACAATTATTTAATTTGTAGATTTTTATGATATGATCTGTAAGAATTTTACTGATTACGAATATAGTCGCAGTTTACTTGTTCGCATGTAACATATAAATTTTTTTTTTTTTTTTACATATTCCATGCGAATAAGGATTGCGACAATGGTCGCAGTGCTTAACGATAGCATGTCGTGGATTATTTTTTTTCTAGGTTAAATCTAATAAGGGTGACTGAGGACTGCGAATATAGTCGCAGTTTACGTATGATTTATATATTTGTTCTTCATTGTGACTGTTGTCTCAGCCGCCTATAAGGTATGAATTTTTTTTTTACATGTTACATGCGAACAGGGACTGCGATTATGATCGCAGTGCTTAACGACAGCATGTTGTGGATAATTTTTTTTACGTTAAATGTAATAACGGTGACTAAGGACTTATACTATAGTCGCAGTTTACGTATTATTTTATATTTTTGTTCTTTACTGTGACTATTGTCTTAGACGCCTATAAACTATGAAATTTTTTATATATATTGCATGCGATTAAGGACTGCGACTGTTGGTCGCAATGCTAAACGACAGCAGTCACAGTTTCTAATTTGTGATATATAGTGAAATATACTGATTTGAGAGGATTGCAATCATGTTCTCAGTATCATCTGTTTATATAGTTTAATTTTGGACTGCGACCATGGTCGCTATTTTTAACTTTATTGAATGCAAAACGATCAAACTATTTATGACAGGATAGTGATCGTGGTTGCAGTTTCATATATAAATATAATTAATCATGGACTTCGACCATAATAGTAGTTCTATTAGTTCAGAGTAATTATTATCTGAGTACTGCGACCATTATCGCAGATAAGATGCAGAAATAATAACTATACAACATACTTTATATGTATTTTAAAAATATAAAAGATTATTTTAGAGATAGAAGTAAATTTTATTTATAATATAATATGGTCAGAAAGAGACCTTACTAAAAAGAGCATTAAAAGATCTTAAAACAAAACAAAATAACGGTGAATATAAGAAGATCAGGAAATCCTAATCCTCGTGGTCATCGCCATCATAAGCAGATTCGTCGTTTTCATTCTCCTCGTCTTCATGTTCATCACTTATTTCCTCATCTTCTCCCTCGTCGTCCGGCTCGCTGTCCTCTTCCGTTTCTTCCTCTTTTTGAGGGTGTTTTGGTTCATCGATAGACTCCCATAATGGATCGTCTGTATCAAGCTCTTCTTCCGGTTCGTGTCGAGAAGAACCTGTAAAAGATATGCTCAAAGAAAAAGAGCTCCCAGCATCAGAGGACATGCTTTCATCAAGCATGTCTCTATAAAGTGGTAGAGGAATAAGTTCCTCCTCACTAAGCCCCTTGAAAACTTCATCATCCGCATGAAGAGGAGGATCAGATAAAATATTATTTAATGTATTAAGATAGTCAAAAGCAGTGAAGTCCAGACTGCTATCAGATTCACTAGAATACCCTAAAGAAAGAGGACCGGTGGGAGAATGATTAAAGTTGAAATCTGAGTGTTCAGAGGAAGAAGATGGGGAAGACATGATTCAAGAATGAATTATTTCTGAAAATTTTGAAATCAAATTGAAAATGAAGAGCACAAATATCTTTTTTAGATATAAGATAATATATTAGTTTCAAACACTATAAAAAGGTCAATAATGTGAAACACCATGAATAATAATAATAATTGTTATAGGTGACGGTTGAGTATTCGAAGAAGTGGTAAAAAGAAATTAAATATTTAATTGAAGCAATTATGGCGGGAGATCCAAAGAGTTCCTTTTTTTAGAGTTTTATTATGTGAACTACAAATTAACTTTTTATATAATGTTTTTTCTATATATTTAGATTATGTATGGTGCACATTTTTCCTTTATCGAGATTAATATTATTGCATCTTTTTTTCGAGACTGTTGTTGTATCACGGTAGATAGAATATTAATTACTTCAATTAGTTCAGAATAATTAATATAGTATTTTAGAAGATGTGATATACGCGGACTAATATGACGGTCGCAGGGCTAATCTACTTTGTAAAACGATCAAAATTCTGTTACATAAGGCATGCGAATAAGGACAGCGACTGTGGTCGCAGTGCTGAGCGATAGCATGTTTCGCCTGTAATTTCTATGCGAATGAGGAATGCGACTAGGGTCGCAGTCATGATATAAAATTGAAAGTTATATTATATTAAGTCTGCGATTATGGTCGCAGTGATCAAAAGTTTTGTTATACTATGACTGCGACTATGATCGCAGACTTTGTAAAACGAAAATTCTTTTACATAAAGCATGCAAAAAAGACAGCGATTATGATCGCAGTGTAGAATGATAGCATGTTTAGTCTGTTATTTCTATGCGAATAAGGGATGCGACCAGGGTTGCAGTCGTGATATAAAATTGAAAGTTATATATATTATTTATTATAGTTTTGAATGTATGTGTACTGCGACCTGGATCCAATTTATAATATACATTGAGAATAAAGCAATTTTTTAGTATCAAGACCGACCATTGTCGCAGTTCATTAAAAATTGCATGAAATATTATCCAACCAATCTGCAAATATTGTGACAGTTACGAGAATATCTGATTTATAAAATATCTGCAAAATTTTTAACTATTGTATTTCATTTTTTTTTACATTGTACATTTGTAATACAAAAAACAATATACGGTTGCCCCATATTAAATTTCATTTTTCTATTTATTTCAGTTTCTTTTATTAAATGTATATGAATTGAAAATAACACGAATTTTAATATTAAAAAATTATATAAGTTTCACGCATGTTTTTTACTTTTTACTACTGCTGTTTTTTTCTCATTATCTTGATCCAATTTTTTTCCCTTTATCTTTTCGATATAGTAGAATTAGGAATTTTATAACTGTAGATATATTCAACAGAAAATTCTTTGTAAATTAAAAATATTTTAGTTAAAATTTTGTTGTGGATGAGTTTTTGCTAGTTTAGAAGTAAAAAGGGGTATTTTGGTCAATTTGATTGACGATTCTTTAGGCGGGATGTTTTTGATTTTTTTTTTGCGCCCACACTCTGCCACCGATATGTGGCTTATATTCGGCTACGTCACCGTCGGCTGAGAAACTCTCTCAGCTGTCGGCTAAGATACAGTAACCCCATATATACATATACACACACATATATAAAATACTAGTTTTTGTAAATAATTCTTATCAAAAAAAATTGCATTATTATTTGATATTCCTACCCATTAATTTGATTTTGTCTAAACAAGTCATTGGCACCAAATTAGAAATGACTAACAAGTGAGTCAGTCCATTTCCAATGAATATTCAAAATATTTAACTACAAATAGGCATTAATCATACATTTTCTACCTGAAGAAACAACACATCAAGAGAAGTTGGAAGGGTAGCTAGGGGACTCACGATTAGCGTAGAGTTCCCCTAGTTACTATTAGTGTAGCCATTTAATTAGTTATTTCTTCACACATGCACATGTCTGAGGACTAATAATTCGAGATAAGGATCGAGAGAGAGAGAGAGAGGAAAAAAAACAGAAAAAAATAAACCCCACCTCTCCATCTCGTATGCTAATGTGACACTGATTTTTTCTAATTTATAAGCAATTGACTCAACCGGTCATTTTGTAAACATAGCAGCGGCGAGCTTAAAACTCGTCATAAAAACATCTTCGATTGTTACTAATATTTTTCTTTTTTTTCTTTCCAAGCAAAAACGATGAACTAAGAGTCCCCCGTTTCAATTAATAAGCATTTAATGAAACAAAATACAATCATGCTCAAAAAGGTTTGAAATCTGGATCTAGATTTATAGGCCTATTCCAAAAATGGTTGCACAATTAACAATGATAAAAGAGTGACCTCATTATCATCAGCTCATGCCTACACGATATTGTATCCTCTGAGAAGTTGACTTGATTGTTAATTTTATAGCTGAAGGTCATTTTTTGCATGAAATAAAAAGCTATAGACAAGAATCACAATAGATACATTAAAACAATGCAATCACCAGCTCATGTTAACGTGACATTATGCCTTTGATAAGCAACTGACTCAACTGGTCCTTACATAAAATCAGTCTCTGAGATCAATCTGCTAGTTTGCTAATTAACTGATTGGTTTGCCAATTAAAGGATAATAACAATGTAGCCTTCATCATTTCTGAATTCAAATATTGTTAATGATTAAGGAGTTGACGCAGCTTGTTTGTTTATGAAAACCATATTAGACATATTATGTTTTAAAGTCTAATTTAATTTGAGCATAATCAAATCAATTAAATATTTGCACCCGCCCACTTTAACTTGTGTCATTTGATCTAAGAATTGATCAAGTCTAAATGGTTTGGGTCTAGATACGTTTTCAATTACACTTAGCCATGAGTATATTTAAATTAAGATATTTGACTCATCTACACGTGTGAATCTCTTGTTATTAATCAAAAGTCGAGATCTATGATGAGTTGAATTATAATTCCTTGATGCTATATATATCATGGGTAGGATTCCCTCTCCACTACAATGACCTAATCTCTCTTGAAGGCCTCTCATCTCCTCTAAGAATCAAGAAGAGAACTTGGTGGTTGAAGAGCAGAATCCTCTCCCTCTACTCCGGCGTCCTCGAGATCGTGCAATCTTCGGCATTCCTTTCGTGATGGAATCAGATATGCCTAAATCCTTCTTCCTTTTGATCATGATAAAGAGGCTATGCATATATGAGATCTTATTTGGAATAATTATTAGATCTAACAATTTGTATCAGAGCCACCTCTTTATCACATCATCGGGATATAAAGTAAAATTTTTGATCTTGATCTATTAAAATTATTGATCTCTCTATTTAATTCAATAAAGCATTATCTCAAATAATTGAATTAAATTGAGATGATTAAATTGAATTATGTATATGTATACTTTGAAATTTTTTTGTGTTTTATTATTTTTACTTCTATTTTTTAAACTAAAACAGAAATTAAAAAAAAACATTATATACATGGAGGCTGCATGCTTACATGCATGCAGCATTGGATGCGCAGCCTGCATGCAAGCCCATGCATGCAGGTTGCCACGCACCAGTGTGTGGGCAGCGAGTATCCCAGCTGCCCACACAATGTAGCATTTGTTGTAAAATGATATACGAAATACTGCTAAGCTATTTAAATTAAACTTTCAAGAAGGAAGGAACTTCTCTATTTTGATCGAGGCGTGCGGAGCACTGTCCTTAAGAGTAGATCGTGCCCCTCTGAGAGAGTATCTCGGTGCAGCAGCTTGATGGCGGCCTACCCTCCAGGATTCAACGATCGCTGGCCCTGCAAACGTGCACTCGCAATGCACAGGCCCTCGAACAACTCGATTTTGTTTCCTCGAGAGATGTAGGGAAGAACTGAAGAGTCTAAGGAAATTTCAGAAGAAGAGAAAGATGGTTGAGTTCAGTTTTTGAGAGCAGGGAATAGATCCTTTATAAAGAGAGTTTATCATCATTAGAAAATCTTTGGGAAGAGAAAATAATCCTTGGATAGAGAACCAATCTTTCCTTGTGCAGAGAAAGCCTTGAAAAGTGTCACTGCAATGACAGGACAGGACATGGAAAGATGCGAATCTCAACAGCTATTTCTGACCCAAATATTATGACAGGATTTGAAAAGATTTATTTTAATTTTAAATCCAAAAATAAAATTGGCAAAACTTAGCCTATTCGGGCACACCCGCGAGAGTCTGAAACCCGGATTTGCACCCCCTGCGCGTGCGATGCGAGCGCACATGCGCATTAAGGTTTTCTGGATCCGCTAACCCAATTCCCTTCACTGGGCCTCAATGGGCTTATGTGCGCGCGAGCACCCCCTGGTTACTAGCCCACACAACCCATCATGAAAGGGACTCCATATATAAACACTAAAGAGTTCTTTTCCTATCCAATGTGGGACTAAAAGAACTTGGCTTAATTTTGAAATACTCTCAAAATACTAACAATCTCCCACTATTTCAAAATTAAAAGGAAGGATAATAGGAACGAGAGAGAAGAGGAAGAAACATAAGAACTCAATGCATCAATAATGGTGACTTTTGGTTTATGAATCACTACCTAGGATATATAGGTGTGTCCCCTAGGAAGTTGGTGAAATATAAAGTTTCTATGAACCAATCTTCCTAATTATGGATCATTGACCTACAACCCACATATCATTCATAGAACCGAACTGTTCAAAACGGGTTGGCGCGAATCGGCCATGCGCCCTACCTGGATATTCATGAGCGCTCTAGAGAATATGTCTACATTCTCATAGGATGTAATACCCCGTTTCCAGAATACGTACCTTGTTGCGTATTCAGCTTTTCAGTCGTATTCTTCGTTTTACTTCCCGTATTTAATCAATTTTAATTTCAAATATCATTTCCTAATATATTAGATTTTATGTGATTTTCTGGAATTTTCTGGAATTAAAATGAATTTCTTCAAAACCGGTGTCGACCAACGCCGCTGATCAATTTTCTGATTTTTATTTTCCAAACTGTTAGGAATTTCCAGAAAGTCCTTTAGACTTTATGAATGAGGATCATCTTTCTTAACTAAAGCCTTTTTCTGAGAATTTTACGATTTTACGAAAATTCTTACGGAGTCGGTAAATTACTGGTTCCGGGATTTTTATAATTAAAATTATAAGGTATTTCTCAAAAAGGATTTCATTTTAAGTCTTCTTATATTATGATAGATTTTTGGTGAAAATTAGGAGTCGTTCCGAGATACTTGAAATTCGGACAATTTCGGTATTTTCCGAAATGTTTTCCGTGTACGTGACTTTAACCCGGGAACCCGTGTTTTCAATATTTTAATCTTTCGAGTTAGAGAAAATATCTTCTCTTTTTATAATTTCTTCTCCTTTTTCCTTTTTCTTTTTCCTTTCTTCTTTTCTTTCCAACAAAATTCTCAAAATATCTCTTCCAAAATATCTAAAATCCCACCCACTTCCTCATAATACCCTCATTAACTCTTCATCTCCATGGCCGGCCACCATTGGCCAAGGGAAACACCTCATCCCCACTCTTTTGCAAATAAACCCCTCTCTTTTATTTATTTACACTTCCTTTACAAAATCCAAACCCTATTTAAACAAAATCCTTTACATTTTTATTCTTCTTCTTCACTTCACCAAGAAACCAACCTTCACACAATCTCTCTCCTTCTCCAAAGCAAACCCTAGGTGTTCTCTTCCATCTCAAGCAACTACCACTTCGTTGATTTGGGATCGTCCAGGTTATCGCCGAGAATCAAGTTGGTGATTCGGCTCTTTCGGAACGCGTAGAAATTCCAATCGACCGTTCGAGGTGAGTATATTTACTCACCAAGACTAGTAATATTCCTAGTATATTTGTGTTGATAGATCATGTCATTTTATGTTATAAAAATCATATTTTTATCCATCCAAAACACCCACTATAAAAATCTGATTTTTCAGAACAGACCATAGTTATTCCAGAACTCCGGTCGACCGGCCCCATGGGAGCAGTCGACCGATGTGCACAAACGTGCACAGATTTGGGCTAGCGATCGACCGGTTAACCAACCAGTCGACCGGCTTAGGAGACCTGGAGCTCACCTGGAGCTCACATTCGGTACGGTCGACCGGCAGTCGACCGGTACTCGACCGCCAGTGCAAAGCCCAGTCGACCGGCTGTCGACCGGTCAATTCTGGAGCTCACGCACTTTGACCAGTCGACCGGCAGTCGACCGGCACCCTACCGCCTTCACAATTCCCGGTCGACCGGCAGTCGACCGGAGGTCGACCGATAGGCTAAACCTGGGCCAGAATTCTGTTTCCTTTTCTGTTTTAAATTTTGATCTTACATTGATACATATGTGATATGTTAATCTTGTTTATGCTTCATAATTGCTACCACATGACATGTTACTTGGTGAACATCACCACTTATACTTCATGACTTGATATCATATATTTTCATGTTAGAACTTGTTAATTGATACGTATCTCCCCACTTTATCATGCCATCACTTATACCAAGCATGATACACTCGACTTTTTGCATAAAATGGACCAACTTATACATGGGTCGGGGGGAAACATGCGGATATCGATATGTGTTCGTGTTTACAGTGGCTTTAGGTATATTGTACAATCATGTTTCCGGTCTGACCTGAGGGCCTCCAGGGGACCGAGGGGAGAGCTGGCTCCCTTATTCCTTACTTCATTATTATAAAGGGCATTCATAAGTCCCTCCTGGATAGGCCTCGCGGCTGTTTCCGTCTCCATGCAGCGGAATACCCTTGACCGTGGTCCCGGGCAAGCACGGGACCCACTGTAAACATAGTTCGTCGATACAACCGCTATTTCCAATAACAACCTTGTATTACTAGGATATGGATGTATGTGTGTGGGATGTACACTCAAACACATACCTAGATATCACAGTAAGACAAGTAATAATAATAAGGTATTACTTGTAGATCTCTTGCATTAGGACTTGTCTTTTATGCTTTATATCTATTATTGTTCTATCTTACTTACATGTCCTTTAGCCACTTGGCCACAGCTTGTTATTATTATATGTCTTGATTCCTTGGATTTGCATATTCAGATTCTGAGACCTGGAACGAAGTGGATTCTTCCACGGAAGATCAGGCATACTTCAGTGAGCAGGCTGACCAGCTCTTCTAGTTCCCTCGTGCCGTACTCTTCATTTTGGCTCACGCATCTCCATTTCTTACGTGAGCACCTTGTGTAAAGCTTTGTATATATTCTTTTGGACTTGGTTGTGAAAACAAAACACTTGTAAAGTGTAACAGTTATCATAACTTGTATAACTTTGTATTTGTACTTTCTAGTTGGCATATGAATATACCACGCTTTGTGTTATACTCTGTTTCTGTATTGTACTTTTATGCTTAGCGTATATCCGTGGGGGCAGTTCTGACCTACGTATATACGTCGCAGTGACGTGTCCGTATCCGCCAGGATCGGGGCGTTACAGGTTGGTATCAGAGCCTAGGCTCTCAAACCTAAAGTACAATAAGTGGCAAATTCTAGTAATTTGCTTATGCCAATTACAATGTACAAAGTTATAGAGTCCTTCCTGATTCCTTCATTAATCAATTCCTTCGTATCCTAAACTCCTTTCAATTGTTTCCAATTCCAGTTAGCATTCGATATGGAGAGGCGATCGGGTCGTAACAACGTCGGGCAGGTCCCGAATGGACCCGTAGGCGGAGAGAATGCTGAGGTCCTGCAGATCATTCAGACTATGCTGGGGAACCAGAAACAGCAGATGGACAATCAGCAGCAGCAGACCGAACTCCTTAGGCAAGAGCTAGCAGCCCCGAAGGAGCAGAAGCCGGGAAATGTCTCGGATTTCAGGAGATTGCAGCCTGCGATATTCACGGGGAGTGAGAAGCCATTGGAGGCGGAACAATGGTTGACGGACACGACTGACCTGCTGAACGCAGCCCGTGTCCCGCAGGAGAGCCAAGTTGAAGTCGCTAAGATCCAGCTGAAAGACATAGCGCGGACTTGGTGGCTTGCAGAAGAGGCCCGCTTGGAGAAGCCCGTTACTTGGGACGCCTTCTCCAAGAGTTTCTACCGCCGTTTCTTCCCTGCGACGGCGCAGAAAGAGATGGAGGAGCAATTCATCAGGCTCCAGCAGGGGATCAAGTCTGTGGACGAGTATGCCGCAGACTTCCTTAGACTCAGCCGTTTCGCTCCTTATATGGTGACAGATGAAGAGAAGCGAGCGAGCAGGTTTCAGCAGGGTCTTCAGATGAGGATTCAGATGTACCTGATGCCCCAGCAGCTGAAGACCTATGCAGATGTTCTCTCTATCGCTCGGGAAGTCGAGCGTGGGTTTGAGAAGACGCAGGGGGATCAGATGAGACAGCAGGCTATGAAGAGGCCCTTTGTGCCAATGGGAAGAGGAGGCCCGTTCAGAGCAGCCAAGGTACAGATGAGGCAACCCTTTAGGCCAGCTCCTTACCAGCCAGGGCCTATCTGCAACTTCTGTCTGAAACCTGGACACACTCGAGCAAATTGCCGTAGGGCGAATGGGTGGTGCCTGATATGTGGTTCAAGAGATCATCCGATGGAGGCTTGTCCCCATAGGAGAACGGGGATGGTTGGTCAAGCTATGCCGGCACTACCAGGACCGAGTGGACAGCGGGCAGTACCAGGACCACTTGAGCAGAGAAGCCAGGGACCGGTGATGAGGAGAGCACCCCTTCCTCCACAGCATATGATTCGCCCAGTGCAGAGAGGAGGTAGGACAACAGCCGGGCGTGGCAGAGGTCAGGCTTACAACCTGACAGAGGCAGAGGCTGAGGCTTCAGAGGAAGTGATTACAGGTAACATCAGAGTACACTCAAAGCCTGTTCTCGCTTTATTCGACTCTGGTGCATCCCATTGTTACATCTCCGATAAATTTGTGGCTATACATTCTATTCCTGTTAGATTATTAGACCACAAATGGGAGATAAGTACAGGGAATGGGGTAGTCTTATCATCTAGAGTGTGTACTGATTGTCCAGTGGAACTATGTGACAAGGTCTTAGCCATAGATATGCTCGTGCTCGACACTAAAGGGTACGACGTGATCTTAGGCATGACTTGGCTTAGTCAGTACTACGCTGTGATTGATTGTAGGGAGAAGAAGATCAAGTTTAGAATTCCCCTTCAGCCTGAGTTTCAGTTTAGTGGAGAAGTGAAGTCCACTAAGGAAAGCAGATCATTTCTTCGGAGGTTCAGAAGCAGAAGGTGCCAGTGTGGGATGAATTCCCGGAGGTGTTTGCTGAGATCACAGGACTGCCACCTGTCAGGATGATTGAGTTCTCCATCGAGACTATTCCAGGAGCAGCACCTATATCTAAAGCTCCGTACAGGATGGCACCGACGGAGTTAGAAATCCTGAAGAAGCAGCTACAGGAGTATTCAGATAAAGGACTGATCAGGCCAAGTGCTTCACCGTGGGGAGCTCCAGTACTATTGGCCAATAAGAAGGATGGTAGCAAGAGACTTTGTATCGATTATAGAGAATTGAACAAAGTCACCATCAAGAACAGGTATCCCCTTCCCAGGATTGATGATTTATTTGATCAGCTTCATGGAGCCCGTGTATTCTCCAAGTTGGACTTACAGTCGGGTTACCATCAGCTGGGGGTAAAGAAGGAGGATATACCGAAGACGGCATTTAGGACCCGATACGGCCACTATGAGTTTCTAGTAATGCCTTTCGGAGTCACTAATGCCCCTGCAGTGTTTATGGACTTGATGAACCGAGTGTTCTCGCCCTTCTTGGATCAGTTTGTTGTTGTTTTCATCGACGACATCTTGATCTATTCAAAGAACAACCGGGAGCATGAAGAACACTTAAGAATTGTGTTGCGGACACTTCAGCAGGAACAGCTTCATGCCAAGAGGAGTAAGTGTGAATTCTGGCTGGACAGTATAGCATTCCTCGGACATGTGGTGTCAGCAGAAGGTATCTCAGTTGATCCGAGTAAGGTCCAGGCAGTAAGGGATTGGCCAGTTCCGAGGACGGTGACGGAGATAAAGAGTTTTCTTGGACTAGCTGGCTATTACAGACGCTTCGTCCAGGATTTCTCTCGGATTGCAGCTCCGTTAACCCAGCTTACCCGGAAAGGAGTAAAGTACATTTGGACAGAGGAGTGTGATGCAGCCTTCGAGCAGTTGAAACAGAAGCTCATTTCGGCTCCCATCTTGAGAACTCCCTCAGGGGGAGGAGGAATGGTCATCTTTAGTGATGCTTCAGGTAAAGGCCTGGGATGTGTGCTTATGCAACATGATCATGTTATAGCATACGCATCCAGGCAGTTGAAACCTCATGAGAGGAATTACCCAACTCATGACTTGGAGTTGGCAGCAGTGATCTTTGCCTTGAAGATTTGGAGGCACTATCTTCTGGGAGATAGAGTGCTGATATATACAGATCACAAGAGCCTCAAGTATATCTTTTCTCAGAAAGAGCTGAACATGAGGCAGAGACGGTGGCTGGAGCTTATGGCTGATTATGACATTGACTTGCAATACCATCCAGGCAAGGTCAATACAGTTCCTGATGCCCTGAGCAGAATGCCAGAGAACAGGGTACTTGTTCAGTTCACTCAGCAAAAGGAGTTGATTCAGGATTTTATCAGATTGGATTTGATGGTAGTTCGAGGAGCTGAGAGGACAGGACAGCTTATGGCCTTACAGATCCAGTCATCTTTGATAGAGGAGATTAAGGAAGCACAGAAGGAGGATCCCAGACTTCAGACATTCAGAGATCAGGTAGAGGCTGGATTGAGGACGGATATCTGTATTCGTCCTGATGATGCCTTATACTTTGGAGATAGACTTTGTGTTCCCCAGGGGGAAGTGAGACAGAAGATTTTGGCTGAAGCCCACAGTTCGGCATATTCTATACATCCTGGGGGAAACAAGATGTACCAGGACCTGAAGAAACACTTTTGGTGGAATGCCATGAAGAGAGAGATAGCTCAGTTTGTGGCTAAGTGCTTGGTGTGCCAGCAGATAAAGATCGAGCATCAGAGATCAGCTGGACTTCTTCAACCTTTGCCAATACCCGAGTGGAAGTGGGAGCATATCACGATGGACTTTGTCACAGCATTACCTCGTAGTCCCAAAGGTAATAATGCTGTGTGGGTCATCATTGATCGCCTCACTAAGTCAGCCCATTTCATTCCATTCCGGGTAGGACAGACAACTGAGGTTTTGGCAGAGAAGTATATGAAGGAAGTAGTTCGTCTGCATGGAGTGCCAGTCAGTATTGTCTCAGACAGAGACACGAGATTTAGATCTCATTTCTGGGAGAGTCTCCAAGAAAGTCTAGGCACTCGTCTGAAGTTCAGTACAGCTTATCATCCTCAGACAGACGGACAATCTGAGAGGACCATTCAGATCCTCGAAGATATGCTTAGAGCCTGCATGATTGAGTTCAGGGGTTCATGGGAAGACCATCTTCACTTGGCCGAGTTTTCTTATAACAACAGCTACCAGGCAAGTATAAAGATGGCACCTTTTGAGGCACTGTATGGGAGGAAGTGCAGGTCACCGATTTGTTGGGATGAAATCGGTGAGAGGAGCCTATTGGGACCAGAGATGCTGATGCAGACTACAGAAAAGGTCAGAGTTATCAGAGAGCAGCTCAGAGTAGGCAGAAGAGTTGGGCAGATTCTCAGAGGAGGCCATTGGAATTCGGAGTTGGAGATCATGTGTTCTTGAAGATTTCACCGACCAAGGGAGTAATCCGGTTCGGCACTCGTGGGAAGCTAAGTCCGAGATATATCGGCCCATTCGAGATATTGGATCGAGTGGGAGATGTGTCTTATCGATTGGCATTGCCGCCATCGTTGGACGGAGTTCATAATGTTTTTCACGTGTCTCAGTTGAGGCGGTATGTGAAGGATGATAGCCATATCTTGGATCATTCCGAACTGGAGTTACAACCGGACTTATCATATCAGGAGCATCCGATGGCCATCTTGGACAGAAGTGTGAAGACACTAAAGAACAAGGCTATACCTTTAGTGTTGGTGTCTTGGAATCGGCATATGCCGGGAGAAGCTACATGGGAACGAGAGGACGTTATCCGAGAGCGATATCCTCAACTCTTCACCACTTGGTAAGATTCTTTCCTTCTATTCTTCGTTATCTTCCGTCATATTCTTATCCATCTGTTTCCTTTCCCTTGTTGCCTTTCACTTTACGAAATTTCGAGGACGAAATTTTTGTAAGGTGGATAGATTGTAATACCCCGTTTCCAGAATACGTACCTTGTTGCGTATTCAGCTTTTCAGTCGTATTCTTCGTTTTACTTCCCGTATTTAATCAATTTTAATTTCAAATATCATTTCCTAATATATTAGATTTTATGTGATTTTCTGGAATTTTCTGGAATTAAAATGAATTTCTTCAAAACCGGTGTCGACCAACGCCGCTGATCAATTTTCTGATTTTATTTTCCAAACTGTTAGGAATTTCCAGAAAGTCCTTTAGACTTTATGAATGAGGATCATCTTTCTTAACTAAAGCCTTTTTCTGAGAATTTTACGATTTTACGAAAATTCTTACGGAGTCGGTAAATTACTGGTTCCGGGATTTTTATAATTAAAATTATAAGGTATTTCTCAAAAAGGATTTCATTTTAAGTCTTCTTATATTATGATAGATTTTTGGTGAAAATTAGGAGTCGTTCCGAGATACTTGAAATTCGGACAATTTCGGTATTTTCCGAAATGTTTTCCGTGTACGTGACTTTAACCCGGGAACCCGTGTTTTCAATATTTTAATCTTTCGAGTTAGAGAAAATATCTTCTCTTTTATAATTTCTTCTCCTTTTTCCTTTTTCTTTTTCCTTTCTTCTTTTCTTTCCAACAAAATTCTCAAAATATCTCTTCCAAAATATCTAAAATCCCACCCACTTCCTCATTAATACCCTCATTAACTCTTCATCTCCATGGCCGGCCACCATTGGCCAAGGGAAACACCTCATCCCCACTCTTTTGCAAATAAACCCCTCTCTTTTATTTATTTACACTTCCTTTACAAAATCCAAACCCTATTTAAACAAAATCCTTTACATTTTTATTCTTCTTCTTCACTTCACCAAGAAACCAACCATCACACAATCTCTCTCCTTCTCCAAAGCAAACCCTAGGTGTTCTCTTCCATCTCAAGCAACTACCACTTCGTTGATTTGGGATCGTCCAGGTTATCGCCGAGAATCAAGTTGGTGATTCGGCTCTTTCGGAACGCGTAGAAATTCCAATCGACCGTTCGAGGTGAGTATATTTACTCACCAAGACTAGTAATATTCCTAGTATATTTGTGTTGATAGATCATGTCATTTTATGTTATAAAAATCATATTTTTATCCATCCAAAACACCCACTACAAAAATCTGATTTTTCAGAACAGACCATAGTTATTCCAGAACTCCGGTCGACCGGCCCCATGGGAGCAGTCGACCGATGTGCACAAACGTGCACAGATTTGGGCTAGCGGTCGACCGGTTAACCAACCAGTCGATCGGCTTAGGAGACCTGGAGCTCACCTGGAGCTCACATTCGGTACGGTCGACCGGCAGTCGACCGGTACTCGACCGCCAGTGCAAAGCCCAGTCGACCGGCTGTCGACCGGTCAATTCTGGAGCTCACGCACTTTGGCCAGTCGACCGGCAGTCGACCGGCACCCTACCGCCTTCACAATTCCCGGTCGACCGGCAGTCGACCGGAGGTCGACCGATAGGCTAAACCTGGGCCAGAATTCTGTTTCCTTTTCTGTTTTAAATTTTGATCTTACATTGATACATATGTGATATGTTAATCTTGTTTATGCTTCATAATTGCTACCACATGACATGTTACTTGGTGAACATCACCACTTATACTTCATGACTTGATATCATATATTTTCATGTTAGAACTTGTTAATTGATACGTATCTCCCCACTTTATCATGCCATCACTTATACCAAGCATGATACACTCGACTTTTTGCATAAAATGGACCAACTTATACATGGGTCGGGGGGAAACATGCGGATATCGATATGTGTTCGTGTTTACAGTGGCTTTAGGTATATTGTACAATCATGTTTCCGGTCTGACCTGAGGGCCTCCAGGGGACCGAGGGGAGAGCTGGCTCCCTTATTCCTTACTTCATTATTATAAAGGGCATTCATAAGTCCCTCCTGGATAGGCCTCGCGGCTGTTTCCGTCTCCATGCAGCGGAATACCCTTGACCGTGGTCCCGGGCAAGCACGGGACCCACTGTAAACATAGTTCGTCGATACAACCGCTATTTCCAATAACAACCTTGTATTACTAGGATATGGATGTATGTGTGTGGGATGTACACTCAAACACATACCTAGATATCACAGTAAGACAAGTAATAATAATAAGGTATTACTTGTAGATCTCTTGCATTAGGACTTGTCTTTTATGCTTTATATCTATTATTGTTCTATCTTACTTACATGTCCTTTAGCCACTTGGCCACAGCTTGTTATTATTATATGTCTTGATTCCTTGGATTTGCATATTCAGATTCTGAGACCTGGAACGAAGTGGATTCTTCCACGGAAGATCAGGCATACTTCAGTGAGCAGGCTGACCAGCTCTTCTAGTTCCCTCGTGTCGTACTCTTCATTTTGGCTCACGCATCTCCATTTCTTACGTGAGCACCTTGTGTAAAGCTTTGTATATATTCTTTTGGACTTGGTTGTGAAAAAAAAAAACACTTGTAAAGTGTAACAGTTATCATAACTTGTATAACTTTGTATTTGTACTTTCTAGTTGGCATATGAATATACCACGCTTTGTGTTATACTCTGTTTCTGTATTGTACTTTTATGCTTAGCGTATATCCGTGGGGGCAGTTCTGACCTACGTATATACGTCGCAGTGACGTGTCCGTATCCGCCAGGATCGGGGCGTTACATAGGAAGCGGCCCCACTTCCACACTCATATAGGTGGATCCATCAAGTGTGCATTGCAATTAAACACACCACCCAATAAGGGCTATGGTAATCCATTAAGAGCTAATGCTCATCCTTTACACATTGCAATTTGCACTATCTACATCATAGGAAGGGACTTCTCAATAATAAAATAATGATAGTGCATCTCCAAGTCAACAAATGATTTGTTATTACCCATATGAACCTACTTCATGAGTTCATCAATCACATAGGTTGGGTTACTATCATTTTGACTCTTTGTTATAGATATGAGTCCCATTCCCTCGATGTATTCTCCACTAGTTTTCTCCCTAGTGGTTTGGTAATGGATCACTTATATTAAGCTCTGACCTCACATAGTCAAGAGATATGATCCCATCATCCAGCAGCTGCTTTACAATTTTATGTCTTAGGCGAATATGCCTACTCTTTCCATTGTATATTTTATTCTTACCTCTAGCAATAGTAGCTTGGTTATCACAATGAATAGACACAGACGGAGCTGGTCTCTTCCAAATTGGTATATCAATCAAAAGATTCCTGAGCCACTCAGCTTCAGTACATGCCTTCTCTAAAGTAACAAACTCAGACTCCATAGTGGAGCGAGCTGTGACGGTTTGCTTGGATGATTTCCAAGACACCGCACCCCCACCAAGTGTGATCACATATCCACTTGTAAACTTTAACTCATCAGAATCAGAGATCCATTAGCATCTGAGTATCCCTCTAAAACAGAAGGAAAGCCACAATATGTCAAACTATAATTAATAGTTCCTTTTAGATATTTTAGCACTCGATATAATGCTATCCAATGGTCCTTATTAGGACAGTGAGTGTAACGACTAAGTCGTCCCACGGCATAAGCAATGTCAGGTCGTGTGTAATTCATCAAGTGCATTAAACTACCAATGATTTGTGCATACTCAGATTGTGACACACTTTGTTCTTTATTCTTTTTTAAATGAATGTTACCATCATAAGGTGTGGAAACAGGAGTGCAGTCAAAATGACCAAATCTCTTCAACATTCTTTCTATATAGTGTCCTTGTGAAAGCATGATATGATCAGAATCTCTAGTTATTTTAATTCCTAGGATCACATCAACTTCACCCATGTCTTTCATATCAAAGTTAGAGGACAAAAATGATTTGGTGTCATTTACGATTTCTAAGTTTGTACCAAATATAAGCATATCATCAACATATAAACATATGATAACACCAACATTATCCTCAAATTTAGTATAGATACATTTATCAGCATCATTAATCTGATAACCTTTGGAAACAAGAACACTATCAAATTTATCATACCATTGTTTGGGTGCTTGTTTTAAACCATATAAAGATTTTACAAGTTTGCAGACTTTATGTTCATTTTCAGTTGTCACACAACCTTCAGGTTGGTCCATATATATTTCTTCTTCCAGTTCTCCATTTAAGAATGCAGTTTTAACATCCATTTGATGTATCACAAGCTTATGAATAGATGCTAGAGCAAACAACACTCTAATAGATGCAATTCTAGTCACAGGAGCAAATGTGTCAAAATAATCAAAGTCTTTCTTTTGAGTGTATCATTTAGCAACCAATCTAGCTTTAAATTATCCAAAGACCCATCAGGTTTCAGTTTTCTTTTAAATATCC
This sequence comes from Agave tequilana, assembly GCA_038442645.1. NCBI lineage: Eukaryota > Viridiplantae > Streptophyta > Magnoliopsida > Asparagales > Asparagaceae > Agave > Agave tequilana. The sequence continues at coordinate 22,248 of JAVJIF010002528.1, read as the reverse complement.
ATTTGCAACCAATTGGTTTTGCACCTGGTGGTAAATCAACGAGTTCCCAAGTGTGATTTGATAATATGAATTCTAATTCATTATTAATCGTCTCTTTCCAGAATGGAGCATCCGGAGAAGAGATAGCCTCTTTATAAGTTAGAGGGTCATCACCAACAAGAAATGTATAGAAATCTTTATCAAAGTCAGTTTCTTTTCTAACTCTTTTACTTCTCCTTAGTTCAATCTGTTCATTGTCATCAGATTCTTGTGTATGACTAGATGATGAAGCATGGAAAGTTTATCAACATGAGTTTTCAATGGAAAAATATGCTCAAAAATTCTGCATTTTTAGTTTCAACAATAGTGTTAATCTTCATAACATTATTATCACTTCTAGTCACAAGAAACCTATATGAAGCACTATGATGGGCATAACCAACAGTCAAAGGTTTTGGGTCCTAATTTCTTTCTTTTGGGTTCAGGTAGAAGAACTTTAGCTAGGCACTCCCACACTTTTAGATAGTTTAAGTTTGGTGCATGTCCTTTCCAGATTTCATATGGAGTTATACTAGTTTTCTTAGGGTATTCTATTTTGAATATGACAAGCAGAGAGTATAGCCTCCCCCACAGATTCAGAGGTGCACCAGAACTTATAAGCATAGCATTCATCATATTTTTGAGTGTTCTATTTTTCTTTTCAGCAATACCATTAGATTCAGGTGAATATGGAGGGGTAGTCTCATGAATTATGCCATGTTGTTCACAAAATTCATTAAATTGTTTAAGTTCATATTCACCACCTCTATCCGATCTCAATCTCTTTATTTCTTATTAAGTTGATTTTCAACTTCTGCTTTATATTTCAGAAACATTTCAAAGGCTTCATCTTTGGATCTTAACAGATAGACTACTGTATATCTAGAACAGTCATCAATGAAGGTGATATAGAATCTTTTATCACCTCTAATTAAGCTATTTTTAAAGTCACCAAGATCACTATGAATAAGCTCAAGCAATTCAGATTCTCTTTGTACACTTTTGCATGATTTCTTAGTGGATTTAGATTCAACACATATTTCACATTTGTCATGATCAGATATAGTTACATTATGCAAGAGACCTATATCTTTCATTTTCTTAATGTAACCAACATGTCCTAACCTACCATGCCAAAGATCACAAGAGTCAATCATGCAAGCAGAAGAAGTAGATGCATTTTCATTCATGATTTCAAGTACATTCAGCATAAATAAACCCTGACTACAGTACCCTTTACCAACAAATTGTCCATTCCTAATCATTATAATTTTATTAGATTCAAAGCAGACCTTAACTCCAGCTTTTCTAAGAAGGGAAACAGAAATGAGGTTCCAACGAATCTCAGGAACATGAAGCACATCTGTAAGAGAAAGGATCTTCCCTGAAGTGAGCTTGAGAAGCACCTTTCCCTTACCCACAACGGGTGAGGGCCTCGAATCGCCCATGAACACTTGTTCACCATCATCAACAGAGGAGTAAGAAGAGAAAGCTCCTCTGTCGGCACATATTGTTGGCCCGAAGGCCCATCACTCTAGTTTTGATGATGATCAACTCGTGTAGTTATAATACTAATGATCTTGTGTTTAATTAGTGACAGATTTATGATCAAGATTTTAGTAGGTGCATAGCTTCAACAAAGGATTTGAAGTCAAGTTTGGAGCTTGCACGGTGTTTGGACCAAGTCAAGAAGGCTTCAAGTGAAGACTTCAAGAAGATGAAGACTTGAGTCTAGGTTTGTTTTTGTAAGATTTTGTTTTAGATAAAATGTAAAGGATAGAGTAGTTGGTGGATTGCTCAAGTACATACACACACACTCTCTTGATAGTTTTGTTTTTACAAAAGATTTTCTATTTTAGAAAATACATGTTTGGATTTTGGTTTTCAAGTTTACATATCTTTTATCCAAAACCATATTTAGAGCTTAATATCAAAAACATAGATATTTCACCATGTTTGTGTAGTGGATCATATCCATACACACTATGCTTTAAAAGTGTTTAGAATATCTTGTTTTTGTATTGGTAAAGTTTTGGAAAAACAAGTTTTAGAAAAATCAAGTTTTGGAAAATACTGTTTTCATTTGAGCCAATATTTCCAACTTACAAAAATAGTCCAAATCATTTATAACATGTCTTGATTTTGTGCAAGCATGTTTGTTTATTAAAGTATATTGGTAAAACTATTTTTGTATATTTTTCAGTATTTTATGGGATTTTTTATGAGCCAAAAAGACCAAGTTTTAAATCCCTAAGTTTTCTGATCTGGCTTCAGCCGGTCGACCGGGCGGTCGACCGACGTGCACAGACGTGCACGCCAGTTCTGACAGGAGGGCCGGCCGACCGACCCGGTCGACCGTCCAGAGAGCTCTGCTCTCTGGAAAGGCCCCGGGCGGCCGGGCGGCCGACCGGACAGAGACTTGCTCTCTGTATCCTGGCCTCGGTCGGCCGGCCGGTCGACCGATGGCTCAACGGTCTGAAATATGACCGTTGGCTGGTCGACCGGGCGGTCGACCGACAGGCCTGACAGACCCCGACGGCTAGTTTTCCAGACTCTATAAAATGGGGCATTTGGGGGCTGTTTTGATCAAGATTTGAGGAGAGCTTTGGGCCAGTTTTTCTTATCCTTTTAAAAGAGTTCTCTCCACATATTTGAGAGCAAATACTTTCAATCTAAAGGGAAGATATTATCAAGAGTGTTAAAGTGAATTTCTTGAGTTTTCCTCCACCACTCTCATCCTTGTTTTTCTCACACCACACTTGAGCTATCCATTGATTATTCATCCTATGGGAGTGTTGTAGTGAGAGCTTTTATTGGTGATTAATGTGTTTAGATCACCAAGAGATTTTATTCTTGTACTTTGAGGAAACGGGCAAGTGTGCTCGTGGTGGTTTAGAGTTCGATTGTGAACTCTTGATTTGAGGTGCGGCCTCGGCAAGCTTGTGGGGCTTGCGTGTGTACGAGACTAGAGAGTCCGAGGGCTTGTAGGTGTTGCGGCACCGGGGAGAGATCCATTGGGATCTTGCATAGTGGACCTTCGTGTGTCGAAGGCGGGGATGTAGAGCAAGTGTGCTCGAACCTCAAAACAAACCCTTTGTGTTTGCGATTGCTCACTCTCTCTATCTCTTTGTCTATATCTTACATTCAATTATAGTGTTTATATTTATATGCTTGATATACTTGTGTGCTTAAATTGTTATACTTGCTTGGGTTGTTTGCTAACACTTGTATTTAACCAAGAGAGCCAACGCGGCACCTTAACCCTTATCAAGGGGAATCTAGAGGAGTTTGTCTAGAGCCCTTCACGGGAAATTCGGCAACACTCTTGTGTTATACGTGGTGTTTAGTGTAAGTGTTTAGTTTAGATCATATTGTTTTTAATTCCGCATTATTTGTCATTTAGTGACCATTAGATTAGCCATCACCTATTCACCCCCCTCTAGGTGAACTTACAATTGGTATCAGAGCCTCGTGCTCTTGATTTGGGTCTAACAACCTTGAGTTAAAGATCCTCTTTTTAGGCTAATCACATTATTTGTACACACACCATGGACTTCATGTTGTAAGTTCACCTAGGGGTGAATAGGTGATTACTAATCTAATGGTCACTTAATGCCAAATAATGCGGAAGCTAAAACTAATTATGACCTAATTAAACTTTTTACACTAAACACCACGTATAACCAAAGAGTGTTGCCGAATTCCCCGTGAAGGGCTCTGGACAAACTCCTCTAGATTCCCCTTGAATGGGTTGAGGTGCCGCGTTGGCTCGCTTGGTTGAATACAAGTGTTAGTCAACAATCCCACGCAAGTATATCAATATGAGCACACAAGTATATCAAGCATATAAAGATAGACAATAATTGAATGCAAGATATAAACAAGGGAGAGAGAGAGAGAGAGAGAGAGAGAAATGGCAATCGAAAACACAAAGGTATGTTTCGAGGTTCGAGCACACTTGCTCTACATCCCCGCCTTCGACACACGAAGGATTTTCACTATGTAAGATCCCAGTGGATCTCTCCTCGGTGCCGCAACACCTACAAGCCCTCGGACTCCCTAGTCCCGTACACACGCAAGCCCCACAAGCTTGCCGAGGCCGCACCTCGATCCAAAGAGTTCACAACCGAACTCCAAACCACCACGAGCACACTTGCCCGTCTCCTCAAAGAACAAGAATGAAATCTTGGTGATCCAACACTTTGATCACCAATGAAAGCTCTCACTACAACACTCCTATAAGATGAATAGACAATGGTTGCTCAAGTGTTTGTGTGAGAAAAGTAAGGATTGAAACTTTGGTGAAAAACTCAAGAAATCTCTTTTACACTCTTGATAAATTCTTCTCTTTAGATTGGAAGTATTTGCTCTCAAATATGTGGAGAAAACTCTTCTGAAAGAATAGGAAAAACTGACTCTAAAGGTCTCCAAAATCTTGGCTCAAAACAATGACAAGAACCCCCAATTTATAGGCTGCCAGAAACTAGCGTTGGGGCCTGTCAGGCCTGCCGGTCGACCCGAGCGGTCGACCGCCAACGGTCAGAAATTCGACCGTTGGAGCCACGGTCGACCGCCGGGTCGACCGAGCAACTGGAGCAGAGAGCGAACTCTCTGTCGGTCGACCCGTACGGTCGGCCGAACTTTCCAGAGAGCAGAGCTCTCTAGAGCGGTCGACCCGTACGGTCGGCCGTCCTCCAGTGCACAAAGGCGTGCACGTCTGTGCACGTCGGTCGACCCGAGCCGGTCGACCGACTTCAGATATAGTCGACTAGTTAAGTCGACTAGTCGACTTGGCTGAAGCCTGAAACAGTTTTCTGGGATTAAAAAGTTAGTCTTTTTGGCTCAAAAAAATCCCATAAAATACTTAAAAGTCTACAAAAATAGTTTAACCAATATACTTTGTTATACAAACATGCTTGTACAAAATCAAGGCATGTTATAAAAGATTGGACTATTTTTGTAACTTGAAAATATTTGGCTCATGATAAAAACTGTTTTTCCAAAACAATATTTTTTCAAAACTTTATCAAATACAAAAACAAGATATTGTAATTCATTTTAAAGCATAATGTGTATGGATATGATCCACTACACAATCAAGATGAAATATCTATGTTTTTGACATTAAGCTCTAAATAAGGTTTTGGTTGAAACATATAACTTTGAATACCAAAAATCAAAACTATGTTTTTCCAAAATGAAAAGTCTTTTCTAAATCTGAAAATTCTTTTATGAAAAAATAATTAAATCAAGAGTGTGTGTGTGATATATACTTGAGCAATCCACCAACTATCTATCCTTTACATTTTAACTAAAAATAAAAATCTTATACCTAGACACAAGTCTTCATCTTCTTAAAGTCTTCACTTGAAGGCTTCTCATCTTCTTGACTTGGTCCAAGCTTGATCTAAAAGCTCCTTGGATCACACCGTGCTAGCTCCAAATCTTGACATTTTATCCTTTGTTGAGCTATGCACCTACTAAGATCTTGATAATGAATCTGTCACTAATTAAGCACAAGATCATTAGTAATATAACTACATGAGTTAATCATCATCAAAACTAGAGTGATGGGCCTTTGGGCCAACACATGTCACCACCCACCTTTGACATTCTTAACATCCAAATTTGGAAGGTTAAGATATCTTTGTACCTCAAAGCCCTAGGCATCCATGTTTATCTTGCCACAACTAATAATGCATATTGCTTAAATGGTAAGAACATTGAGGCTAATACAAAAGCCCTACATGCTTTAAAATCTACCCTAAATGATGATTATTTATCTAGGGTTGCTAATCTTGATTTGGCTTTTGTAGTGTGGAACACCCTCCTCTCCCTTGGCGAAAATGATCAATACTATGCGGGGAGTGACTCGGATGTTGGAAGTGACGTCTCCAACAAGTGCTATATGGTCCAAGGGATAACCCCCTTGAGGTAACTACCGAATCCGAGGATGAGAATAATAACATGTCATATGAAGAGCTTTCTATATTTTGTCAATTGTTGCTTGAAAAATATGACATGATTAAAAAGGATAATAAAAATTTGAAAAAGAAACTTGATTGCATGCATATAAAACAAGATTCATTTAAATCTAACATTGCATGCTTAGAAAAAGAAAATAATGTTTTGAAAAATGAAAATGTTTCCCTTATGTCTAAATTAAATGATTTGTGTGAAGGGAACACTATTTTGAAGGATAAAATTGATTTGGTGGAAAAACAAAATGAAGTTGTTTTTCAAGAAAATAAGTCTTTAAAAAGAAAATTTTGTGAAAAAGAAAAAGATTTTGTTTCTAAAAAGAAAAAGAGAATGATTCTTTATCTCATCATGCTTTACATGCCACCACTAATGAGATTAAAGATTTGAAAAATAAAATGGATTGTTTGAGTTCAACTTTGAACTCTTGTGCATTTAACCATACTAGGTTGGAGTCAATGTTTTCAAAGAAACAAACTCCACACATTCATGCACAACATCATCATGCATATGCTTATGTTGCACGTCATGATCACACTCCTACACATAAGCATCCTAAGGTGTACAAGTGTACACATTGTGGCCGCAAAGGCCATTTAGCAAAATTTTGTTTTGATAGAATACATCATATTAATTTTGCTAATAAAAATGTTTGGGTGCCTTACAAGACTAACCCTCAAGGACCCAAAGAAAATGGGTACCAAAACCCCACCGTGTGTTTTTGATGTAGGTGAGGGCTCTCACACGGCGTGAGAGGAATGGTGCCTTGATGGTGGTTGCATGGACTAGAAGGACATACAATTGATGTACCGCTATCAAGGAAGTTTGGTGGGTCAACCACCATGTTTGGAGTTTTGGAACATAGTTCCTTAGTTGGTAACTATTTCTAAACTCTTAGTTTGTTTACATGCTTTTAATTTCATGATATCATATAGCACGTTCTTGTTTTAATTGTTTTTGTGCTTCATGTGGTAAAATCTTGTTTAGATGTAGTATTTGTCAAAACTTGTATTTATACATGTACAAATAGTGAGCAATATTTGTTTCATATATGTTTACACTTCATGCTCATTTGTACTCACTATATGCACATGTATAAGCTAGTTTTAATGATTCTTTCATTTATACTTGTTTTGCCAATTTTCATGTTTTACTTCATGTATATGTATTTTTTTATTCAAATCTAATAAATATACATGTATATCCTTTTTGAGTCTCTTGCCTTCATGCAAATACTATTAATAGACTCGTTTTATATTTGGGATATGTATGCATATTGTTAGATTTAGATAAATCATACATATACGTAGAAGTTTATTGTTTTAAATGAAAAAGAAATTTTCATGTTTTGTTTGATAAAATAAAATTAATAATTTGTTTTGATCATTTTGAGCCTTAATGACTATTTTCATGAAAATGCTATATACATGATTCTTGACACTCACACTTTATTTGTTTTGTCATGACATTGTTTCATGAACATATTTTTGAGCTTTATCGATTTTGAGTGTCAACTTTTGTGTGTTTGGTATGATTCATGAAAAACATATGATTTGGTTTCATTTTTTTTTGAAGGATCTTTAACTAGTTTTTCAAAAAAAATTAATTTAACTAGTTATTTATTCTTCAATGTTTATGAGATATACACATGATTCTAATATTGTTTCAATTGGTATCATTGAATCATTTCAATTGGTATCAATTTGACTCTATTTTTGTATATACTCATATTTTGTTTTCTTATATATGTATGTATCAATTTCAATTGGTATACTCATTTTTCATACATATATATGATTTATTTTGTGCTTAAGTTAAAATCGATTTACATGTTTAAAAGCACAAACTTTGTTTATGCTAAGCTTAATTCAAATTTTTTTAAGCTTATGCATAATGTTTTAAAAATGGTATCAAAATTAAAAAAAATTATGTTTATTTGATATCTCAAAATTTGTTTTAAGAAAGGAAAATTCAAAATTTTGTTTTATAAGAAAAATTCAAAATTTTTGATTTGTATTGCCTATATGTAAGGAGAGCTTAACATCTCTTCTACATATAGATTCATGTTGAGTGTATTGTATATTGAGGAGCTTGACAACTCTTCTTTATGTGATACACGTGTGTAGGGGGAGCTTCACATCTCCTCTTATGCATTACATATTATACGTTATGTGAATTAGGGCTTGTCATCCCTCTTTCATGTAATGTATATGTGTAGGGAAGTTACTTAACCGTCTTCCTCTTCATGAATGTATATCGCATATAACCTCTTATTGATATGTTTGATTTGACCCCTTATTGATCTTTTTGTTTATGACAAAAGGGGGAGAAAATTTGTTGATTGTGTTTTTACCCCTTTGTTGATGATTGACAAAAAGGGGAGAAAGATTTTGGACTTATATGCATGTTTTGTGAAAAAGATTGTTTATGCATATATGTTTTGTTTTGCAAATAGGAGAAAAAGAATTTGATGTGTTTTATGCTTGTTAGCATGTTTATCTCCTTACATTTTCATACATGTTTATGAGCATACATTGCATATTTATTTGTTTATTTGTGATGCATTAGTTAAGGGGGACCTTCTTTGAAGTTTTACTTTAATCCATGCATATATAACTTCATGAGTTTTATCATCATCAAAAAGGGGAGATTGTTGGCCCGAAGGCCCATCACTCTAGTTTTGATGATGATCAACTCATGTAGTTATAATACTAATGATCTTGTGTTTAATTAGTGACAGATTTATGATCAAGATCTTAGTAGGTGCATAGCTTCAACAAAGGATTTGAAGTCAAGTTTTGGAGCTTGCACAGTGTTTGGACCAAGTCAAGAAGGCTTCAAGTGAAGACTTCAAGAAGATGAAGACTTGAGTCTAGATTTGTTTTTATAAGATTTTATTTTAGATAAAATGTAAAGGATAGAGTAGTTGGTGGATTGCTCAAGTACATACACACACACACTCTTGATAGTTTTGTTTTTACAAAAGATTTTCTATTTTAGAAAATATATGTTTGGATTTTGGTTTTCAAGTTTACATATCTTTTATCCAAAACCATGTTTAGAGCTTAATGTCAGAAACATAGATATTTCACCATGTTTGTGTAGTGGATCATATCCATACACACTATGCTTTAAAAGTGTTTAGAATATCTTATTTTTGTATTTGGTAAAGTTTTGAAAAAACAAATTTTAGAAAAATCAAGTTTGGAAAATACTGTTTTCATTTGAGCCAATATTTTCAACTTACAAAAATAGTCCAAATCATTTATAACATGTCTTGATTTTGTGCAAGCATGTTTGTTTATCAAAGTATATTGGTAAAACTATTTTTGTATATTTTTCAGTATTTTATGAGATTTTTTATGAGCCAAAAAGACCAAGTTTTAAATCCCTAAGTTTTCTGATCTGGCTTCAGCCGGTCGACCGGGCGGTCGACCGACGTGCACAGACGTGCACGCCAGTTCTGGCAGGAGGGCCGGCCGACCGACCCGGTCGACCGTCCAGAGAGCTCTGCTCTCTGGAAAGGCCCCGGACGGCCGGGCGGCCGACCGGACAGAGACTTGCTCTCTGTATCCTGGCCTCGGTCGGCCGGCCGGTCGACCGATGGCTCAACGGTCTGAAATATGACCGTTGGCCGGTCGACCGGGCGGTCGACCGACAAGCCTGACAGACCCCAACGGCTAGTTTTTCAGACTCTATAAAATGGGGCATTTGGGGGCTGTTTTGATCAAGATTTGAGGAGAGCTTTGGGCCAGTTTTTCTTATCCTTTTAAAAGAGTTCTCTCCACATATTTGAGAGAAAATACGTCCAATCTAAAGGGAAGATATTATCAAGAGTGTTAAAATGAATTTCTTGAGTTTTCCTCCACCACTCTCATTCTTGTTTTTCTCACACCACACTTGAGCTATCCATTGATTATTCATCCTATAGGAGTGTTGTAGTGAGAGCTTTTATTGGTGATCAAAGTGTTTAGATCACCAAGAGATTTCATTCTTGTACTTTGAGGAAACGGGCAAGTGTGTTCGTGGTAGTTTAGAGTTCGGTTGTGAACTCTTGGTTTGAGGTGCGGCCTCGGCAAGCTTGTGGGGCTTGCGTGTGTACGGGACTAGGGAGTCCGAGGGCTTGTAGGTGTTGCGGCACCGGGGAGAGATCCATTGGGATCTTGCATAGTGGAAATCCTTCGTGTGTCGAAGGCGGGGATGTAGAGCAAGTGTACTCGAACCTCGAAACAAACCCTTTGTGTTTGCGATTGCTCACTCTCTCTCTCTATCTCTTGTCTATATCTTGCATTCAATTATAGTGTTTATATTTATATGCTTGATATACTTGTGTGCTTAAATTGTTATACTTGCTTGGGTTGTTTGCTAACACTTGTATTTAACCAAGAGAGCCAACGCGACACCTCAACCCTTATCAAGGGGAATCTAGAGGAGTTTGTCCAGAGCCCTTCACGGGGAATTCGGCAACACTCTTGTGTTATACGTGGTGTTTAGTGTAAGAGTTTAGTTTAGGTCATAATTGTTTTTAATTCCGCATTATTTGTCATTTAGTGACCATTAGATTAGCCATCACCTATTCACCTCCCCTCTAGGTGAACTTACACATATATGTCGGGTTGCCCCGGAATCAATCACCCAATTCTTATTTTGTGCAACCATGTTAACTTCAGAGATTACAGCAGCAATAATGTCACTCTCAACCTGGCTAGCTTGTGGTTTGGATGGAGCCTCACCAGTCTTCCGGAACCTACACTGTGCTGAGTAGTGTCCGGGTTTGCCACACACAAAACAGTTTCCTTTCTTCTTGAAAGTAGAGTTAGGATTTCTTTTCATCTTAGGGTTCTGATTTGGTTTGAAGTTTGGCTTATGAAAGTGTTTCTTTAGTTTAGAAGGCTTGCTTTCAATTAGATTTGCCTTGGAAGTAAACTCCTTGGCCCTTTCAGTTTTCTCTCTCTATTTTTCTCTTCAATTCTAATATGAATTATTACATCTTCAAGGTTCATTTGTTTTCTTTTATACTTCAGTTCTTTCTTGTAATCTTTCCATGGTCGGGTAGTTTTTCAGTTAGGGCTCCAGCAACAAAGGTTTCGTGTAGGGTGATATTTTCATTTTTAAGATCATCAATTAGAACATGGTATTCATGAATTTGAGAAGAAATATCTTTTTCATCAGACATGACAAAATTCAGAAAATTTCCAATAGCAAATTTTTGAGTTCCAACATCTTCAAGAATGTATTTCTTATTAAGACTTTTCCAAATTTCAGTAGCAGTTTCCATATCTACTCTTAAGATTGTTGTAAAATGATATACGAAATACTGCTAAGCTATTTAAATTAAACTTTCAAGAAGGAAGGAACTTCTCTATTTTGATCGAGGCGTGCGGAGCACTGTCCTTAAGAGTAGATCGTGCCCCTCTGAGAGAGTATCTCGGTGCAGCAGGTTGATAGCGGCCTACCCTCCAGGATTCAACGATCGCTGGCCCTGCAAGCGTGCACTCGCAATGCACAGGCACTCGCAATGCACAGGCCCTCGAATAGCTCGGTTTTGTTTCCTCCAGAGATGCAGGGAAGAACTGAAGAGTCTATGAAAATTTCAGAGGAAGATGGTTGAGTTCTGTTTTTGAGAGTAGGGAATAGATCCTTTATAAAGAGAGTTTATCATCATCAAAAAAACTTTGGGAAGAGAAAATAATCATTGGATAGAGAACCAATCCTTCCTTATGCAGAGAAAGCCTTGGAAAGTGTCACTGCAATGAGAGGACAGGACATGGAAAGATGCGAATCTCAACAGTTATTTCTGACCCAAATATTATGACAGGATTTGAAAAGATTTTATTTTAATTTTAAATCTAAAAATAAAATTGGCAAAACTTAGCCTATTCAGGAACACCCGCGAGGCTCTGAAACCCGGATTTGCACCCCCCTGCGCGTGCGATGCGGGCGCACATGCGCATTAAGGTTTTCTGGATCCAGTAACCAATTCCCTTCACTGGGCCTCAATGGGCTTGTGTGCGCGCGAGCACCCCCTGATTACTAGCCCACACAACTCATCATGAAAGGGACTCCATATATATACACTAAAGAGTTCTTTTCCTATCTAATGTGGGACTAAAAGAATTTGGCTTAATTTTGAAATACTCTCAAAATACTAACAGCGTTTCAGTGCAAAACTTTCAAATCAATGGAGACCCAATCCAGCTGAGCAAAAAAAAATATGAGTGATAGAAATAAAGTTGCAGTTGAAACTGTTAGAGTTTGTGGCCTTAGATTAGATTATATTTTTTTTGTTTTAGATTTGAATGAAGCTTTATATGTACCATCCTTTTAAGCGGAATCGTATTCCTATTTTATTGTTAGACAGATCTAGTTTTACTGTTACTCTTGATAATGAAATACTTAGTCTGCTTTCCAAATCTAAAATTGTCGGTATTAGAATTCTGATTGATATAGTTATATAAATTGAAACTTAATGCTTCATTTCCTGAATCTTTATATGTGAATAGCCTAAGGACTAAGCAAACACTAATTAAAGAAGCATTAGGAAGTTTGGTGCTAAACGGAGTTCAGGATGTCTTTGATTTGGTGTATATAGACATTTATGGTCCATTCGCTATAGCTTTTGGAATGGTCGCGAATATTTCATCACCTTTACAAACAATTACTCTCATTATGGTACCTATACTTGTTACATGAGAAATCCCAATACTGGATATATTTAAAATCTATAAAACTGAAGATGAAAATCAACTGAATAGAAAGATTAAAGCCATTAGATCTGATCGTGATGATGAGTACTATGATAGATACGACGGATCAGATAAATATCTAGGACCATTGTCAATTTCTGAAAGAGTGGCATTTATCAATTTCTTCATATTGAGGGCCTCGTGCGCCTGCCGAAGCGTGTTATTGGATCCTTGTCCTCGTACTTCTCCATTTCTTTCAATGTCTCGTCAGCAATGGGGGCGCCAAACACGTTGTATGCCATGTCGCCGGCTGGATGGTGATGGAATTCAAACGAGACGTGATGAGATGAGATGAGATGATGAGGTGTATATATATATATATATATATATATATAATATTATATATATTATATATATATATATATATATATATATATATATATAATACACTACTTTCTTTGCATGGGTCTTATAAACTATGAAAATTGCATCAGTCATTAATTTGATTTTATCTAGCACGTCGCTGTCACCAATTAAAAAATGACTAACAAGTGAGTTTGTTCCCCTAAGCTGTTGTATTGTTGATGACTTTAAGGAGTTGACGCAGCTTGTCTGTTTATGAAAACCAATCTTGGAATCTAGATCCATATTTCTATGCCAAGTATATCCTAAAAATAATGCAAAATTAAACAAGATGCAAAGAATACAAAACCTTATCATTATTTGCCTATGCCTACATGATAGTATTGTATTGACTAAGCAATTGACTCGGCTACTCTTTTATAGGACTAACTATTAATATTGGGCCAACTAGTCTTAGCTCATATGCCCGCACGATATTGTACTGTTTAAGCGGTTGACTTGACTTTTGAGTTTATAATGACTGAAATTTTAAATATAAAGATATTTACAATATTCACAATTAGATACAATAAAACAATGCAATCACTCTCCATCACCACCTCACCTCATGTTAAATTGGCATTGTCCATGTTATAAATAATTGTTATCAAATATCTTAGACAAACAACTGATCAGCCAAGTTTTTTTTTTTGTCTTTTCGTTCACGCTGCCATTTTGTTACTTCACTATTGATACTATTATCATGATAATAAAACTGTTTTGAAAGTAAAAGGTGAGGCCCTGTAAGATGAGATGATCAGATGAGTTGAAAAGCATACACCTATATCTATTGAGGTAGACTTGTGTCATTCCAAAAGGATTTGAGGCTGAATCTTTCTCACGCAAATACAACTCTATGATATCTAAATGTAAGATCCACTCCGTTAAAGTTGATCTACATTATTTCAAGTAACTAAAAATAAAAATTATGTATTTTAAATATTTTTTGCCTATCCATCATGTAAGCGCAAAATGGATGTCCGAAATAGTCAGTTGGTTAGTTTAACGGTATAGAATATTAGAAATCTAACAAAAATTATTTTGTAAGGATTTTTTAAGTGTTTAGATCATGATAAAATGGTCAGATCTAGAATTTGCATGTCTAAAGACGTAAATCTAAGCAATATGTTTTTCCAGCCATCCATTTTGCACCTACTTAACTGTGTGGAATACATGTTTTTAGTCTTTAGTTATTTAAAATAATATAGATCAACTTTAATATAATGGATCTTGCATCAGATGTCATAGGGTTGTATTTGAGTGGGAAAGATTCGTCCTCGAATCCGTCTGGACACAAGTCTCTCTCTCTCTCTACACACACGCGCTGCCCTAAAAGAAAGATGGTCGGTCTTTTGTCCGGACTTTAAAATTGACCTCCTCTCCTAGCGGTAAAAACTCTCCCAGTAGTACACCAGCACCCAACTCAGGCGATGAATCAGGCCTCTGCTAAGATGGAGGTTTGTTGGCCGTAAGTGGAAAACAACGTTGAGAAAGCACCAAATTCCGATAGCAAGAACATAGTTTTTATGTAAGAAATTTGTGGGAGAAAAAAGGCAGATCGATTTCTGTTTCATGTAAAAGGTACGTACAGTGAAAGGGTATTTATAATCCTCTGCAGATCTTTCAGTTTGTAACAACTCAGAAAAATCTGTGATCATGCGCGAGTGGTTGCAACGTTTAGATCCGATTCTCTTGAACGGGTTCAACTACACCCGAAAAATCTCAACAGAATTTTTAAATAAAATAAAAAATTAAAAACAAAAAAAATGTGGCAAGTCCAACAAGGCTCTTAATCGAACCGCAGGTCGTGGGCGCGCGCCACCCGCACCCGGCCCGATTCGGTTCGGCGTGCGCGCGCGCGTGTGGGGATGTGGCCCATGGCCCAACACTCATAACAATAAGCATGGGAGAAGTTGGAATATATACTATCCAACCTCCCATCTCCTATCCAATGTGGGACTAAACTCAAACGAAAATAAGAGGGAAACTCAAGTTTTTCCTCTAACTCAAAACACATCCAACAATATACACACACACTCTCTCTCTCTCTCTCTCTCTCTATATTATATATATATATATATATATATATATATATAGAGAGAGAGAGAGAGAGTTAAAACCTAACAAAAATTAGTTTATAAGGATTTTTAAATGTTTAGATCATGATCAGATGGCTGGATCGAGAATTTGTATGTCTAATGATATAAATCTAACCAACTCACTACTTTAGGTCGTTCATTTTGCGCTTGTTGATGGATAGACAAAAAGTATTCAAAACACTTAATTTTTTGTTTATAGATACTTGAAATAATATAGATCAATTTCAACGGAGTGGATCTTATATTCGAATGTCGGATGTTAGTATAGAGGGAGTTGATCCTCTAAGAACGGTTCTCACGGATTTCTGTGAGAACTTTCACGTGGGTCGTCGGATCTGATAGATCAAATCAAATAAAACTAGACCTCTATCAGATCCGACGGCCCACGTGAAAGTTCTCACATGAATTCGTGAGAACCGTTCTTAGGGGATCAACTCAATATATATATATATATATATATATATATATATATATATATATAATATATATATATATATATATATATATATATATATATATATATATATATAATATACTAGTTTCTGTAAATAATTCTTATCAATAAAAAATTGCATTATTATTTGATATTCCTACCCATTAATTTGATTTTGTCTAACAAGTCATTGGCACCAATTAAGAAATGACCAACAAACGAGTCAGTCCATTTCCAATGAATATTCAATATCTTTAGTTACAAATAAGCATTAATCATACATTTCCACCTGAAGGAACAACACATCAAGAGAAGTTGGAAGGGTAGCTAGGGGACTCACGATTAGTGTAGAGTTCCCTTGTTGCGATTATTGTAGCCTTTTCTAAAAACCCGTCATAAAAACATCTTCGATCGCTACTAATACTTTTGTTTTCTTCTTTCTGAGCAAAAACGGTGAACTAAGAGTCTCCCGTTTCAATTAATAAGTATTTAATGAAACAAAAAAATAATCATGCTCAAAAAAAATTGAAATCTGGATCTAGATTTAAAGGCCTATTCCAAAAATGGTCGCACAATTAACAATGATAAAAGAGTGACCCCATTATCATCAGCTCATGCCTACATGATATTGTATCCTCTGAGAAGTTGACTTTGTTGTGCTCCGACAACAACCAGTAGAGGAAGCCTTAGATCTCCAATGCACGAAGAACAATTCCAAATAACAGCACAAATACCACAAACTCAGAGAAAAGCACACGAACAAAGATTAACGAGGTTCGATCTTGATGCCTACGTCGTCGGGGTAAGGAAAGAGAGTTTCTATTGATTGGATTAATCAATTACAATACTTGCAGCACCTCTGAATATCAAGAGAGTTACAATTTCTCTGATACAGCAAAACCCTAGAAAATCTGCTTCTTATACAACAGATTTCTAAATCAACAAAACAGCCCGCAACCCGACTGTCGGTCGACCGGTCGGTCGACCGACCCTATGCACCGGTCGACCGGGCCGGTCGACCGTTCCTAACCGAGAATTGAGTCACTTCAGTCGGTCGACCGGGCGGTCGACCGAGCTCCTCCTGCAATCGACCGGACCGGTCGACCGCTGATGCCTTGTGCATGTTGTGCACGTCGGTCGACCGGACCGGTCGACCGAACTCCTGCTACTGCGGGCGGTCGACCGGGCCGGTCGACCGAACTCCTGTTGCTGCTTCTGCTAACCTGTTTTTGCTGCTGTCCTTCCTTCGTCGACTTCCTCGACGATATCCTCTCTCTTTCCAACAATTCTCCACCTCGGTGAAGATTCTTCCAAATCTGAGCCGAACTGACTATCGACTCGAAAGTGGCTGCACCAATGTGGTTGCCTACGTACCCCGCCCAAGGGATCAAGCCATCCGTAGTTCATCCAAATGAGCTTCAGCAAACTCAAGCTACCTGAAGGACATGGAGCAAAGCTTTGCAATGTGCAAACTTGACTCCAGACACCACCTTAGTAAGCATGTCGGCGGGATTCTCCAATGTGTAAATCTTCAACAGTTCGATATCACCCTCTTCTAGAATCTCCCGAACGAAATGGTACCTGACGTCGATGTGCTTCGTCCGTGCATGATAGACCTGGTTCTTGGCTAAGTAAATAGCGCTCATACTGTCACAGTTAATCTTCAGCAGATCCTGGTTCCACACCCAAGTCATCAAGCAAGCCTTGAAGCCAGATTGCCTCCTTCATAGCCTCCGTCATGGCCATATACTCGGCCTCTGTGGTCGACAATGCGACGGTAGACTGCAGTGTGGAGCGCCAACTCACGGTGCTTGAGAGAATGTGAAGACATACCCTATTGTAGACCGGCGCTTGTCTAGGTCACCTGCATAGTCATAATCAACATATCCGATGCAATCTTGCTTTCACGTGGAGTCCTTCTCAAATACCAGACCATATCAATTGTTCCTTTGATGTACCTCAAGATCCACTTCACTGCCTCCCAATGACCCTGTCCCGGATCATGCATATATCTGCTAACCATAGAGACAGCTTGTGATAGATCTGGTCTCGTACACACCATAGCGTACATAAGGCTACCGACTGCGTTAGCATATGGGACGTGAGTCATATACTCACGTTCTTGAACACTCTTTGGAGACATCTTAGCAGATAACTTGAAATGAGGAGCCATGGTGTACTTACAGACTTCGTATCCTTGGCGATATTGAACCTCTGTAGTACTTCTCCAAATACCCTTTCTGAGTCAAGCTCACCCTGCCAACTCTTCGGTCTCTTGTGATCTCCATGCCTAACACCTTCCTAACTTCACCAAGGTCCTTCATCTCAAACTCTGAAGATAGATCCCTCTTCAGAGCATCATAGCAGATCTCGACCTCGAAGCAATCAGCATATCATCTACATACAGAAGTAGATAGATATATTCCCCTGTCGGTAGCTTGTTGTAGTACACACATGGGTCATAGTGACTGCGTGTGTACTTCTTCCCTCTGATGAAGCTGTCGAATCGCTTGTACCACTGTCTAGGAGACTGCTTCAGTCCATACAGCGACTTCTTCAGCTTACACACTATTTCTTCCTTCACTACAGTCTTGAACCCTGTTGGCTGAGTCATGTAGATCTCCTCCTCTAGATCGCCGTGGAGAAAGGCGGTCTTTACATCGAGTTGGTCAAGGTCCAACTCGTACTGCGCCATCAAAGCCAATAAAATACGAATTGACGAATGTTTAACAAAAGGAGAGAATACCTCATTGTAGTCAATTCCTTCCATCTGAGCATAGCCTTTAGCTACCAATCTGGCCTGTAGCGCACTGAATCTTCTTTGAGAGATCCCCGCTTCTTAGCATACACCCACTTGCAGCCTATAACCTTCTTCCCTTGGGCAACCTAGTAAGTTCCCAAGTGTCGTTCTTATAGAGAGACTTCATCTCTTCATTCATGACTTCTTTCCACATCTTTGATTCCGAACTGATCTTAGCTTCTCTGAAGGTGGACGGTATAGCCTCCTCAACGACCGGAAGTGCATACGCTACGACCATATCTGTAGTGATCCAACCTGGTCTCCTAGTGTTTCTCCTTGGTCTTTCAACTGCAGTAGAGTCAGGAACATTACCCATGACCTGTTCTTGACCCTCTTCATCTTCAGCATCTTCTTCAACTGCTTGATCACTGCCCTGTGTCACCCTAGGTATGATCCTCACCGATGCTGAATTCTCTAGAGATGGTGGATTTGCATCACTCTCCACCTGCTGCGATACCTCCTTGGTCTTGCTAGTCTCCACCTGCTGAGAGACCTTAGGCTTCCACATAGAAGCCTCATCAAAAGTGACATCCCTGCTGAGAAGAAACTTCTTGTCCATTGGATCCCAGATCTTGAACCCTTTGATTCCACGCTTGAAACCGACGAACACACCCTCTTTGCTCTTGGGTCTAACTTATCATCTTTGACATGATAGTAGGCTGGACAACCGAACACCCTGAGCAAATCATAGTCAACAGCTGCTTTTTCTGATCAAGCTTCAAGAGGAGTCTTCCCCCTATCGCAGACGACGGCAACCTTTTCACAAGGTAGCATGCATATGCCAAAGCCTCAGCCCAGAACTTCTTTGATAAACGGCATTGGACAACATACACCGGACCTTCTCTAACAAAGTCCTGTTCATCCTCTCCGCTACCCCATTCTGTTGCGGTGTGTCTTAAGTACTGTGAAGTGTCTCTCTATGCCCTCATCAAGACATAGCTGTAGGAAAGGATCAGATTTGTATTCTCCTCCATTATCTGAACGGAGGACCTTGATCTTCCTTCCCGTGCTTCTCTCCAAGTTCTTCTTTCACTTCACGACAGTTCTAGGACTTCCCTTTGTGTCTCATGGTATATACCTAGCACCGCCTAGAATAGTCATCAATAAAAGACACAAAGTAATGGTTACCTCCAATTGATGCAGTCTTGGTAGGTCCCCAGACATCAGTGTGAACATAGTCAAGAATCCCCTCAGTGCAATGTGTTGCTGTGCCGAATTTCACCTTGGTCTTCTTTCCGATGATACAGTGTTCATAGAATTCCATCTTGCAGGTTCCGGCACCCTTCAATAACCCTTGCCTTGCAAGAGTTTGCAATGACTTCTCTCCTGCATGTCCCAGCCTCATGTGCCACAGCCTGGTTGAATCTTCATCTGAACTGGTAGAGGCCGCCACTTGCCCTGTTACAGTACTACCCTTCAAGTAGTATAGGTTGTTCCGGCGATCGGCCTTCAACACCACCATCGAACCTTTTGTCATCCTAAGGACTCCTTCCTTAATCGACACCACAAGGCCCAATGACTCCAAAGCTCCAACGGAAATCAGGTTTCTCTTCAACTAAGGTATATACCTCACTTCCTTCAGTTCCCTCACCATCCCATCAAACATTCTGATTTGGACTGCACCTACACCCTCCATGATGCATGGATGATCATCGCTCATAACGACTGAACACCCTTCTAGCTTCTCAAAGCTTGAAAACCAGTCCCGATTAGGGCATACATGGTATGTAGCACCTGTATCCAAGATCCACTCATTATCTCCTGAGTAGCCTACGATGGGAGTAGTGACTGAAAATGAGAACACTGATGAATCTGAGTCCGATCCATCTGCCTGTGATTTACTGCTCTGAGTATTAACCACCTTTGCGAGATTTGCCTCAGACTTCGATTCCTTCTTCTTCCCTTTGAACTTCGGACCCACTTTCCAGTGCCCTATTTCTCTGCAGAAGGCACACTGGTTCTTCTTTAGATGCCTGAAACCCGGCATGGACTTCGATCTTCCTCTTTCCTCTTTACCTTTCCTTGATGAACCCCTGCCTCTTACTGTTGTGCCTCTGCCGATGAGCTTGACTGAGAAGGATGTCTCTCCTTTCTCCTCGTCTCATAGTTCGACCATGCAGACGACACCTCATGATAGTCAAGCGTCTGTCTACCATTGATAAAGGTTAGAGTGAATGTCTCATACTCCTCCGCTGGGGGTGAGTTCAGGAGGATTACTGCCTTGTCTTCCTCATCTATCTTGACATCCACGTTCACCAAATCTGTAAGAAGCTTCATGTAGCGGTTGATATGTTCATTCACGGAGCTTCCCTTCTTCATCTGAAACCCATACAGCTTGCTTTTCAGCTGCAACCGTGATTCCACACTCTGGTCAGATATTTCTTCTCAAGGATCTCCCACAAATGCTTCGTCGATGTCTCGTGTAACACAAGATATTTAATGTCTTGTGTTAAACATGATCGAATCAACCCACACGCTGACCTGTTCATCTTCTCCCTCTCTTCATCAGTGGTCGTGCTTCGCTTCTTCTCCAGAAGGAGAGTATCCTCGAGGTTCAATGCATTCAGGGCATCCATAACCTCACATCTCCACATCCCGAAATTATTTGTGCCATTAAACTTTACCACGTCAATCCTCGGATGAGGATTCATGGTCCTAACTGATGTACTTTCTTCTGCCATCTATCTAGATCCTCTATATATGCGAAAAAGACCAATTGAAAATAGATCACAACTTCGATAAAAAATCAGATTTTTACCTTCTTCTCGAAACCCTAGATTGAGTTTCTAACCGGATCTACTCCACCAATGATTCCCTGAGCACTCCTTGTGTTGTTCTGAGGTCGACACACGATCCCACGAACAAGACTACCGCTGATCTGAGATCGATACACGATCTCCACCGAATCAGCTCCCGAAGCCCTCCGAATCTCCAGAAAAATCTCAAGCGAAACCTAGGAAGCTGTGATACCACTTGTTGTGCTCCGACAACAACCAGTAGAGGAAGCCCTAGATCTCCAATGCACGAAGAATAATTCCAAATAACAGCACAAATACCACAAACTCAGAGAAAAGCACATGAAATAAAGATTAACGAGGTTCGGCCTTGATGCCTACGTCCTCGGGGCAAGAAAAGAGAGTTTCTATTGATTGGATTAATCAATTACAATACTTGCAGCACTTCTGAATATCAAGAGAGCTACAATTTTCCCTGATACAGCAAAACCTTAGAAAATCCGCTTTTATACAACAGATTTCTAAATCAGCAAAACAGCCTGCAACCCAACCGGTCGGTCGACCGACCCGATGCACCGGTCGACGGGCCGGTCGATCGTTCCCAACCGAGAGTTGGGTCACTTCAGTCGGTCGACCGGGCGGTCGACCGAGCTCCTCCTGCGGTCGACCGGACCGGTCGACCGCTGATGCCTTGTGCATGTTGTGCACGTCGGTCGACCGGACCGGTCGACCGAACTCCTGCTACTGCGGGCGGTCGACCGGGCCGGTCGACCAAACTCCTGCTGCTGCTTCTGCTAACCTGTTTTTGCTGCTGTCCTTCCTTCGTCGACTTCCTCGACGATATCCTCTCTCTTTCCAACAGACTTGACTGTTAATTTTATAACTTAAAGTCAATTATGACATTAAATAAAAAGCTATAGACAAGAATCACAATAGATACATTAAAACAATGCAATCACCGGCTCATGTTAACGTGACATTATGCCTTTGATCCATACCCGAGCACGATACTTCATCAGAAAATAAATAAATAAAGTTAAATATATGTAAAGATCATGATAGAGTAAACAAGAATATATATATATATATATATATA